>OY755048.1:22594896-22779896 GCA_963576565.1 Aspidapion aeneum
CACTATAACTATAGTACCTAGTGTGAGCTTAGGGGCCCATATATTGGCAGAGTATTTTAGCTCACACATACTATAGTAGTGTGAGCTATGGTGATCCTAATTTTTTCGAGAAAAAAAAAGTTGCTCAGATTTCAAAAATTTTTATATATCTTTGCGTTTCAGATGATTTTGAAACTTTTTTGTTGCGCCGTCTGTCTGTCTGTCTGTCTGTCTGTCTGTATGTCTGTCTGTCTGTCTGTCTGTCTGTCTGTCTGTGTGTCTGTATGTCTGTCTGTAACGACCAACGCGCATAACTCAAAAACCGCTTGCCCGATTTTAATGAAATTTGGTACCCAGGCTGGGTTTTGGGTCGAGATGGTCCCATTTGAAAATGAACAAAATCCACCAACACAAGCCAAATAAAAGGGTGGGGGTAGATTTCAAAAATTAGAGTTTATGAAAAAATATGGCGTGTGTGATATCAAACGAAAGGTAATTGAGTCTGGAGTTAAATAAAATACATTTTAGTTTATTTAAAAAAAAAGGGGGGGGGTAAATTTCAAAAATTAGTGTTTAAGTGGAAATATGGCGTGTGTGATATCAAACGAAAAGTAATTGAGTCTGGAGTTAAACAAAATACATTTTAGTTTAAAAAAAAGGGTGGGGGTAGATTTAAAAAATTAGAGTTTAAGTCAAAACATGGCTTGTGTGGTATCAAACGAAAGGTAATTGAGTCTGGAGTTCAATAAAACATACTTCAGTTTTTAGTTATATTAGCTTTCACGTAGATACACTATAACTATAGTACCCAGTGTGAGCTTAGGTGCCCATAGATTGGCAGAGTATTTTTAATACTCACAGGTCAAATAACTGCAAAGATTTGGTTCACCCTAATGTGCAGATTGTACGCATTTGTCAGTGAGCTTCATCTCATAAAAATTCAAATTAACTTTAGAAATCGAGAAAAACCACATAAAAATTTTGTAACGAAATGTCGAAGGATTCCCGTTAAAAATAGTCTTAAATTGTAGTACCATCCCTGAGGGGTGGTTTAAAGTTCGAAAAACAATAGAAATAAACCATGATTGATAAAAAAACTTATATACAAAAATATGCAAAGCTAAATAATACATAAATTACTTAAAACTATATCTGTAGATGCATTACCGTAATAAATACAATATTTAAATACTGTAAAAAGCACAAGGTATATTAGAATCCCTTTTCAATTACACATTCACCAAAACAATCGGCCATCGGTTTAATCATAGCTAACTTGTCTAAAAAATTAACATGTACATTTTTTTTTATTCGAAATTTCCTAGTGACGTTTAAAGGTTTAAATATGGCTATCATTTTTAAACCAAAATATTTTATTATTTTTATTTATTTATTACCTTTGTGTGGAAATAATCTCTTTGTTCCAACGAAAAAGATGACCCATATCGCAAGGTATTTATGAACAATTTATATAAATATTAAAAAATATTGCATTTACGGGAAAAATAAGTTAAACCTTCAACCAAAATGTAGACTTTTAAACCTAGGATTGTAGCACTTAGCACTGTAGACCCTTTAGTAAATACTGGTGTTAAGGTCTTCGTAAATACTGGTGTAAGAGGGCTAAGTTAGGGCTAGCTTAAGGCTGCTACGATAATTGACACCTTACGGTAATCAGTTTTCCTGATGCCAGACATGACCTGAGGCCTACGTGTTAAATTGGACCGGTAACTTAATTGAAATTGGACCATAACGTAACGGTGATAAGTTTATTAATATCCGAAGTGGACATTATACAAGATAAGTAAGGGGCTGAGTGATTGTTCATTAGAGACATTTTGGGTCAGTTAAAATAACAGAAAATTTGACAGCTGATACCGTTATTGTTACTAAGAATAACGGTAACATTCAGGGAAAAAAAGATAGGATTTGGAACACTAAAGATAAACATACACAAATGTTAATTTAGTAGTTTCACACTCCTTCAACACTTTTTGTTTATTTTTATTTGTTTATTTATTTTTATTAAATTTATGGCTTTTTACAAACCAAAATTTTAGTAAAAAATTCGACTGCATTAAAAAAAAACAATACAAAACTAACCTTAAAAAATAACGGTAACATTAAAGGACGGCCACCGTAAGTACGGGGTGCTGCTACCGTAAATAACAAAAAAGGAGCGAGTAGCTCCTAATGCGCAGACTCAGTAATAACAATAACGGTAACAAAGTGTAAACTACGCGATCCAAAATGTTATTAATATGAAATTATATTCCTCTATTATTTTGATGATTGGATCCGTTTGTTGTTGGTATATGATGTGATGTCGTTTCCAAGGCCGTACCTACGGAAGATCAAGGGAGATCGACCCCTTCCGAAATGATCATGTTTTCAAACAGATTTCTTAGCACCGAAAATAAGAAAAAAAATAGCTTAATACACAAACATGCAAATTTCTCCTCCCAAATTTTTTTCTAGCTACGGCTCGGATGTTTCACTTCTTCACACTCGAATTGGTTAATAAATTTGTTAAAATATTTAGGTTAAAGACACTTTAATAACAAAATTCACGTCTGCAAGTTTTCTTTGGAAATAATAGGTACTCCTTACTCTATACTTCAAAAGCCAACTGTTTTAATGTTTAGGAAATACCCGATATGTATATAGTTATATGCAGGGTAACCCAAATTCGATTATATCTATAGGATAGCAGTCTACTACTATCCTATAGCAGACTTTTCAAAAAAAACTTCGTAGGTTAAATAAGGCTGGCCATTTCAAGTTGCGGTTTTCTTCTCTTGAAGATCGAGGTTCGTAAGTGGGGGTTAGTTTTTTTCTATCTCCCATGAATGAATGAATGAATGTTTTGTGAAAAGTCCCATGCACTTGGCCCACCTTGCTGGGCCCGTTGTACCCCACTATCCATTGTATCAACCCTGAGAACCCGCCACTTTGGCAAAGGAGCAGATTTTTCTGGGTTGAAACTTTTTGACATCGCCAGGGCTAAGCACACAGCTTCCAAAAGGGGATTCTTCGTCCTCTATACACCAACGACACTCCGAGTCTTCAACGATTCCCAGAATGCTAAGGTGTTTATTAAGGCGACAGTGTCCTGTCCGGAGCCCTGTCGCCAGTCTCATATTTTTTCCCCTAAGTGTGAGAAAAGACCTCGCTCTGGAGGCACTCACCTCCCCATAATAAGGAGCTTGGCCTGCCTCATTCCGTCCGTGTCTACCCAGAGCGCCTGAGACCGCCTGTTCAAGTCACATTTTAGGGTCATCATGGCAAGACACTCCGCGATGTCCACCGTGGGTTCCGGCCCTACTGGATCAGCTGAGGACCCCATTCTAGCAAGTTGGTCAGTCTCCTCATTTCCACGAATGCCCTCATGTCCTGGAACCCAGAGGAGATCAACCTTCTTGTGTCCTGCCAGGGTTTTTAGTATATCTAGCACTTAGCTACAAGGGTAGAGCTTACTCGGGCCGATTTGATGGCGGACAGTGCAGCTCTAGTGTCTGGGCATATGTAGATGTCTTTTCCTGATAGAGACATTCCTAGTGACGTTCTGCTGGGAAACAGTGGCATACTTGCTCAGGGCAAAATGAAATTTCGCTCCTGTTGTTCTGCAGTATACCTCTGCTTCAGACCTCTCTTCCATTTTGGAGCCGTCGGTATACCAGACTACCCCATTCTGGGTGCAAGGTACGCACTTTCATTCCTTCCATACTTGCCTTTCGGGTACAGAGACCCTTACAGGAAGCTTCGGTTTGATTTGTAAAGGTATCTTGTCCCGGTTTATATGAAGAACAGGGCAGATCTCCTCCTTCTATCCCCCATATAGAAGCATCTAGTTCTGAGCACCCTGTAATATGTTCAATAAATCGTTCTATAAATATTCTATAGTGTTGCTACTGTAATTTACATAACAAATTTTAGTTAACCTAGCTGTAGTTAACTACATGCACTATGCTGATTAGAGTTTAGAAGCTCCCTTTGCTCTATAGCTCTAAGCTAATGGCTTAGATTAAAGGTTAGATCAAATTGGGCTTCTTAATGTGCAGATCTTGAAGCAAAAAGTAGGGAGTGCACAACAGGTGAATTTGGCTTATTTAACTTAATACACGGTAATTACACTAGTGCAGAGATGGAGAAATAAATTAGTATTAGCTAGGAGGTGTCTCATAAAATAACTACGTTTAGACACATTAAATCAAATGTACCTGTAGTTACAAGATCAACTTAAATATTTTTTGATTGGCTTAAATAAGTTTCATCTTCCAAATTTGGGTCTATATTACTTCGAAGAAATTATTCCTTATTTATTACGAGTTAAAAGTACGCTAGTATCTTTAAAACCAAGAGAACAACAAAATTGAAAAATAAGTCGATAATTTTTTATATATATATATTTATCGGTTTCACAACGTTCTACGTCTTCCGATACCTAATCTCCACTCGTTTCTGTTTGCCCATAATTCATCATCTAGGCCTCTTATTCTTATTTCACTGTCTATTCCTTCTCTCCAGCTTCTCCTTGGCCGTCCTCGTTTTCTTCGGCCAGTTGGTTTCCATTGTAGTATTTGTTTAGGTAGTCTTTCGTCATTCATTCTTTGTACATGTCCGTACCACACCAGTTGTTTTGTTCTTATATCATCCACTAAAGTACGTTCACCTACTGTCATAATTTCTCTTATTCTTTGATTTGTAACTCTTTCTCTTTTTGATTTCCCTGCTGCTCTTCTCCAATAGTCCATCTCCGTAGCGGAAAGCATTTTTTCTGTTCTATCCTTGATTGGCCATACTTCTGAGCCGTATGTAATAATACTTTTTATAATGGTGTTATATATAAGCTTTTTGTTATGTTTTGATATACTTTGGTCCCAAATTATTCCATTTAATAAAGTTATTGCTTTTCTTCCTTGTACGTTTCGATCTTTTATAGCTTTGTCTAGTGTTCCGTCAGCTGTAATTTTTAGACCTAAGTATTTATACTCATCACAGGAGTGAATTCGCTGCCCGGTATTTAAGATTAGATCCTGTTTCATTCCACCGATACACATATACTCTGTCTTATTGAGATTAACCTCTAGTCCCCACTTATTGTACTCTTCTATTAGTTTTCGTGTCATATATTCGAGGTCGTCATAATCCTGAGCCACTACTATCTGATCATCGGCGAAACATAAAGTATACAAGGTGGTTTCGTCCAACGGAATTCCCATGTTTTGGCATTTTCTCTTCCATACTTTAAGGACTTGTTCCAAGTATATCTTGAAGAGCGTAGGCGAGATACAGCAACCTTGTTTAAGACCTTTATTTACTTGAAAGCCTTTGGTTAGTTTTGCTTTTATTTTAACTTTTGCCTTACTATTGCGGTATAACTCTTGGATGGCCTTAATGAGTTGTACGCTTATGTTTGTGTTTTCCAACGCTTTCCAAAGTAGATTTAGTGGTATACTATCATATGCCTTCTGCAAATCCACGTAAAGCAGATGCAGCTCTTGACCGTATGCCATTTTCTTTTCAATAACTTGGGTTATACAAAAGAGATGATCTGAAGTCGATCTACCCGCCCTGAAACCAGCTTGTTCTTCTGCCTCCATGTCTTTATATTCGCTCTCTACTTTATTTCTTATTATTTTACCGTATATTCTGCTTAGCGTACTAGTCACAGATATACCTCTATAATTGTCACATATATCTTTCCTTCCTTTTTTGTGTATTGTGGATATATATGACGTTTTCCACTCAGTTGGGACTACAGTTCCATTTAAATATTTTTGGAAAAGATTCCGTAATCTCCAAAACAGTTCTTCAGTGCCATATTTTATAAGTTCGGCTGGGATATTTCCGGGTCCGGCAGATTTACCGCTTTTTACGGTTGTGCACACGTTTTTGACCTCAGAGATTGTGAGGGGTACTGGAGATCCTATCGTTCTAATTATATTGTCTCTTATTTTTTGATTTTAATAAAAGATAAAAGCAGGAGTCATAGTTACAGTCGTCTGTAAAAACTTAGCCACGATAGATCCGTCAGTGGTAGAATAACTCTCACATTTAAATCATCATTTTTACATTAAAATAAAAATTTCGATTTTTCTTCTCTTTCTAAACCCACACAAGGATTTAAAATTCGCTCCATTAAAAACGATTTTCAAAAGACTCGGTAAAATATTTTTTGTTTTATTTGTCAAACACACTGTGTTTATTCTATTACAAACTAGTCATTAAGACTAATTAGCAATTTTGTTTTAACTTAATTTAATAGAAAAGTCAGATTTAAACTTTTCACTCAACAGTTCTCCCAGCTTTGTTTCGTCTGTAACTCACAATTGTGCTGTGTCTCGAGCATTATTTTGTTTGATGTAATTCACTTAGTTTACAAGCTCAAACGGCTTCACTTTTTTAGTCTTCAAACTAGCATAGTATTGTCTGAAAGCTAAATTGCTTCCACATTCACATGTCGATAGAGTCTATCTTCATGGGTGTTTGCATACTTTTTTATAGTCTCTGCTACAGTTTCGATTTCTAGATCCCGATGAAGGTCACTATTTTGAACGTACCAAGGCGCATTCACAATGTTTCTTAATACTTTATTTTGAAATCTCAGTAAAACTAGAATGTTACTCTCTTTAGTACAACCCCATAGTTGAATACCATATGTCCATACTGATTTCAGTATTTGTCTACAAAGCAATAATTTATTATGAATTATTAAATTGAACTTCCTTCTAATTAGCCAGTTCATTTTTCGATACCTTATCTCAAGTTCTTTTTTTTTCTTAACATGTGCTTTCCAGCGCAATTTGGCATCAAGTGTCATATCGAGATATTTTGCCTGATTTGAATAAGGTCGGGAATGTTGTTAATTGCTATTTGTATGTGCTTTGTATTTTTGTTTGTAAAGTCAACATGAGTTGGTTTTATTTAGTTTTATTCGCCACTTATGGTTCAACTGTGAACTTCGGTGACTGCATGAAGTTTTTCTATGCATTCTTCAATAGATTTTTCTATCGTCAATAAACCAGTATCATCGGCAAATGTTGCTAAGTGACAATTTCCTGGCTTTGGGATATCGCAAGTGAATTATAAGTATAGATAAGGGCCTAGTACGCTACCCTGGTGCACGCCTGCTTGAATTTCTGTTATTTAATAGATTTCAGTCGCTAGAGGAAGCAGTCGACGCCTTCAGGAATGCAATTTTGACAGTACCAACAAACGAGTAGAAGTACAGCTCCAACGCAGACCGAACCGCAGCTTTTTTTTCTGTGTACAGCTCTGACAACTGGTTTGAGCGCAGGCAAAAGTGCATTAATTTTCGTCTTTGGGGAACAATAGTCTTTAAAAGTTATCTACTGTTTTATTCCAGCGGTATACGCAAAAACTTAAAAGACAACCCCCGTAGATAGTATTTTTTCGTCTTGTTATTTCAATGCATAACGTAGAAGAGCTTGCGAATAACTACAGAAATATTTATTTAGTCTGCCTAATTATAAAGTAAGTCACGTAAGGAATTTTATACGATTAGTGGAATTTTCTTCCTAAGCACTTTGTTTAACAATGACTGATGGGTAAGTCCATATCAAATCAACCAATGGTTTAGACCTTGTCACTTTTGATTTTCATAATTTTTCGTCAAATTATTTACTAAGTAAAAAGAAGTAAAAATTAAAATTTTTAGATTTTTTAGCGGTCTAGTACGCTACCCTGGTGCCTAGTACGCTACCCTGGTACACGCCTGCTTGAATTTCTCTTAAATTTGAGTATGGGTTTTCCTGTTTTACTCTAAAATATCTATCAGATATGTATGATTCCAAAATATCCGAATATTGTTTTGGCAGAAACCGTTTTAGTTTAAAATTAATGCCTTTATGCCACACTTTGTCAAATGCTTGTGCTACATCTGGAAATACTGCAGAACAAACTTTTTCCTCTTTTAGTGCCTTTTCTATTATATTAATAATTCTGTGTACTTGGTCTATCGTGGAATGCTTGTCTCGAAAACCAAATTGATTAGATGGAGTAAACCTCTGGGTAAGTGGAAAAAAGGAAAATAAAAAGCCACTAGTTAAAAAGCCGGGCGGCCACCGGTTATAAAATCATAGTCATACAATGCAATAAAAAGAAAAAACGTCAAACGTCGTGTAATAAATGATGAATGAAATTCATAAATTATCAGGCAGATCAATGTTTAGGTGTCACAAAAACTTATGAAATTTAAAGTGTTATAAAAGTTCATAAAAAGTCACATTTCGCAAGTAATAAAATCTTTTTAAAATATAAGTTCATTTAGTCGATATATTCTGTGGTTCAACTTGATCTACACATAACTAGGGACTTCATCGTTAAAGATTTGTACAAGGGACAAAACTAAGGGCGTGGTTGTCCTAGGAAACGGAAGGTACTCAATAAGCCAATCATGGCTGCATTGCAGTGCATTGGCACTACTATAGATTGCTAGCATGGAGTTACATCAAGGTTATCTGGTAGACATCCACTAACTGAAAACTTCCCACTTGGTGTGTGGGACCGCCCGGGTGCATATTTTTTTTTACGGTTATGTGCACTCGCAAGGCGATCCCTATCACGCTCTAGAAGAGGCAAGTGCGCGGAAATGTTGGTGTATGTTGGTTTTGAAACGGTTCATGTTGTAACCTGTAGGGAAAACTTTCGCAGGGAGTTTATTCCACAGCGATGCTGTTCTCCAGAGATATGAATTCTGATATAATGAGATTCTGGGTGCTTCTATTTTGACAGTAAATTGATGGTTACCATCGGTTTGACGTGTTCGCCTAGTAGGTGCTACTCCCGGGGGAATAAAACGTGCCAACTCTTCAGATCATTTTCCGTGATAATACCTGTAGAAGAGAGATAGATTGCCCACTGTTCTTCGATGTTCGAGACTATCCAAGCTACGGGTAAGTGCGGGGTCATTGATCAGCTTGATAGCTCGTTTTTGCACGGTGTTTAAAAGCATAAAGGTATGTTTGGATACAGCCCTCCATATATGTGAGCAGTACTCCATAGTTGGTCGAATCTGGGCTTTGTAGAGTGTCAGCAGTTGGCTTGGTGTATACAAATGTCTTGTACAAAATACCACCCCCAGCTTTTGGGACGCGCTTGGAGCTATATCTGCCACGTGACTGTGCCAAGACATGTTGGTCTTGCAGTGACTCCTAAGATGTTCAACTGGCTCTGCAATGTGACAGCACTTCCAGATAGCATGATGTTTGGCTCACCGGTCCTAGTCTTATTTGAAAACAGGGCTGCTTGGGTTTTCTGCGCGTTGAACTGTACAAGGTTTTTGTTGCCCCAGTCCTCTATTATCTCTTGATCGTTATTTATCTGCGATATTTGAGTTAGTCTAAGATGATGCAAGATTCCCCACCCTCAAATCCCCCCCCACAAAAAACCTGTCTTCCGTGAATGCAGTCAGGAAATTTATCGGTCTGTCTAAACATACATGTATCTATGTTGAAAATAGACTGACGTTTTTAAGGTGGCAATAAAATAAATGCAACAAACTAACTGGGAGATTCCAGGCAGAAAATCCAGGAATAGCGCAGCCGAAAGTAATCAAAATCTGATGAAAGTGTTCGAAAACTTTCGAAAACACGCGCGATAAATTTGATGTTTAGTCCAGATAAACGCAGATGAATACGTGCTAAAATGAAAATTGTGTACTCCTCAAAGAGATTAAGGTTTTTACATTCTGCTTTTTAACTCCCTCATCTACTATGAGTAGGCTCTAAGCCCAACATAACGATTTGATGATTCATATGTGAGTGGTCTTTGCAAATTTGATATATCATAACTCCCAACATTCACCCTCTTTATTAGTTTAGTAAAAACCAGACTACTTGATATTTGTAAAAAACTTTCTAATTTTTTACAAAGAAACAAGAACAACCAGCAAGACTTGGGCAGAGGCATAAACTAAAGCTCCTAACTTAAGCCGTTGGATAGCTTTCACTGAGGCTCTATGGCCCTCAAGCGCAGATCAGGGTCAAAATCCTGAGGAAGGACGAGAGATTGGTTAGAAATCAATGATATTTTTTTACATGTATTTCTACTGATATCCCATGTGAGGCCAGTTTAAATTTTGATGAAACAGACTCAAGCTTATAAAAAAATCTTTTCCCGTTAAAGGTTTTCCTAAAGCTCAAACTGCAGAAATAAAATGGATAGTACGACTGAATTCCGGAGTCTATCTATTTCTTTGATCCATCTTTGGACATAGGCTTCCCTAATATTTTCCACTCTTTTCTGTCTGTCGCCGTGTTCATCCATCTAGTCCCCGCATGATTCTTCAAATCGTCCGCCCATCTCATTTGGGGTCTTCCCCTACTTCTTTTATTTTCCCAAAGTCTCCAGTTTACTAGGCATTTGTTCCATCGATCGTCTTTCTGTCTGATATTATAACCGGCAAATTTCCATTTTAATTTTGCTACCTCTTCTCTGACATCTCTTACTTTTGTTTTATTTCTCATCCATTCATTCCTTTTTCTATCTGTTAGCTTTACACGTAACATTTGTCTTTCCATTGATCTTTGGGCTTTTGTTACCTTATCCATGTTTGATTTTGTAAGCGTCCAGGTCTGGGATCCATATGTGAGCACAGGAAGAATACATTGGTTATACACTTTCGTTTTAAGGGACTGATGATATTTTTAATTTTTTATGTAGCTTAATTAATAATAGAAGTCCGTCTACTAACTTCTAATGATACGATAAATCTTTAAAAAGAACACCTGAAGACTTACCGGCTACTTTAAATACCATGGACAGGACTTTTCTAGACGTGGGGCCCCGATGTCTTGAGTTCTCTTGAGTGGTACTAGTCCTTTCAATTGGTTGGTAGCCGATAGCAGGGTGCATACGGGGGAAACGACCCGACAGATGTTTAAAAGGAACCGACAGATTTTTAAAAATCTTAGAACGCCACAAAACACGTGTGACCAAATGGGTCTAAATTTCAGGTTTTCCTTCAAAACATGGAGGCGAAAAAACCTGTTAAAAGCTACACCAAGTGATTTTAAAAACGGACAAAATACGTGGTCCACATGCTAGTTAAAAAGTCATAATAAAAATTATTTGGCTTCATAGGCGAAAATATCCGCAAATATCTCCAAAACTTCTTCAAAGAAAGCTAAGCAGTAAAAATCGTCTCGAGTTTTGTTCCGCAGCAAAAAAAAATTCGACCACTTATTACAAAGTTAGGTTTGGTTCTAGTATCTACTTAAGTTGACTAAACTTGGGAGAAATTTAAAGAATTTTTCAACTGTGTTCAAATTTTGGTTTAAAAAGTAAAGATGAAAATATTAATGTTCATAAGGTTAAGTAATTTTAATAACATTAATCGTAACAAGAACATTTCATGTAAAAAAGGCAAGTACGCGAAAATGGTATTCCGTAAAAAGAATTAAGAAAAAAGTAAAGCCAAGTTCTCCAATACAAATTTCAAAATGAAAGATTCTTACTCGTTTGGAAATGTTTTATTAAACTTTGCTACAAGAAAAAATAATTTGTTTTAAATTTCTGAATTTGATTGAATAAATAAAGAGGGTAAATGTTTGAAACTATCACATTTGTCCATGTTTTATTTAAAATTCCGGAGGGGGGTAAATACCTCACTACTTACGTATTTTATGCTTGTTCCCGACTTTATACCACAGTCAAGATTTCTTTATTGCACTATTGTTAAAAGTATCTAACACAGGGGATCGCCCCCCTCCCTACCAGATATATATCTTATTTTTTAGTTTAGCAGCATCACTGATTTAAAATTTGTCATAAATTTTACTTAATTAAAAAAAAATCGCCATAAATGTCCTTTAGATATTAAATTTCACACCTCAGATCTATCAAAAACCGCTAATAAACAATATTCTGATGTTTGCTGCCCCTTTGGCCCCTCCCCCCGGAAATCCTGGATCCGCCAGTGTCTAACACACATAGGCATGCTCGAGGGCATGCTTATACAAAATTTATAATTAAATATATTTTGTGAGACACTTACCAGCTGGTTGGAAAATCTGCGACCGATGCTGCATTCGATCAACGTCTGAAAAAGCGAGAAAATAGAAAACAGAATTAGTCATGCTGGATAATCAGATGTTTAGATTCGGCATCTATATTTACATGGGCTTTACTATCCATGTAGGGTAGTGCGGGGCAAGGTTTTTAAAAAATTAATTAAAAAAATAAGGTACTTTAAGAAAAATAAATATAATAAAAATAATATTTTGGAAAACCCAAGCCCTTAACATTTAAAAAATGTATTAAACAGATGGGGGATGGTGGGGTGAGTTGGGACATTTTTCACTTCGGGGATTCGGGATGTGGCCTCTTAGACTCCAAAAATCAGTTAACGAACTGATCCCTGATTCTTCATGATCACGACGCATCAGTTATTAACCTGATAAAGACACATCATTATTGTGTGAAAGTGTTTACTGTTAAATTATCTTGTTTGCCTCGAGTGCCATCTTTTAAAATTGTCTTGAGGTGTTGTAGTCTTAAACTAGTCAACTTTTAGAACTTCCTTTCGCGTCACTTTTACGGTAAAAAAGTTATTAAAAAAAAACGTGACAATTAAAGACGCAGAAAGCTATTACTTTTAACAAGTCTTTATTTAGAGGGCTTTTAGAACAGACGTTCGCGCCTTTTTTTATTAAAAAAACATAAACAGAAAATCGTGACAAAATAATACGCAAAAATTTAGTAGGTTTGAGAAGTCTTAATCTAGTGGCGTTTTAGAACATGTTGTGGAGAACTTTTCAAGTGTGAATTTGGCAGATGAAAATAACGAGGGTAAAAAAGACGTTATATACACAGCACCATAAACTTCAGCAAAAATTACATTATTATAACTTAATTCCTCCTTCTTTTTAATCTTTAAGCATTTAGATTTAACAAAACAAATATTATATGGTGTGAAGTTGTTTTTTAGTAAAAAATAGTTTTATTATTTTTGTTCACATTAATTTAACGTTGATGTGATTTTTGTGCTATGTGGGAAATTTTTGATTATTTTTGTTGCCTTAGGTAGGCTTTTTTAGGCCTTATGCCGCAAGTACCTAAATTATTTTTTATAATAATATAGTTCAATGTATGCAAGTATATAACATTTGTTTTATTCCCTTTATAACTTTGTGAGTATATCTTGCCCCGCTGTCTCCTAAACCTGGTAGGTATCTGTCTGGGTGAATATTTTGAAAATCCCATTGTTTTACATTAGTGGGTGATAACAAGGTACGTACTAATTATATCAACAAAACTTACCTTTCTTTTAATGGGGGACAAGTCCTCGTTATTGCGTATGAATCGTTCAAATTTAAAGCTGTTTGACCTGTAAAGTTCGTTGTCAGATTTTCGACTACAAAATCGCCTTGTGATCGCTCTAGATTTACAAGATTTGCAATCCTTTACAGACTCCCAATCAATATTAAATAAACCACGGCTTTTTTTGTTGTCCGGTGGGGCTCTTCTTCTAGATTTTGACCGACGACGGCGTCGAATTTGAACATTGTTATCCCCCGATGGGGACTCACCAGTTACACGTCTGTCAGCGTCCGATTGTGATTTTTTCGAAAGGCCTACGCGTTTCAGCACCCTATCCATGCCAACGACAACGGCATTACTGTGCCAGAGCGGTCATTTGGCGCGCATTTCCATAGCGCACTCAGCTGATAGCCATGGGCGCAATTAAGGGGGGACTAAGCCCGCTGAACGTCAAGATTAGAAACCCTAAATCAAATGGCTTTAAGATATTGTATATATCTATTTAGCTATCTTCGATCCATTTTTGAACATCAGCTCCCTCCCGCAATATCTTCCACTCTTCCCTGTATGTCGCCGTGTTCATCCCTCTAGTTCCCGCATGTTTCTTCGAATCGTCCGATCATCTCATTTGGGATCTTTTCCTACTTCTTTTATTTTCCCAAGGTCTCCAGTTTACAATACATTTGTTCCATCGATCGTCTTTCTATCTGATATTATGACCGGCAAATTTCCATTTTAATTTTGCTACTTCTGCTCTGACATCCCCTACTTGTGTTTTATTTCTTATTAAGTCATTAATTATTCTATCTGTTACATTTAAAATTTGTCTTTCCATTGATCTTTGGGTTTTTGTTACCTTAGGTATTCATGTTTGATTTTGTAAGTGTCCAGGTCTGCGATCCGTAGGTAAGTACAGGAATGATACATTGGTTATACACTTTCGTTTTGAGGTACTGAGTCTATTTTTATTATTTGTAGCTGCTGTATACAGTTCTTCAAGCATTTTTATCAGGTCTTCTTTCTTATCTGTTATTAAGGCGATATCAGCATATCTTAGGTTGTTTAAGTATTGTCCGTTTACTTTGATGCCCATTTCTCCCCAATCTAAGTTTTTAAAAACATCTTCTAGGGCCTGGTGAAATAGTTTAGAAGCTATTGTGTCACCCTGGCTGACACTTCTTCTTATGTGGATTGGCTTGGTACCTTCGTGGATTTTGATTTATGTTTTTGCTTTGCTATATATATTGGCTATCAAATCTGTCTATTGTGATCTATTCGGCTATTAATTAAAGATGCTTTTACTGCTCAGTGCTCAATGCTATCGAAAGCTTTTTCAAAGTCTATAAACGCAACACATAGTGAAATGTTGTATTTGTTGGCTCGTTCTATTAGGATTTTTATAGTTAATAGGTGCTTAACTGTACTGAAACCGTTTCTTAGTGATATTATGTTAGAAAAATACAGTGAGGTTGCCCCGGTTCGGTTAGTATCCTAACCGGTTAAGTTTGAATGATCAAAAAAAAAACTATCCTGATCTGGTCAGATAAGTTTTTTTTTGATGTACCAACCTAACCGGGTCAGGTTAGGATACTAACCTAACCAGTTCAACAATCCGGCTGGACAGAACAAGACGACTTGGTGGTGTTTTTTTGCCACTGCAGCAATATAACTTAAAATAGAATATTCGATAAAATGGCTTTCGATAAAAATGTAATTCGATGTGTGTTTTCGATAAAATTGTTTTCGATCAAAATGGCATTCGATAAAAATGTTTTCGATCAAAATATCATTTGACGAAAAAGTTTTCGATAAAAAAGTTTTTGATAAAAAATATTCGATAAAAATGCAATTCGATAAAAAGGTTTTGGATAAAAATATCTTTAATAAAGTTGATTCAGGATAGCCAGACCCACAGCCAATACCTGTTCTCTGGGCGCCCCGGTAAACTAGAGGGAGGAAATTACTGACACCGATTGTTTACCTAGTTTCCCACTACCAGCCCGAATACGGATCTAAAACAGCGAAAAATATTTCAAGACACCGGCCAAAATATATTTTTCTCTCTTTTACTTCTCTCGGATACACATTAAACACTATGATCCCTGTGGCATTAATTCGATCTGTATATTGCAGGTGCATTTTGACTAATAAGACTAACAAGCGTAATATAAAACGCCTAAAATTATCAGTGAAATAGTAAACTTTCTTATTTATTTAGTTATTACTTAGGTATAGTATTAAAATATAGTTGCATTAAAAGAGCCTATAGGCGTATTATAATAAGACTAATATTGTAAGAAAGCCTGGAAAATATACATAGACTGAGGCAAACTCCCCAAAATCGGCCAGTTAGTTGCGCCCCTGCTAATATCGTCGGTCGCCTCCTTTCTCGACGACATGACGGCGTTGAGTTCTGTTCGATTTGAGGAGGGTTGTTTATTGTTTTCACATGCGAACAGAGCCCACTCTAGATTCCTGCTGATTTAAAATTAACAAAAAAGCTCTACCTCGTACTTTATTGATGCGAATAAACGCACTTTGAATTGGTGTTCGGAAAAGCGTCTTAAATATTTTGAGGATATTAAATCCCATATGGCGAAAGTTTGGAAAATTAATATTTTATAAACTATAGAATTAAGGAAAGAAAGCAGATAGTTTCAATATGCTGAGACTGGTCCCAGAAAAAAAATAGAAAAATCCTTTAAAAAATCTCGAAAAATGTCAAAATTCTCAAATTTGTCATAGGAGGCATCAAGGGTTTCGGACTCGTATGCAAAATATGTGTTTTGTGTTCTACCCTGTATAATACGCAAGTCACCTTTGACCTGATGGGTGTTAAATTAGTAAGACAAGCAAAACTCAGCAAAAATAATTTTTTAGTTAACGTAATATTATTAGAAAAATCCCCACTTGATAAGAAAATTTTCACACACGCTGTGTATGCTGAATATGGCCAAACTTTAAAAAATCATATTTGACAATCTATACAAGTTACGAACCAAAGAACAAAGTTCATGGTATAGCCCCATATATACAAAATAACTGCACTTTGAGGTGAGATTTACAAAAACATAAAATTTTTGAGGTCTGAAACCCCATGGACAAACTTTAAAAATATTAATTTGCAAAATATACAATTTATGAACAAGACAGCACGGAGTTACAGAATGGTGCCCTATATAGATGCAAAAAAACCGCACTTTCATTTAAGATTTAAAAAAAACAATTTTTGATATTAATACCCACCAATCCACTGCAATTTTGTCATTGCATAAAAATAAGTGTAGTCCTATACATACTTACCCACATAGCACAATCACGTGTTTAACACGTAAAAAAGGCGTGAGAAAAAAAAACGTTGATTTTAAAAGCTGCTAGAAAAAAACGTTTATTTCATATATGAAAACAAGCATAATAGGTCAGTCATTAACGTTATAAAAAATAACGTTGCTAAAAACTGCGTTGTAATAACGCCATTATAAAATTAAAACAGCAATATTTTTACGTTAGTTTCAAGTGATTTTTTAGCAACGTTAAAATCACATTAGATTCACGCCTTTTCTACACGAATTTTAAAACGCGACTTGCATGGCTTTTCTACTGAATATTTTTTAGATTTTACTAGCAGCAGCGCCACCTATTGTCGGGATTTTTCACTTTGACGAAATCTATCAGGCAGTGCTTTGCCTCTAAACTCCAAAAACCTTTTAAAGAACTGATCCCTGATCCTTCACGATCACGACGCACCTGTTATTAACCTGATAAAGACACATTAATATTCTGTGAAAGTGTTTACTGTTAAAAAATCTTGTTTAGCTTTAAAAAAAACATAATGTATATAGATAGATATATAGATATTTTGTCTTGCCTTGAGCGCCATCTTTCAAATTGTCTTGAAGTGTTGTAGTCTTAAACTAGTGAACTTTTATAACGTCATTTCGCGTCTCTTTTAAGTTAAAAAAATGTTATTCAAAAAACGTGACCAAAAAGACGCAGAAAGTTAGTAGGTTTGAGAAGTTTTAATCTAGTGGCGTTTTAGAACATGTGAAGGACTTTTCAAGTGTGAATTTGGTACATGAAAATAACGAGGGTAAAAAACACGTTCTATACACTTCAGCAAAAAGTACATTTTTATAGCTTGATTTCTATTTGTTTTTAAGTTATCTTTAAGCATGTAAATTTAACAAAATAAATATTACATGGTATGAGGTTGTTTTCAAGTAAAAAAAACTTTGTTATTTTTGTTCACGTTAATTTAACGTTGATGTGATTTTTTTGCTATGTGGGTACCTAGATGAAAAAAAATTAAACTTTGGGTTTAGATTCGACTAAGTGTCATTTAGCAAAAATTGAGGTCTAAAATCCCATGGGGCACATATCACACTTTTCGCATTTCACAAACTACTTTTTTATTTCACAAACTATTTATTAAATTTATTTCACAAATTTTTTTATTTATTTCACAAACTATTTTTATTTATTTATTTCAGTAATTATAGCTACACTTTACAAACAAAAGCACGGACGTGCATTATAATGTTGCCCCTATGAATGCCAAAAACACGCATTTTGAGCTGATATTTGATATTCGACTTTCGATAGCATTGAGCACTGGGCAGTAAAAACATCTTTAATTAAGAGCCGAATAGATCACAGATACACAGATTTAATAGCCAATATACAGGGTGTCTTAATTGCCATGGGTCACTATTGCTATCTCGTTAACTATAAGAACTACAAGGTTGTTCAAATTAGATAAAATGAGCAGTTTTTGGAGGACATTAAAAATCTGGTTTCACATTTAAAAAAAAAACTATTATATCCCGAGCTACGAGGGTTTTCAGAAAAATTGCTCAAATCTATTTTATTAAATATCTCAAAAAGTATAGTTTTTACAAAAAAATCGTCAAGGATTTTTTTTGCATTTTTGACGTTCTTAATTAGCTATGCTATTTTTTAAGAAAATTTACCACGTCTAGTTTTCGAGATATTACCATTAAGTTACTGTTTTTAGATACCGACCGGTATTTTTTATTCCATTTTTTAAAAGAACTTTTTTTAATGATTTATTTGTATTTTAATGCTAAAAAAATGGCATTTAGGTTATTCGGCATTTTTACCGTTTTATCCTAGGACATAAAAAAAAAACAATTGCCTATAAAAGTCTATGACGCGTAAGACATCTGTTAAATTTGTCACACTCTTTAACCAGGCTCTAGATGTTTTAGAAAACTTAGATTGGGAAGAAATAGGCAATAAAGTAAGCGAAAAATATGCTGGAAGATACAGAATACAGCAACTAAAATCATAACAAACACAGATGAAGATATCACGATCATAATAAAACAAGAAAAAATAGAACAAGTAGAGGACTGGGACAAATTATTAAACTAAAAAAAGAAAACCAAACGGCTGAAATCAAGAGTAAGATTGGCCTGGGCAGCATTCGGTAAATTAGGCTACATATTAAAAAATATCCTGAATACCTTAAAACGAAAGTGTATACCCAATGTATTCTTCCTGTGTCACATATGGATCCCAAACCTGGACGACAAAATCAAACATGCATAAGGTAACAAAAGCCCAAAGATCAATGGAAAGACCAATGTTACATGTAAAGCTAACAGATAGAAAAAGGAATGAATGGATAAGAAATAAAACAAAAATAAGGGATATCAGAGGAGAGGTAGCAAAATTAAAATGGAAATTTGCCGGTCATGATATCAGACAGAAAGACGATCGTTGGAACAAATGCATTGTAGACTGGAGACCTCGGGAAAATAAAAAGTAGGAGAAGACCCCGAATGAGATGGGCGGACGATTTGCAGAAACATGCGGGGACCAGATGGATGGAATGGAACATGGCGATATACAGAGAAGAGTGGGAGATATTGGGGAGGCCTATGTCCAAAAATGGATCGAAGAAGGCTAAATAGAAAGATAGATAGTTACAGTAATGGTGTGATAGTCTTTCACGTAACTTTAATATGTAAGGGTGGGAAAATAATAAAAATAGTACACCACAATATATTTTTAACTTAAAAGTTGTATTTGATAAATGTTGACTATTTACATTTACAACTAGTTAGAAAGTGAACAAAAAATCTTCACAAAGTATACTTACGTATCGACAACTAAACTTGTTTCTAAAGTAAAAAATACTATAAATTCATAATTTTACAGTTCTTATGTACTTATACCATAATAAGGTTAATGATTACTTTTTTCAACACAAAACAGCGCTTTTCTTCAACAACCAAATGGTCCAAATTAGTGGAGTTCGATTTTGCAATCTCGAATATTTCTGACACACATATGTAGAAACTTACAAAATCAAAAACCGCATCTTATAAATTAATGTTTGAGGCAAAACATTTTTATATATTTTTAAATTGCCGGATTTAAAAAATAATAAACGTTTTGGCTCGATGTCACAATTTTAATTTAAAAAAATATATGTATTGCCATATTGTTTGTTGAGATGGTGACCGAGTTTAAAGGCACAACCTTGTGCTTTATTTATGTTATCGGCAAAAATTTTAATTGCTGACACTATACCGCGTGGCCAGCCATCTATCTAGGGGTAGGATTTTTGTATGGGCCATAAGGATTTCATGGGAGAACAGACCAACGTTGCCAGTTTAACGAAAATAGCAGTATAATCCGCTACTTGGTTCGTTAAAAGTCAACTTTTCAATTTTATGTAAGTGCATTAATGAACCAGAATAAGGCCTTGAAATTCTACTTGTTCCTAAATGTAAACAATTCACTTAGTTTTACAAACAAAGAGAATTTTAAAGAGTTATTATTCTTGTACCGAAAGCTGGAAAACTATAAGTTCGATCAAAAAAGAAACATGCATAGATATTATTTCACCAATACCAGACAAAAAATGGGATGAGCATTTTAAAAAACTTTTAACTGAAGATAGAGCAGAATTCAAGGAAGACGAAAGAGACAATATCATTAGAACGATGGGATCTCCAGTACCCCTCACAATCTCTGAGGTCAAAAACGTGTGCACAATCTTAAAAAGCGGTAAGGACCCGGAAATACCCCAGCTGAACTTATTAAATATGGCACTGAAGAACTGTTTTGGAGATTACGGAATCTTTTTCAAAAATATTTAAATGGAGCTGTAGTAGGAAAACGTCGTATATATCCACAATACACAAAAGAGGAAGGAAAGATATATGTGACAATTATAGAGGTATATCTGTAACTAGTACGCTAAGCAGAATATATGGCAAAATAATAAGAAATAAAGTGGAGAGCGAATATAAAGATATGGAGGCAGAAGAACAAGCCGGTTTCAGGGCGGGTAGATCGACTTCAGATCATCTCTTTTGTATAACCCAAGTTATTGAAAAGAAAATGGCATACGGTCAAGAGCTGCATCTGCTTTACGTAGATTTGCAGAAGGCATATGATAGTATACCACTAAACCTACTTTGGAAAGCGTTGGAAAAGACAAACATAAGCGTACAACTAATTAAGGCCATCAAAGAGTTATACCGCAATAGTAAGGCAAAAGGTAAAATAAAAGCAAAACTAACTAAAGGCTTTCAAGTAAATAAAGGTCTTAAACAAGGTTGCTGTATCTCGCCTACGCTCTTCAAGATGTATTTGGAACAAGTCCTTAAAGTCTGGAAGAGAAAATGCCAAAACATGGGAATTCCGTTGGATCAAACCACCTTGTATACTTTATGTTTCGCCGATGATCAGATAGTGGTGGCTCAGGATTATGACGACCTCGAATATATGACACGAAAACTAATAGAAGAGTACAATAAGTGGGGACTAGAGGTTAATATCAATAAGACAGAGTATATGTGTATTGGTGGAACGAAACAGGATTTAATCTTAAATACTGGGCAGCGAATTCAGTCCTGTGATGAATATAAATACTTAGGTCTAAAAATTACAGCTGACGGAACACTAGACAAAGCTATAAAAGATAGAAACGTACAAGAAAGAAAAGCAATAACTTTACTAAATGGAATAATTTGGGACCAAAGTATATCAAAACATAACAAAAAGCTTATCTATAACACCATTGTAAAAAGTATTATTACATACGGCTCAGAAGTATGGCCAATCAAAGATAGAACAGAAAAAATGCTTTCCGCTACGGAGATGGACTATTGAAGAAGAGCAGCAGGGAAATCAAAAAGAGAAAGAGTTACAAATCAAAGAATAAGAGAAATTATGACAGTGGGTGAACGTACTTTAGTGGATGATATAAGAACAAAACAACTGGTGTGAATGGATGATGGAAGACTACCTAAACAAATATTACAATGGAAACCAACTGGCCGAAGAAAACGAGGAAGGCCGAGGAAAAGCTGGAGAGAAGGAATAGACAGTGAAATAAGAATAAGAGGCCTAGATGATGAATTATGGGCACACAGAAACGAGTGGAGATTGAGTATCGGAAGACGTAGAACGTTGTGAAACCGATAAATATATATATATATATATATATATATATATATATATATATATATATATATTATTCTTGTTATTGATTTTCGTTTCAATTTTTTTACACCACAGTTTACCAATCTATTGGTAAGCTAACTATTATTTAATTTTAGTTTTTTTTTTCAATGCACTTTTAGTCTAACCCTAACAAAAGTAATGGTAGACCACAGTGAACGCACCGTGGTTATAGGACGCGGGAGGGTGGTCGAGACCTTAGGGGGGCGGCAAAGGTGGTATTGAGCCTCAAAATGAGGCCCGCGGAGCTCATTTAGTACTTTTTTAAGACAAATATCATAATTATGAGTAGTATCAGAAAATATTGAAGTAATGTTACTTTAAATGCTCGCAGGCGACATGCGCCACAGGCAAAAATGTTTTAAATACAAAAGGAACATTTTTTTAAAAATCGATACAACAAGAAAAGTTGATAGTAAAGTTGATTGTTTTAAGGTAAAATTGGTTAAATAATACTTTGAACTAACCCTTTTATTAACCAAAATCTAATGCCGACATAAAACTTCTGTATCATATATTGGGTTAAAATTGTTTGAGGTGTTCTTGAGTTATCGTGTATTGAGACAGACAATTTATTTTATTATCCGATCTAGATGTTTTAGGAACTAAATATTAATAAAATTTTAAAAATAAAATATTCACGTTTTTAATAGTCCACTTCTTGTATGGTAACAAGTCAAGTAGTAATTCTCGCCCAAAAAAAATGTTTCAGATTGTCCGCCCCTTGACGATTGCGACCGCGTGCGCCTGTAGCAATTTATCAAGGTTACCTTTGACAACGCTGCAAAGCTTTTTGCGGGACTCGGGCGTTTTGCGGTCTCTTTTTAATAAACGCTATACTCTATCTGTTTTTTATATACCTATGAACTGGTTCACGCGGTATAATCACATCGGTTTCTGGGCTAATTCAAAAACAAACAATAAGGCGACACATTCTTTTGATTTTATTAAAAATTGTTTTTTTTGCTAGCCAACAACGTTTTGTTTTTTTCGAAATAGGTTAAACAGCTAAAAAGTTATTAACAAATAGATTTTGTGCAAAATTCTTTATCCCATCCGGTACAACTTTTTCTTTTGCATTATTATTTATTCATTTATTTTAATTATATAATTTAACACCTTTAAATTAAAAAACTGTTCATTATCTCTAGAGCTACCTAGTGAGCCTGAAAGATTAATAGAAAAAAAACTAATTAAAATCGGTTCACTGGTTTGAAAGCTACATGGGGACAGACTGACAGACACACATACAAAGATATACGTATCGAAAAGCGGTTTTCATTACTTAGTGTTTTCATATTGTTATAGAAATATCCGAAATTAAATAAATTTAGCTTATGCTGTAAGTCGTAGTTCTAGAAATTTCGGAAACTTTGAGTAGGTTCTCCTAGAAAAAATCAGTTTGAAAAAAGTTGCTGTTGGCTATATTTTCTAGAAATAAATACTGAAAGTCGCCTAAAATTTAATAAGCTCAAACGATCGTGCAATAGTATACCTACTTTTCCAAAAGATTTCGCGGCCATGTTATCTTATTATATGTAAGACAAAAAAAATTTACCAATATGCATCTCATGAAAATAATTTAAAAAAATATTTACACAATATTTTACAGTCTTAAACTTATGTCACAAAAATATGTATTAACACCAACATTTAAACCATAGTTTGGTGGTACAGGGTGTTTGAAATAGAATGTTTCATCTTTCTTTTTTAATATCCAATAATTTGTAAGCTATAGCAAGAAATTAAATATACTGCTCTGTAATACAGAATATATTTTGTGTTAACATATTGAAGGATTCAGCAGTCAACTTTTATTTTAAAAACTTGTCCACCTCACATCTCAAAGGGGATCATAAGGAATTTGAAATATAATGAAACACCCTAAACTTCAGATCAAGTGCTTGTAAGAGGATTTTCTAATAAAACTAAATATTGTTTGGCCCGCTCCCAAAACTTTTAAAAAAATGAGAGAGATGCTTACTTCCTTACACATTTTCTTCCCCCCATCTACTTTTTAAAATCTAAAATTTTGCTCTTTAAAAACTACCCTAATTACTTTTCTTTCTTTTTGGGAAAGTTTCTTTTGTAAAATACCCAATCCCATAGCAAACACCCAAATAATACATAAATACTTTGACTTATTGGAACGTTAGAGCTTCAAACTATACGACCCAAACGTCAATTTTTGATCCCCCATGCAAAAAATTTACGTACCCCATTGTTTTTCCTAATTACTTCATTAAACAAGTCTCATTTTTAACGTCTTCAAAAAGTTAATACTTGCTAAAATTGGTCATGAAATACGAAACACAAATGTAGTACAAAGTTTGTGAACAAGTCTTGTTAAGTTTCAAAATCACAAATTTTTTAAGGCTAAAACTCACCATAATCATTTCGGTATATCTTTCGTATTTCTTGACCAATTTTAACAAGTGATAGCTTTTTGGACACGACAAAGATGATGCTTTTTATAGACCATTATATATAGTAAATAGCCATTTTTCTGAAGCTTTGGCTTTGGCCAAAGGTGGTTAAAAAAAATCTATATTTTTAAATACACCACAGAAATTTTTTATTACTAAAAATATTAGTTTTATTAGAAAAACTCTTCGTTTCACCATAAATTTTTTAAAGCAAATTACCTATATTTCTAAATACAGGTTATTTTCACTTATTTTTATCCTTACACAACTTATATAATTTTTGGTCTTTTTACTGGAGTTTTTTAAATCGACTATGCCTACCAATTATTAAGTCTTAATAAAAAAAAGCGGAAAAATTCGAGGCAAAAAAGGTCACTTCCTAGAGAGAAAAAGATGAGAATCCATATTTTTTGTAATAGTCGAGATTTCCTTCATGTTTAATTTTGTTTGACCAAATAGGTATTTACCAAAAGTCCAAGTTTCGTTTTTATTAAAACATTTTTATAAATTATGTAGGGGAAGGCCTGGCAAAGCGGAAAGTGCATATTCGCCACCGCTCTCACACTAATCGTTTTCTGCATATTCATAAAAAATTTCACTAATCTTCGATCAATACCAACTCGCGTGGCGTGCAGAAAGAGAAATGTTTTTACAAAAAAATCTATGGATATTGCAAACTATTTTACTAATAACTGTTGTGGTAGCGTTCTTGGTTCAATTACATTTCAAGTCAATGTTCTTGCAGTCTTTAATAAGGTGGCTCAAAATTAGTTTTTAGATAAGATGGGCTTACTGCAACAATAATGAAATCGGGCACAGTAGATCACATACCTTGAAGATTGGATTTGATGTAGTATGTGTTTTCAATGGCGTCACGAAGAATGTACAGCATTTGAAGGCAGTGGGAATGCTATAAAGCCTGATTACATAATTATTCGGAATATGTTTTTAAGTTTATTTAACTTTTGAGGTCGCAAATTTGCCACTTTTTTATTTTTTTCTTCTAGTCACCTACCCTAACCAGACCAAATAAACCTAGAAACAAAATTTCGGACTTCCATTGTCTATTTATTTTAAACACGACGTTTCGGTTAGTAAGTATCTCTAACCGTTTTCAACTGTAAACTAAACAATCCAGTCTACAGGCTAGTACTTATACTACTTATTAAATTCGATCCTTTTTAAAATCTCGACAAAATGTTGAGTTTTTGAACATTTTGTCAAGATTTTAAAAATGATCGTATTAGATCCCGGCGATAGATTTGTAAGTTTTGATCTAGAAAGTCTTTAGACTAACGTGCCAAATGAGTCACTCAGTATTATCAAAAGCAAATTACAAACTGATGATGCACTTCACGAGAGAACAACGCTATCGGTGGAGGGAGTGATGGATCTATTGGAGCTCTGTCTCCGTAACTCTTACTTTCAAGCGAAAGATAAGTTTGATACGCAAAATAATGGACTTCCAATGGGTTCACCTTTCGCCAGTGGTAGCAGACATTTACATGGAATGGTTCGAGCATCATTGCGATCAACACAGCAAGAGTCAAACCAAAACTGTGGCTACGATACATGGATGATACATTTATTATTTGGCCGAAAAATAATGACGAACTGCAGAATTTCCTACACCATCTTAACGATAATTCGACTAACAATCAAAAGCAACATGGAAATTGAAAAAGATTCGCCCTTACCTTTTTTGGATGTTCTTGTCAAACGAATAGAGAGAAACATTCAAACCACTGTATATAGGAAACCTAAACACACGGGACGATATCTAAATTTTATGTCTGATCATTCTGTTGCTACATAACAAGGAGTTATAAGAAGTTTGTATTACACAGCCGTAAATATTTTTACTATTAATGAAGAATTAACCACAGAAATCAACAACATTAAAAAGGACGTACAACAGAATGGTTATTCGGAGAAATTAATAAACTCAACGATCTCTAAAATTATAAATTAACCAAATGTAACAAATTCTCAAAATAACAATCCATTGGGTGTTATTAACATTCAGTATGTTCAAGGGATTTCCGAAAACATAAGACGAATAGCCAAACACTACAATATTAAAACAGTAGTTTTAAGGAAATAAATTTTGTAACTAAAAAACCAGGAAAATACCTCAAATAATAAGGAATGCATTTACCAAATCCCGTGTGAGTGTGGTAAATCATATGTAGGTGAAACGAAACGCCCTCTTCAGCTTACTAAAAGAACTTAAAAAATGTACCCAATTAGGGGATATTAAAAAATCCGGTTTAGCGGATCAAGCGTGGTCAAATGATAACAGGATTCAGTGATTTGAAGCTAAAGTTTTGCATAAGGAGTCGCATTGCTAAAACGAAAATTTATTAAAGCTGCATTTATAATGAAGAATAAAGAAGCATTCAGTCAACCAAGCACGGATATACCAAACATATGGCAACCACTCATTATGCAAAACAAGCGTCCTTGGATTAAAAAAAGGGGACGGGCCGTCAAACCTGACTGCACACCAAGTACTATAAGTAGGAGCATGTAGACTGGATAACGGTTAGAGATACTTATTAACCGAAAACCGTGTTAAAAATTATAAAAAAAACAAGTCCGAAATTATATTTCTACTCAATCATTGTTTAGTTTCAAACATACCGAACCTATAAATATTGATTTAAGATATTTTATAAAAAATCGTACAATGTTTCTGCAAAAACAATAAAGGCATCCGCTTTGCCCGGACTTCCCCTAGGAGCAACGAACATATAAAGAGTTATATTTTCGTTGGTAATAGTTTGTGACTCTATTGCCTTTCAAACAACTCAATAAATAAGAATAAAAAAAATATGTGACACATGGATTAACGACAGGCAAATCAAAACATAAACAATGAAAATAAAATGCACGTGATGTCAGAAATTGATTTTTTTACATCTTTCAGCAGCTTTAAAATAATAGAAAATTATCGAATTTTCTCAAAAAAAAATCTCAATTTCGAGCTTAAAATAAAGTTCTTTAACTTTATCAAAAGGTTATTCAGACCTTTTTATATACTCCATATCATAATTTTTAAGATAACTTTTTAACAGTTATCAGCTGTTTACCATAACAAATAGCATAGGACAACGAAAAAAAGTTGTATCAAAAATAATGATATAAACTGTATATGAGGGCATTAAATTACAAATAATATTTCTGTTCCGTTCTGGTCAAATTCTTATCTCTGTGCGTACAGAACTGTTACCCTCTGAAACAAATCCAGAGATTCCATATAAACACAGGAAGAATCGATTCTCTGCTCTTCAGATGGCAAACCGATGGTTTCATCCTCATTGGGAATCCTCAGTGCCACCGTAGAAGTTCCTTAAGAAATTTTTATTTTAATAAAAATATATATTTTTTTAATATTGCGGCGAACTGAAAGTAAAAAGATCGAAAAGACAAAAAGTTGAAAGCGCAAAAGTTTGAAAATACAAGAGATGTATGAAAATAAAGATTTTAACCTGACCTAATTTGACACGGTAAAAAAGTTTGTCTACAATGAAAACAAGTTCTTTTCTTGAAGAATTTGTTTTACCTTAAAACAATTTGTTTTGAACTAATATATTTATTTTTAGTTCAACGCAGCGTTTAATCTTGAAATGAGACTTTATTTTTCTTCTTTAATTGTTTTGTTTCAGTATACTCCATTTTGTAACAAAGCAAATTGCCTTCATATAACTAATATTTTGCTTCCAGAAAATACCGTGTCTTGGATTAAGTCAGTTCCAATTTATAATAAAACAATTTCTGTTTGACATTAAAATAAAGAGGCAAGACATTTTTTGTGCTAAATCAAGAACATATTCTCTTGGTGAATAGGAAAGCACAAATTATTTTACTTCAAAGCAATTTGCTTTCCTCTAAGACAATTTTTTTACCGTGTAGCCTTAGTTGACCTTAGCTAACCGAAATCAAGTGAAATCAGGACAAACATCTTTACTCTCTTTGATTCATCTGTTGATATTTCGTTTTAATATGTTTTGTCTTTTCTATTTTTTAATTAGTTTTTCTCCCAAGCTTTTGACATTTTTTAACGTTTTTATTTTAACCTTTTGTCTTTTATAACAAAATAACCTGTAAACATTTAACAAAATAAAAACAAACATTTACAGGTGAACCTTTATTTATAAATCTTATCCAATTCCTTCATTTTAAAGTTTGTCAGCCAAAATACTACGGTATTTTATTTTTAGATAATAATTTAATGAAAAATTCGATAATTCACTAAAATTTTTAGTGCGATTTATCAAAATATAAGTACACTTAAATTTGCATTTTTTGGAAAATTTTCAGTTTGAATTTTTGTGTTTTTTCCTTTTTAAATAAAATGTACAGTTAAGAAAGTATTTACAACAAAAATTTCACTAGCCACCTATATATTGGTATACAAGCTATCTCACTAAATTCCTAAAGAGTACTTTTTTATATGCCTAATATTAAGCTACTTTTTACAATTTTTTTAAAATCAATTTTGCCGTTATAGTGAGACACCCTGTACAAATTAAAAACATTCCTACCTATAACTTATGTCCACTAAAACAGACACACCTTATTATAATACTTCATAGTTTTAGTTTATATACTTCTTGAATAACTGGGCCATTTCAAGTAATTTAGAATTTTTCTTAATAAAAAAAATATATTTTAAGCTGTTGTAATATTTGAAATCTTTTTAAAAATTGGCAAACTATATTTTTCTTAATAAATTTGCTTTTGTTGATTCAGACTGATTTATAAAAAATTATAGAAACTACTTTTAATGGCGATAACTATGACAATTTAGTATTCGTGACTTCTTACATTATAAACGAGTCAAGAAAATCACTTGTCATTTTACTGTCATTTCACACGTGTGTAGAAGAGAACAATTTGGAATTTTTTTAAAACTATATTTAAAAAAAAGCAATAGGACATTTCTCGATTTCACTGAATTACAAAATAATTACACGGTGTGTATAAAAATATATGGAAAGTACAATATAAATGGTTAGGCAGGGCTATCAAAACGGACGGGCCATGATCTACAACTTTGTTGACGTCACAGCGGAGGCTGAATTTCTTTTTGATGGTCACGTCACGTCACAGCTAATTGTCAAAAAAATATTGAAGTTGGAATGACGGTTGATGAATATTTGATTTTTTTTTTTTAAACAAAGCCGGTTTTGAAATTGTTTTTACTATATTCTTGGCAAACAAGCTTTTTTAAATATATAGTAATCCTTAATTTTTCAGAGCCGTTTCATTAGCTCACACAAAAATTAAATTTAAAACAGATGCGAATGTGTTCGTTTCTGCGTGGAAAGTAATCGGCTCACCTACACCTATTTGTTTATATTCGGCAACATGACAAAACCGAAGCTAAAATCCTTTATCTATGTTCGGCAACTTTTAAAACTTATTTAGATGTGTTTACAAAAATTACAACATCGAAAAATGATTTTTTTGTAGTGTAATGTTGTTTTCAAAAGAATAACACTGGAATTTTTGGATTTTAAATGAACTTTGTATTGTAAAAAATCATTAAAAAATCGAAGAAGTTTGACACAACTAGCAAATAAATAAATGCCAAACACACAATAGTTCGGTTCGGTGCGCTTTGCAGACTATGTTATGATGACAAACTCATATCCATGTCAAATATAAGAGTTAACGTGCGGTGCATTAACCCTTTAACCATCTTTCATCCTTAAAAAAGTTTGGTGGAATATCGGTATAGTGTCTGGGAATATTTCACTGAAATTTCGCGAAAATCTGTTGTGCCATTTTGAAAATATCACAAATAAATCTCTATCCGTCTATAAGACCCAATGTAAAATTCAGCCTCCCAACAACAGCTGATTTTTTCAGGGTGGCCTGTATTTTTTTGTTAGCCTTGGGTTAGGCAATCTTTGTACATTCTTAAAATGACAGTAAAATAAAAAAAATTGACATGACATTCTTGACACATAACTTATCTTGGCCGTTGACAATAAAACTATTTGGTTGTTTTTAAGACTTGATTTTATTTTGTTTATCTGAGTGACCATAAAATTGACCGTATAATATTTTAATTTATAAAAAAAAATTATTAAATGATAGGTATTATTTGTGTATAAGGTTCGTTCACACGCATACGCAGGGTAGATGCTCTTTTGATACCAATATTAATAAAAAACTGTATAAAACACAGCTTTCTCCAAACAAGATTCTAAACATCAAAGTCAAATTCTCTTAAGTTCAACATAAAAAAATAATTTACAACTAAAAAAATAAATATAAAATGTCCATACAAATTTGACTTTTACTTTCGAATATCAAAATGATTGATCTCGAACTTAAAAATGCTTCAAGAGTCTCTAACTAAAAATTAGCAACTTTCTACAAATTAAATTTACAGATTGTTAGTAGTGCTGTACCTTTTGTTTAATATAAATGTAAAGTTTGATTTTCTTATCAACATATCTCATGGTCAACGAGATACAAGGGCGAGTTTATGAAAATACAATATTCACGAAATATTGTAGAAATTAGTTAAAATGAATTAACTAAGCAAGTCTATGTAAAAAATAGTAATACAGTTGATGAAAGCGACACGTCACAGCACTTTTAACTTGGTTAGTAACTTAGACAAGTGTGTGTGAAAAATAAAAATATATTGCTTTAACGAATATGAATCACTTTTACCAACGTTACTCAAAGTTACCCTTTTCATCAATCTTACCAACAAAATAATGATTTTTTCACAAAAAACTTGCTTAGTCAATTCAGTTTGGCTAATGTATAAACTAATTTCGCAGTTTTTCAGAAATACTATATTTTCACAAACTCAAGATCATACATGTTGATAAGACAATTCGTTCTTCAATTATATAACATGTATAGAAGGGTCAGCATTGAGTAGTTAGTTACTATTTTTTTTTACCCACCAACATTTTTCAAAAAAATAAAACTTAAAATGTTGGGCAAAATAGACTCAAATATATGGTTGTATTTCTTTAACAACGAACATTGGTATCTAACTGGTTATCCTGCTCCACACACGAAAAATGAAAAATAAAAAACTAGATCTTAGCCCATTAGCACAAAATAAAAAATACAACTTCAAAGTTCGACTTTGACATAGATAATTTTATTTTTCTACAGTAATTTAGGAACAAACGTTTTTAACCTACCAAGGGTTAAGTTTCTCTCCAATCATGCAGTTTTAAAAACAGAAAACTATAAGCTATATGATTTCCAAATTGACTCCAATATTAAAATCACGATGTTTATTAAAAGTTGAGTGGTATAGAAATAAACTACATAAGTAACTTTTGGTCAAAAATCAAACTTTCTTTCATTGTGGAAGCATGTATCACATAAAGGTAAAAGTTAAGAACAAAAATCTAAGTTTTTATTAAAAATCATAATTTTTAACCGTCTGTACCATATGTATACCATATAGGAAACAGCTATACTGGCCATAGGTATAGTGATTGCAATGTCAATTGAACAAAAATAAAAGCCATAGGCATATCCTTTATAGAAAGTGACATGGGCGGCGGTAGATATACTCATGAAAATTATTTCATTTAATTATGGCGTAAACTAAAGAAATAAAAATAGATAATAAAACTTTCTATTCCCACACCTACAGGAACGACACTGATTTATTTTCTAACTCTGCATACTGCCGTCTAAGAGGTCCCGAAAGGAACACCCGAAAGCAATTAAAAGGGCATCTCAAAAAAAAATCTGCCAATCACGTGCCGTCCATCCACCTGGGCTCGGTCGGTCGGGAAACAAATCCTTTGTGGTCGGACCGAAAAGAGCAGCGGCTCTTCTGTGTCGGTAGGGGTTGAAATTATACCAGGAAGATTTTATATAAATTTGGATAACTTTTGAAGGGCAGAATCAAGCAAAATTTCATGAAATCGATAGAACCCCGTATTAGGAGGTTCGTCAATTGACTTTGCATAGAGCATGAACCTGCTTAGAATAAGAAATATTAATTTATATGTTTATATAAAAATAGAAACCTTAGGGTTTATTCCGATCTCAGCAAATCCCGGTGGCCCGTGAGCTAAATATTAGTAAAACAAGTAAAACCGGAGGAGAATCTTAAAATATATAGTATTTTCTTTTAAATCTGCGTAGTGCACAATGCAATGAAATTCATTCGACTTGGCGTAGCAGGCGCGGCAAGAATCGGGAGGGGGTGTTTCTATTCATATCTAAACACCTGCTAAAATAGTTTTTCCCTTTCTAAGCAGGCTTCCCTATGGTCAGTATAGCTTTTTTATATATGGTATGAAGACTATCCATCGTCATAAAGGACAAAAAAAATCGTCAAAGATCTTAAAGGAAAAATGGGCTATAGAGGTTGCAGTGAAAGACGCTTTAATCGCATAGCAGAATCAGTACCGCTCTTGTTTAGGTAAACAACACACTTTTTTATGATTTTTATCCAACTGCTGCACGGTGAAAGGAAGGGTAATGTTTTTCGCTTAGGATATGTATCTATGTAAATATGTATGTTTGTGTCGCGCTAGAGGCTTAACGGCTGAACCAATTTTGGCAAAAAAAGGTGTTGTTATATTGCTACTGATCCCGAAGGTGCTATAGGCTATATTTTTTTAAACAATAATCAGACGCCAGACGCCATTTTGTCACAAGATTATAAATTACCTAAATTTCAAGCGATTTTAATGAAATTTCTTTGATCACCCATTGCACATGTCCTCTAATTTGCTGTAATTACTTTGTAGTCCTCCCTGCTCCCACCCATCCCACCATTCTGTCATTCCCCCCACCCTCTTCAAAAACCATATTCGCATAATTTTATCAAATATAAGACGATTTCAAAAATTCTTTCTGCTCACATTTTAATAATATTTACCCTAAAACTTAATAAATCGTATAATTATAAACACAGAAAATAAAAATCTTTTGACCAAAAGTTACTTAAACTTTTTTATTTTTTTAACTTTGTCTATGCTAAGGCATTCTCTGTATAACACCGAATATCTATCCTTTGGTACACTAACAGGAGAACTTTTGGTGCAAGAGATCGCGAAGTATGGAAACTTTGCGACCTCAAGGGACCGCTGCCATATTAAAAAAATGGCACCTAAATTTTGAAGGTTTTAGAAGAAATAAAAGGTTCAGATCAATCTTGTAAAGACATTAAAATTTTCTACAAAAATGCATAAACATTTTTACCAGTATTTACTAAAGGGTCTACAGTGCTAAGTGCTACAATTATAGTTCTACAAGTCTAGATTTTCGTTGAAGGTTTAACTTATTTTTTCCCGTGAATGCAATAGTTTTTTATATTTATATAAATTATTCATAAATACCTTGTGATATGGGTCATCTTTTTTCGTTGTAACAAAGACATTATTTCCACACAAAGGTCACAAATAAATAAAAAGAATATAATATTTTAGTTAAAAACGGTAGCCATATTTAAACATCCAAATGCTCCTGTCCAATTAAAATGGTGTAAGTCAGTGTCAGCTGTTCGCTATATTTTACATGTTAATTTTTTAGACAAGTTAGCGATGATTAAACCGATGTTCAATTGTTTTGCTGGATTTGTAATTGAAAACGTATTTTAATATATCTTGTGCTTTTTATAATATTTAAATACTGATATGTATTTAATACGGTAGTGCATCTAGACATAGTTTTAGATTATTTATGTATTATTTAGCTTTGAAATTTTATTTATATAAGTTTTTTTTATCAATCATGGATTATTTCTATTGTTTTTCGAACTTTAAACCACCTCTCAGGGGTGGTTCCACAATTGGAGACTATTTTTAACGGGAATCCCACGACTGCACGGAATAAATTTCCAAAAAATAACATTTTGCTACAAAGTTTTTATGTGTTTTTTTATTTCTAAAGTGAATTTGAATTTATATGAGATGAAACTCAGTGAGAAATGCCTACTATCATATCGCACATTAGGGTGAACCGAATCTGTGCAGTTATTTTACCTGTGCGTATTAAAAAATACACTTAAACCGGTCGGTATTAAGTCTAGACTTGATACTTAAACCTGGTCTAAAATGCCCAGTTTTAAGGTCTTAGTAAATACTGGTGTTAAAGTTTAGTGACAGTAACCTGAAATGTATTTGACTGGGTCATATTGAAAATGCATAATTTAACAAGAATATCAAACAAACGAATAATCGAAAAAAATTACTTTTGCCGTTAGTCTACCAAAGGAAAGATATATTTTAAGCCATCCCCAATAATCTTCAAATAGTTTATTGTGCATATTTGATCAAAATATACCAGCAAGATAGACATCCAATTAGCTACATATAATTTCACTATGTTATAGAGGCTAATTTTTGCAGATATTTCCGAAACTTTGAAAGATAAGAGTTATTTGTTTTTATAGCGTCAATTTTTGATAGAAATCCAAAAAAATTAGTGAATGTTCCATCATCAAATGCCGCCTTTATTGCTAAGTTCCATTGATGAAAAGAGTTATTATAATTAATTAACCAACGGCTTAACTCTTACTGACATTTTATACTTGTCGAAATCATAAAACTCTTGTGCGAAAACATCGCAAAAATATATTTATTTGGTTTAATGGTTTAAGAAAACATTGCCGAAAACTCATAGTATAGGTACAGTTAGATTTCCTAGGAAGGTAAGGAATTGAAAAATATTTTAGTTAACAAATTTTTGCCCCAATACCACATAAAAATTATAGAGAAATTCATTGAATGCTCAACACCCATGGAAAATGTGTTAGCCTTATGTCCCTTAAAGATATCAAATAAAAAAAAAATGCGAGGCTCGTAGTGGTTGATAGTGATTCCTTTTACCCATCTTTAAATACCTTCCGTTGAAAAAATGTTTAAGTTTTGACATAATTGATTTAATTTGGGTTGGCACCGTGACTCTACAACCACAGCGAGATATATTGAAACTAAATTCGGTGTAATCTACATTTATCTAAACAATTTGTTCTGTGTCACAGAAAATAATATCAACTCGAGAAAAATTAGAAAGAGAGAGAGATAAAAAAAAAGCTTTTTTGAGAAATGGATATCTCTAAATGAAGGTCTATGTTTATCATTAAAATGTAAAAAATCAATAAGGTGTCGATTTTGTTTGTTTTAACGTTATAGGTAACATAGGCTACACAATTACTTCATAATTCAATATGGTGGGCAGTTATATTTACCTGAACTGTCATAATTGTGAATTGGCTGAGATATTCGTCAAGCACTGTTTATATTGATTTATATTGAATAATACAGTTTGGACATAAAGCTTATTGGCACTCTGTATTACTAAAAGATTGTAATAACTAATAAAAACTAGCTTTATTCTTGTGGCTATATCCTTTGTCAGAAGCATTTTTTTGTAAACTAGAATAATAGACATTATGATTATAACAGAGAATTTTTGTATATTATATCCCAATATATCTGAATTTTTGGTGACAACCGGCCATTTCAATGTAAAGGCAAAGCTTTTATTATGCTGGACTGAAGGCACACGCAGTATACCTTATTATAAAAACTCTTTCCGATCGTGACATGAAGAGGTGCGCATTATAGCTAAATTAGCTGAGAGAATTTAGGTAATCGAAAATAAAAAATTTTAATCGAATTATTTGGTTTATCGTGAGATCTTTAAAAATTCACGCTTTAATCCTTTCACAAACAAGTTTGTCTTCGATCTTTTAAACACAGCAAAAGATTTATCTGGTAAATCAGAGATTCAGGCTAGTAAACAACACAATGAAAAGGGTGTTCATACTGGTGTTTTTGACGGCTTTGCAATATAACTGGCTGGTTGTCATGGTAACACATATCCATTTTAAATCCACAGAGAGAAAAATAACTCTGCAAAGAAACGTATTGCTTTTCAAGAAGCACTATATTGTCAGCTGTTCGTCTAATGTAGGTTTAGGCCTTGTGCCTTTTTGTCACGGTTTCTAATACTCTGCGTGTGCCTCCAGTTCTGTATCATAAAAACCTTAGTTCAAGTTGTCAATGTCTACACTGCCTTCTTTAATTTATCTCCTGACCAATGATATTGCTAGCTTTTATTAGAAACCACAAAGTCCACGGGATACGCTTGTTCTTGTTCAGCGGCTTAAAGTCGTGAACCGGAGAGTTACCGTTCATGGAACGTTCCACCAAAATGGCTTCCAAAGTAAACTGCGCATGAAATGATCAAACCCGAGGTTGTCAACGCCATCGCAATCAAAATTCGACTGAAGTAGACTCGATAGGTTCGGCCCGAAATGGGGCCCAAGTTCGATAATTTCGTCCAAAGGATTGCTGTTCTCGTGTCCCGGTCCGTGCAAAATGTCCCCGACGGGACACACGGAGAATGGCGACCAAAGATCAGCACTAAAAAGTGATCCCTAGCTAGTTCGTTGCCGTTTGGCGGCAGCTGTTTGTGAGGAAGACACCATCGAGCTTAACATATACTTTATCTGCGGCATGTAGTCTATCACGTTTCGCACTTGCACTAGGGGCACTGTATCGTTCAGGGTCTGGCACTTGCCCGTCTCCATCAGCATTTGAAGCTGACCTCTGAAAACAAAAATATCACAACGTAAGTGTGACGCAGTCATTTCAACATTTTACTCCTAATTGCTTTACCGTAATTAGTGTAAGGAGTCGGCCAATAATTACGTAACATACGTCAATAATTAGAAAGAGATACGCTAATCCGTTGTTTTTTACGTGGCCCTGGTGGTCAAAGACCGAGATTCAGAAGTGACGATAGAAGATGGTGCCGTGTTAAAAACGGAGATGACGTTAGCACGATAAAGAACCCATGATTCGACGAAGAGTTTAAAGCAAAATTAAATTTCTTATGAAAAAAGAATATTGCCCGCCGTGGGGGTGTTTAACGGGCGAGCCCGCTGGTTTTTTTATGTAGTATGAATGTAAAAGTGAATGAAACAAAACGAAACTAAGCCGTTATACCCACGCGACGATGATGGCTTAAATATCCGATATCCAAACACACGCAAGGGTTTTTTTGGAAGATCTGAGTGTGTAATAGAGTTTCCCTCTCGGCAAACGGGCAATGGTCTTCAACGCAGAGATTACGTCATAAGAAATGACACAGAAACACAGCCAAGCCGGCTAGGAGTATCCAACACGAACATTCTAGGTGATAAATGTATATGATAAATGTGCTAACGCACTAGGAGAACTTCTACCTGTCAGTGTTCTAGGAGATAATGGGTTAGCGTACAATGATGAGGAAGATAAACCGGCCGAGATCAGAGCCGTAACCCCATACGTAGAACCGAAACCGGCCCCCTCGGCGAACAGGCAATGGTTTTCGAAGCAAAGGTTACTTCATAAGAAATGATAAAGGAACACAGCCAAGCGGGCATAAGGGTACCCAACACGAGCATTTCCAGGTGATGAATGTGCTGACGCACTAGGATTACTTCTACCTGTCAGTGTTCTAGGAGATAATGGGTTAGCGGACAATGATGATGAAGATAAACCGGCCGAGATCAGAGCCGTAACGCCATGCGTAGAACCGGAACCGGCCTTAGGAATTACGAGATAGCAATGCTATGTGATGGAGTTTCCCCCTTGGCAAACGGGTAGGGGTCTTCGAAGCAGGAACACAGCCAAGCGGGCATAAGGGTATCCAACATGAACATTTCCAGGTGATGAATGTGCTGACGCACTAGGATCACTTCTACCTGTCAGTGTTCTAGGAGATAATGGGTTAGCGGACAATGATGATGAAGATAAACCGGCCGAGATCAGAGCCGTAACCCCATACGTAGAACCGGAACCGGCCTTAGGAATTACGAGATAGCAAATGCTATGTGATGGAGTTTCCCCCTTGGCGAACGGGTAGGGGTCTTCGAAGAAGGAACACAGCCAAGCGGGCATAAGGGTATCCAACATGAACATTTCCAGGTGATGAATGTGCTGACGCACTAGGATCACTTCTACCTGTCAGTGTTCTAGGAGATAATGGGTTAGCGGACAATGATGATGAAGATAAACCGGCCGAGATCAGAGCCGTAACCCCATACGTAGAACCGGAACCGGCCTTAGGAATTACGAGATAGCAAATGCTATGTGATGGAGTTTCCCCCTTGGCGAACGGGTAGGGGTCTTCGAAGCAGGAACACAGCCAAGCGGGCATAAGGGTATCCAACATGAACATTTCCAGGTGATGAATGTGCTGACGCACTAGGATCACTTCTACCTGTCAGTGTTCTAGGAGATAATGGGTTAGCGGAGAATAATGATGAAGATAAACCGGCCGAGATCAGAGCCGTAACCCCATACGTAGAACCGGAACCGGCCTTAGGAATTACGAGATAGCAAATGCTATGTGATGGAGTTTCCCCCTTGGCGAACGGGTAGGGGTCTTCAAAGCAGGAACACAGCCAAGCGGGCATAAGGGTATCCAACATGAACATTTCCAGGTGATGAATGTGCTGACGCACTAGGATCACTTCTACCTGTCAGTGTTCTAGGAGATAATGGGTTAGCGGACAATGATGAAGATAAACCGGCCGAGATCAGAGCCGTAACCCCATACGTAGAACCGGAACCAGCCTTAGGAATTACGAGATAGCAAATGCTATGTGATGGAGTTTCCCCCTTGGCGAACGGGTAGGGGTCTTCGAAGCAGAGGTTACGTCATAAGAAATGATAAAGGAACACAGCCAAGCGGGCATAAGGGTATCCAACACGAACATTTCCAGGTGATGAATGTGCTGATGCACTAGGATCACTTCTACCTGTCAGTGTTCTAGGAGATAATGGGTTAGCGGACAATGACGAGGAAGATAAACCGGCCAAGATCAGAGTCGTAACCCCATACGTAGAAACGGAAACGGCCTTAGGAATTACGAGCAAACGCGGAGCGAGCTCATTACGTAGGCGAAGAAAGCGGGGGCAGAAAATAGTAACGGAGTCAAATGAAGTCAAAACAAAATCGCAGACACTTCTCGGCAATTATTCTTCTATCCAAAACAAGTCCTGTTCGCGTTTTTCTTTCTGAAAGACCATCGCTGGGGTATTTTCTGGGTTGATCTTCATGAGATATCTCTAAATCTTAGTGCCGATATATTGGAAGTTCTTATTAATTTGACGTAAATTTTAGCACCCAGTAACAACTTGCAATAACTTGAAGATGAAAGAATAATGAAAAATTACTTACATATTAGCTTTATACACCTCGATCTCGAGAACCTGCATCACCTGTTGACATTTCTGTAGCGGCACACCATTGAAGAAATGCTTGATCAAATCGGACAAGGTAACCAGTTGTTCTTCGTAGCTGCCAGCTTTCGAGTTGATCGTTGTCAAGGTTTCGTTCTCGACTTGTACCTTCTCGAATCGGTATGGAATGCTTCCGGTCATCGCCAAGAGAGGAGAATCCCTGGAATAAAAAAAAATGCTTAGTCAAATGTAAAATAGAGATGATTGATATGTAAGTGGTCCTTGCAGCCCTTCCACTGCGACCACTAGTGGGTCTATTGTGACTCACTTTTGAGTGGTTTCTCATCACTGTGTGACAGGAACATGCGTAACAACATATCGTGTTTAGGTGTATTTAGCAAGACTATCAAGAGTATTGTATAACCGACATTAAGAGGTAAGTACCTTTGATTTTTGCTTCTATTCATTGTGTTCATGTTCATAATAGTCCGGCCATTGGTTAGCGGACTACCAGGCTCACCGGGTGTGCTAGTGGCTGACCGTGAAGACGCCTGATGGGCCGGATTTTGGTTAACTACTTGTGGGAAAACTGATAAGTCCGACCTGCAAAATGATGCGTAATATTAAGAACTTTTTGGAGAAAAGTTAACCAAAACCAAATAAAAAAATAAAGAACAAAAAAAATAATAAGAAATCAACATTTACCTGTACACATAAGCAGTTCTAGATTTATGATGTGTCAATTGTTAAATGATTGAATTCGATGATGTTTAAGGAATTATCCTGATTGATGATTGACAAAACGTAATCGAATTCACCATTTAACTAGACGCTAGCTAGCTGTGACGTCGCATACCAAAATAATAACGTGATTCTTGAATCCATGCCAATCCTTTGGTCTCTTGTATACCCTTTTTTTTGTTTCCATTTTTCTCCAAGAAGAGACCAAAAAAACAAGAGGCAAAAGGCGGTTATCGATTCAAAATCATGTGACTTTTGCTCGCTACGTCACGAGTTGACTTGCATCTAAAACTCCTGTATATGGTGAAACTATTATTCACAATAAATTTGCCACCTTTAAAAAAAAAGAAAGACCTTCAATTTAATATTAAAGGTCAATCTAGGTACTGTATCAAAATATCTAAATATTTTGATCACTAACAATTTGCTTTTATAATAATAATACCCGAAAATGACGTACTTTTTATGAATTTTATGTGTCGTTTCATATCAAATCAACCAAATGTTTGACACACCATCTAATCGATTTTGATAATTTTTGGTATATTTATTCTACCCATACACCCAAATTTCAAATTTTTCTGATAAGTATTTTTTTAAATTAAATTTTGAAAATCAAAAAAACTGCCAATTGGCTCAAACAAGATATCTCGAGAACTACTTACACCATGATAGTGATATAGGTAGAACTTATAGGTGTTTAAACTACGTTTCGAATCAAGTATCACATAATCAATTTTTTATGAAAAACAAAATTAAATTTTTTTTTTCAAAAATTTAAGTTTTGGTTCAATTCATTTTATCAAAGGGTTTTTTAAAGAACTTTCAAATAAACCCTATATCACTATCCTGGTTTAAGTAGTTCTCGAGAGTTTTCAAAAGTGTTTGACTCAATCACAAGCTCTTTTATAATCCATAAAGCAAGTATATATTCGTACTGACATCTGAGAGAGAGATTTGAATGAACATGGGTGTGTTTTACTCGACCAAAAGCCCTTTTATAATCCATAAAGCAAGCGTTTACTGACACTGACATCTCTAAAGAGATGAATGAACACTTGAATGCTAAATAAGACAACTTTTTAAAGAATTTCCAAAAGCATTTCACGTTGGACTAGATCAAAAGCCGTTGTGTAATCCCTCAAGCAAGTGTATACTCGCACTGATACCTCTAGACAGTTAAATACTAAATAAGACAACTTTCTTACGAACTTCTGGAAACATGTCATGTTGGACTCGATCAAAAGCCCTTTTGTAATCCATAGAGTTAAATAAACTATGGGATGTTAAATAAAGTAACTTTTTGACAAATTCCACAAACATTTCGGGTTGAACTCGATCAAAACCTGTTTTATAATCCATAAAGCAACTGTATACTGGCACTGACATCTCTAGAGAGTTAAAACAACATTGAATACTAAATCAAGCTTATACTGAACCATTTTACATACAATTTTTTTTAATAAATAATATTTTTAGCATGGTCCATAATTTCAAAGATTCATGGGATGCACAAGAAGTATCTGAGAAAGTTTATCATGTATTGATTGTAATTCAAAGAACTCATGTTGCTCCCCACAATCAAAACAAATCCTTTCTGGATGCTAAGAATCACGATCGCCTCTTGTTCTTGAAGTGGTGTGAACTGTATGTGAGAATGCATATTAATATTCCTAAAACTCTAGTAGACCAAATCTTATTTGATTTTGTTGAGAACTTTTTGTGAGTAACGAATTTAAAACGATTTTTTCAAAAATGTTAGTGCGCCCATTATGACTACTTGTCAGTAAGTTCAAATTATTATTGTTATGCAGACCTGTTAAAGGTATTTATTGTGAGTACTAGGTCAACCTACTCTCTGTTGAGATTTTGATAGATCACTTTTTAACGTTTTTAGATTAATGTCTTTCGGTGACAATTGATTATCTAACAAAGTTTACTTACTTACTTTTTTTTTACTTTCTTTATTGTATCCAAAGAATTATAATCTTATTACAAGGATTCCTACGTATCTAGTAAAACTAATTTAATTTACCCTATGAAAAATATATTTGCCTATGAAAAATTAATTTTGCCATATGAAAAATATTTGTCTATGAAAAACAAAGTTTACTTAGAGAGTGTTCTGTAATACACTGAATTACCAAAAGAAGAATAAATTCGATCGTAAATAAACTACCCTTAATCTTGGTTCTTGTTCATACTTGTCCTAGTCCTAATTTTTTCTTTAAGTTTAGCTTTAATTCATATACTATATAGGCAAAAACTACGCTGTTCATAGGGAGCCTGCTTAGAAAGGAAAAAACTAATTTAGTAGCCTGCCATGTCGAGTCCAATGAATTTTATTGCATTGTCTACTACGCAGATTAAAAATAAAATATCGATGCCGTAAGCGTTCTCCCACCAATTCTGGTGTACAATTTCTTGTCCAGGGTTCCCCCTGTTCTTTTAATTTTTAGTTCACAGGCCGCCGGGTTTTCTGATATGAGGTAAACTCTTGTATGTCTATTCTTTTCTAAACACCTGCTAAATTAGTTTTCCTTTTCTGCGCAGGCTTCCCTATGGTCAGTATAGCTTTTTCGTATATGGCAAAATCATCCTTACTATGATAAATATCTCTTTCTACAGAGCAATTTTTGTTGCGCATTAGTTTAGAAATATCAAGTACAGTCACGGATTCGTTGCTATTTCGATTTTGAACATGTGTAATAGTTCGAAAATAAAGAGTAGTAGTAGATATAAATCGCTAACTTATCTGCCGTAAAAAGTTGCTTTATTTCTAGATATTTACTAGCTAAATGCTGTTTTTTATTTTTGAATAATTTAATCAAACCTTTTTGACACATTTGTGATAAGGACTGTCAAGAGTCCTCATAAAAAACTTGACGTAAATGCAAAAATTGGCCACATAAAACCAAATACTGAGCAGCCAATGTCAAATCAGTTATACCTGGTTCTACAAAAAAGCAATCTTTTGACTATCTACGAAAAAAGTCACACTGTGCAGTAGTTTTCCCTACAAAAACCATAAATATCGCACGTTACTAATAATTAATAACATATAAAATTGTTGTTTCAAGTATTAAATAATGTAAGTGGCATGACCGTTAAATAAATAAAACTAAAAATATTTAGTGTCCAGAGTGATCCAATCGGGCCATTTTGAGGAATCTGGCTCACCTTTAGATCAAGATCTTTTCGAAATGTTTGCGTATTAGGAAAGGGTCTATAACTTTTTATTTATAAAAATTGCAAATTGTTTTTTTATAGTTTTTTTTATAAAGAATTCCACATTGTCAAACTGAATTTTACCAGTTTGGGTTTTTAAGTTAGGTTTTTTATTCGTTTTTTTAAATCAGCCTAAAATATTCTTTAAAATAATCACACAATATTTTATTTTTTTATTATTTCTTTACATTATTGATTTTTATTTGATATTTAAATTGTTTTAATTAGTTAACAATACTATTAAAAAGTAAATCAAGAATTTAATCAAAAAATCAAAAGATAGTAAAAAACTAAAATATAAAAAAAAATATTATTATTATATAAATTAAATACTTTTTAAAAAAGTGTGTGTGTGTGATTTCCAAGAAATTATTATAGACACAATTTACACTGATTTCTAAAATCGAATAAAAAGAAGGCAATTCCAAAATAAAGCAACTTTATGTAATATATGAAAAACTAAAAAAAAGCCAAGTGAAACTTGAAAGTTGACAGTTGGTTCCTTTAAAAAAAAACATAAAAAAGCCAACTAATTTACTTGTGACGTCACGTAAATACCCAATGTTTTATTTATATGTACAGTGTGTTAGTAAAATCCGCGCGTATTTTAAAGATCTTTACATTTTTACAGGGTTTGCCAATAAAACGGTTTAAAAAAAAATAATATATTCTGGAAAAAAAAATTGGGTATCATGCAAATTATGTTGATAAAAAATCATATATTTTAATTTTATTAGCGACATTTTAAACTATTTTAGTTTTTGACTCACTAGGTGTAGATTTTTTTAAATAATAATAGATTTGTTTCTGAAAGCAGTAATAAAATACAAAATAGATGAACACACTTAATATCTAACTTTTCAATTTATAATGTCGGATATATTAGCGAAAAACTATTCTATTATGTTCTACTATCACGCACTAATAATAAGTGGATAATAGTAGTAAATATTATAAAAGTGCTCTGAAACTCTAAAATCTAGGTATATAGTGTGTGGTGTGTTGCTGGCTTGTTAAGAAAAACTGTAATGTTTTTGAAAACAATAAAAAACTTAAGCTTGTGCTGCTTGATTCAGAAAAGAAATGTCTATGATTATTTTAGAAAATCTACAGGACAAGTGAAAAAAATTAAAACATTTAAGTAAATTTTTTTAAAAAAAGTATTTTTTGCAAAATGTTTTTTTTATAACTATTTTGGCACACCCTGTATTTTTAATATCACCAAAATATGCGCTGATTTTTATCCTAAAAATGCATTAAAATTTTTGACACTCAACAATTTCAAAAAAACTTTTAAATCATACTGTTTTTGGTATAACACACTTTAATTTGAAAAAGCTCTGGGCTGAAAGAATTTAGCAAAAATATTTGAAAATGTTTTATTGTAATTTCTTTATCAAAACCACAAGAAATTTTTTTTAGTAACAATTAAAACCATCAATGATTAGTGTTGTAAAAGCAAAAACTTTTTTAAAATGGTTTTTTTTTTGGGATGAAAAATGATGAGGAAAAACTTTTTCATACAATGAATATACAACAAATACCAAAGGCAAATGATAAGAAGAAAAAAATGTTTAAATACAAAATATTTATTTACTTTATTTTTATTTAAAAGGTAGATATATGAAATTCTCCAAATATTTTTGCCAAATTTATTACTGGGTCATTTTGTGTCATAAAAAACCAAAAATTTTTGTGTAGCAAAACAGAGGTAGATTTATTTCAAAAAAACTTAAATGCTAAAACAAGGAAAATATAACGTTCTTCAGGAACTTCAATAATTTTCTTATTTCTTTGGTCACCTGTTAAAAATTTAAAAATATCTGATTTTTTTTGTATTTTTCATCTTTTTTCCCGCTTTTTCCCAAAAATCAAAAGCATACATAACACTGTGCGACACAATTTAATGAAAAAAATATAACCGGGGAATTTCCACCAGAAATTTGTTAGTGTTCAGTCCCTGATTGAACGACCGAAAGCATTTATTAAACTTAGCTAGTATAACCAAGGTGCAGAATTTTAAAAATAAGAAGTGCGGCATTTGCTTTTTTTCTTTTAACGCCGAAACTAACATCTTTACGACAAAACCTGTGAAGACATATTTGGAAGAGAATAAAATTATCTTTCAAATGAGGTATCAACCTTGCAATTCGGTTAAGAAATGAAGATGTTTTTTATGTACAATTTAAAGAATAATATTTCTACAGAAGTGCTTGGATTTGGAGATATTGCGCAAAGTAATTGTTTATCATTCCACATATATTTTGTTTCTTGACCAAATCCATCGCACGATACTCTGTTTTGACGACAATTTTATTGGCTTCAAAAGGGTTTTCTATATATTTTTTCGACAAAAGCTTATTTTAAGAGTTATACAGGAAAAAAGGGTAGGTCGCTCTTCGGTTTTCAGTTTCGAATATCTCGGAAACAAGAACTAGCTGAATCCTCTTGGTAGTAAGTTTTAGAAGTCAAGTGAATTATATTCCCAGTGCCAGTTATCCGGATATTTTTTTATGTTGCACAGTGTTATTTGCAGATTATAAAACTTAACAAAAACTAAAACACCAAACATTTTTAAAAAATGTTTAATTTTAAAAAAATGTTTAAACAAATAAATAATTAAATGAGTTTTTAACAAATTTAGAAAGCTTCAAATTGGCAAGCTTAAACTAAACCTAACAAAAAAAATATTTAAAAAAACTATGAAACTGTTGCTATTTCGCATAATGCTAGTAAAGTACTGATCCAGTTCAGGGTTTCAAATAAATAAGTTATAAGTAACTAGTTTTTGAAGAGTTTTAAAAAAAGTTAAAAAGTTTTGATTCTGTGATTAAGGTCCTCACAAGAAAAATTCTTAATCTTCCGCGGTCAAAAAAGAATTGTTAAAATAATAATTGGACAAAAATAGAATCGGAGTTTTGTGCGACCTCTATAGACCATTTTAAGCAACCAAAAAAGAGTGAATTTTGTATTGCTATGCGGTGTAAAAAAGGTTTGTGATTAATGGACCTATTAAGGTCATGTGATCCCTTGAGGGGCACACAGTAGGTTGGATTCTCCTCAAAGCTATCTAATCGTGGTCAAGCATTAGTCTTTTTCTAAAGCCATGAAAGAGAAAGAGACCAATTCAACTCAATGCAAATAATCGAATAGAATCTCTCTCCAAAGCTGTCATCTCCTTGTCGTGACTTCGACAATTTTTTTTATGTGAATTTGACACCGTCCCATTGTTTATAACTTGATTTGGTTTGTGTGCCCCTCAGTACAGTGTCAGACCTAATAGGTCAATCATAACAAAAGCATCTCCAACTTTGCTATTACAGCCAAACTTCTTTATGTTGAATTTAGCACTGTGTATTTGAGAACTTGGCTTTACTTTTATCTCAATTTTTTTTACGAAATACCATTTTCGCGTACTTGGATTTTTTTTTACGTAAAATGTTTTTGTTATTATTTCACTCCTTTTTTAAAGGATTTTGATAATATTTAAGTTTTAAAGTAGTAAAATATGCGGAATATAGTTCAAAACTTTTGCAATGTCTTTTTTCCTCTGGTTTTATCATAGTTCCTATCAGCCTTCTAAAGCTTAGATCTCTAGCGTTCCTGGAAGTGGGCAATGTTACTTTTACACAACTTTACATTTATAGGGGAGGGAAGTAAATTAAAATTTTTGTGTTTTTAAATATTTTTATATATGTAGTTTTATTATAGTTCCTGTCAGTCTTCCAAAGCTCAGCTCTCTAGCGTTTCTGGAAGTGGGGAAGTTAACTAAAATTTTGGGCTTTTTAACTTTTTTTAAAAGTTATGATAGTTCCTATCGGCGTTTTTTGAAGTGGGCAATGTTAATTTCACATAACTTTACATGTATAGGGAAGGGGAGGAAACTAGAATTTTGGTTTTTTTATATTTAGCGTTTGGTCATAATTGCCATCAGTCTGTCAAATTTCAGCTTTGTGGCATGTCTGGAAGTACAGTAGAATTTTGATTATCTATACATGAGTGAGTGAGTGGCAATTTCGACGTGTTTTGAAATTTCGTAACTACTTTACTGCTCTATGGAAGTTCATTAAACTTGGAGGGGTTGTTAACTCTATGAAGATCTACGACTGTGCAAAGTTTGAGTTTCGTAGCTTATTTCGAAGTAGTGTTTTAGAGGGGTCAAATATGAGCTGAAATGTTTCAAGAAAAGATGGTACAGCAGTTTACGCGAACTTGGCGAGGCACTGCCGTGCACCCAGATTGAACAAGAGGTTAGGTTAACACCGATTTCGACCCATGCCCATGCTACTTATGCAAAAGAAGGACAGGGAAGCTAATTTAAGAAAGAAAAAAAAAAATTTTTTATATTTTTAATTATTTTTGGGTTCCCGCAATTGAAAAAATGGGATTCGGATTTGCCTTTTAACGCCCACTTCATTTTAAGTGTCTGCCTTTAACTCACACGATATCCATAGCGATCAAAAGGATGTGCTGTATACTGCATTGTAATACAAGGTCCGCTCTTTTTTGAGAGATTGCAGTGAAGGACGCCTTAATTGTATAGCAGTATTAGAACCGGTTCTTTTTAGGTAAACACAGACGCCAGCCCCTTTTTGTCATATTTCCTTTATACTTTAGTCCGGTTTTGAAAAAAGACATACCAAATTTTCTGTTTTTGTACGATTATTACAAATCCATTTTTGACCGCGGATGATTATGTCTTGTTTTGATGAATGACGTTTTTGATAATGTCCGGTTATTAACAATTCTGGTTTTGAAATTAGACTGTTATACCATTATCTTTTATGCCTTGGACGATTTTGTTTTGCCTTTTATGATGATCGATAGAAATTCTGCGATTGCTGAACAATAAAAATTGTTATTAAAAGTACCTCAACCTTTACCTGTGGTTAGTTAACTTTCTTCAGACTTTGCACTAATTGAAGTTTATCCGCTTTGTATTTTACCGAAAACACATATTAGTAGAGGAGGCCGTGAAATTTTTTGGAACTAATTTTCTTTGTCAGCAAACATTAATAGAATTGCTCAGTAAGCAATTCTAAGAAAAAATGTCTATATAAACCCTTTTCCGATGGGTTTAGTCGCAAAATGCTAGAAAAGTTATGAATTCGAGGAACTTTTTTTCTTAATAATTTATTAGTGAAAGCTATACTTAAGCTAAGTATAAAAAATATGACTTATCTCTAAATCTGGGAAATATCTCTGGCAAAATTGTCAACAATTGAATATTTAATTTTTTGACAATTTTACCAGAGATATTTCCTATGTGTATCGATTAGTCATACTATTTTTTATGAATAAACATATTATGCAATACTAACAAAAAAGTTCCTCGAATTTATAACTTTTTTTGCATTTTGCGCATAAACCCATCGGAAAACTCCTCCCTCTATTCCTATAACAAATTTTGCTTAGATAGAATTGATCAAGGAACAGTTTTATCGATGTTTGCTGACTAAGAAAATAAATTCCCAAAATCTTCACGGCCTCCTCCTACTATATCATTGTTGTGATTCTAGTAGAGATATAGTGCCCCCCCATATTTATAAATTTCTATTTAAAAAAGTCTGATTGTTTCGGAAAATTAAACCTTAATTTTATTTCATTCTAGTGTTAAATCCAGTTTTGAATCTTCTGTTGTCATTTTGTGTATATGTATATATTTTTTTTTTTACTTAAAAAAAATAATATACTTTATTTACTTAAAGAGGAATTGTCACATTTTTTACCAGCCTATGAAGAAACACGTGTGAGGGAGAGAGATAGTTTTAACCAAAACTGTTCCAAAATTTTGAGTAAACTAATAAACTGATTTAATGAAAGTGTGTTTAATATTCTTTTATAGTAGGTACATATTAAAAAAACATATATTTTTTTTTAATCATGTGTTTTTGGACTCTTAGAATACCTGACATGTCATAATTGCTTTTAGGAAAATGTTTCATTTGAAAAAAAAATTCAACAATAAAATATATTTTTTTAAATTATAAAAAGCAGAGCATAAGAAGTCAATTTTAATTACTAATTGTTTTTTTTTTTAAGTGAACATAGGTTCTGTTTTTAGGCCAGGGATTATAAACATTTGAGATTGCACATGGTCCGAAATTTTTGAAACTTTGCAAGATTATAGGGTTGTTGGTCCCTATTATTCCACTAAGTAAGCGACTTTGAGCAATGTACAGTCAGGGCCTTTTTAAATTGCCGGTGTATTTGTAGCTGTCAAAATTTATCACTTAAAGATATTGAAATTTTTTTATATAATATGTATGTATACATACAGAGGTAAGGTTAACTATTTGTTTGGTTTGGTTCAAGCTGATTTTTCTAATTTTAAATAGGAATATTTTTTATTTTTGAGCACGGCAAATTAAAAAGTCCCTGACTGTATCAAAACGACGCCATCTTGTAAATAGCTCCCAAATTCAGTTTTTGTAAAATAACTTGGTTTCTGTAGATTGTAGAGAAAAAACAAAAATTATAGCCAACAATAATATAAAATTCCTGCAAAAATACTGATGTCTGTGTTTTTTTGTTGTCACACTAATAGCTTTTCGGGTAACGATATCAAAAATTTTTTCGCCATTTTGGATTATGCCCAAGTTTTTGTCTTTTGTGCCCTTTAACTTAAGTACAGAATGTATTAGTAAGTTGCCTGGGTTGGGCACGAGGGAAATGAGGCCGCAGACCTAGCAGCGAGGGAAGCGGCATCTGCCGAATTTTTCGGCCCGGGCCAGCCCTGGGGATATCATACAATGCTGCTAAATCAACCATATTAAAATGGATGGAGAATAGCTTCCAACAATACTGGATAAATATGCCAGAACTAGCTCACTCTAAAGAGTTCATTAAAGGACCTTGTAGAAACAGAGCCAGGAACATTATTGGACTTACCAGACAGGAGATACGTATAGTGACTGGTCTTTATACGGGTCACTGTCGACTGAGAGTACCCATGCACAGAATGGGACTAACAGAAGAGACCGAATGTAGACTCTGTATGGAGGATGACGAAACAGTCAGACATGTACTGTGCGAATGTCCGGCTATTGCACGTTTACGTCAGAATACTTTCGGTAAACCTCATATCGAATCAGAATATCTGAATGTCTCACCAACACTGATAGCCGGCCTTTTTGGAGGATTAGGCATACAGTGGTGAGAAACCACTCAAAAGTGAGCCACAATAGACCCACTGGTGGTTGCAGTGGAAGGGCTGCAAGGCCCACTTACATGAATCATCATCATCATCATCAAGTTGCCTGGGTAGTATGCTTCCTGAGATACAAACACTAAAAAGTGTTAGATATACCTTCCATATCCTATGTATTTCTATATCTGCTAAATAAACTGAAATTATTAGGTTTTGTCTAATTTTCTCAAAAACTTATACATGAGAGAAAATGCATTAAAAACCTTATTGTAGTCTGTCTGTGCCACATTACGACACCATCTTAGAAAAATAAAAAGCGCAAAACATGGTTTTGCAGAGATAAGATAGTGGTTGCAGGTGGTGGATGCGTGAAAAACTACTGAAAAGTGAAAAAGTGGTTGTAACGGGATACATCAAGTAGTGAAGGTTTTCCTTTCAAAGTGATTGGCTATGGAAAAACCAAGGGGTGAACAGCTCTCGCAATCGGTGTACACATTTCTCACAATCTGTTCACAATCCTTCACAATCTTTACACAATCCCTCCCAATCACCAACAATCTGTCACAATCTTACCACAATCCCTCACAATCTTTACACAATCCCTCACAATCTTAGGAAAAGATTGTGGATTTTCACAATCGGCGTACACATTTGGGGTTAGCTGGTCACCCCTCGGTTATTAAGTAGCAGGGCCGGTAACGGTAAATTAAGAGGGCGGGCAAGGAAACTATACACATGATGACCTTTTTTTTTTTTTGGTCGCAAGAATTTTTGATGGGACGGTGCCCACCCCGCCCCTTCAGGCGCGCTACGCCGCTGCACAGTCCTCCACCAGTTGTCACATTCTCTCACAATCTTACCACAATCTTACCACAATCCCTCACAATCTTTCCACAATCTTAGCAAAAGATTGTGGATTTTCACAATCGGTGTACACATTTTGGGTTAGCTGTTCACCCCTCGGGAAAAACTTTGAGATAGGAAAGTGTTGTCTATAAAATGTCATTCTATCTCTGTTTAGGTTTTCTTTTTTAGCTCATTAGCTAGAAAGTAAAGTAAATTTTAGGATTATCAGCAACGCCACTGACTTGGTTCCTCCAAGCTCTTCAAAGAGGGGATAATGGATTACTTAGGTCCAACCTACTTTCAATAAAAACCAAAACTTTGAGGAGGCAAGTCGGTAGTAACATTTTAAGTTTTGTTGAACTTAAACTAAATACTCCAAATTAATTCTCAGTAAAGAAACATAAGATTTTTCTATTTAACGAATATTATGCAGTTTGTTATTTTGGTAAGTTAAAGTTACCCGACAGTATTACAAAGTGGTGTCATAGCTAATGTTAACAATACAGGACCGTCCCCACATTGAGGTTATTTTTTAATATCCTAAAAAAAACTTTCTTTATTCATTTTGTTAAGTAAAAAAAACGCAAATGGTTATAAAAGTTTCCTTTAAACAATGTACAACTTGTTAAGGTTAAAATTGCATTTAACATTCCAAAGGCGTCCGAAAATCGGGGTAATTTTTTTTTATAAAAAAAAATATTCACTGTATTTTTTTTTTAGTTTTTAAAAAAAGTAAGCTGCATATAGAAAAACGTTATCCGTGTTAATGTCATAAAATTTCCTTTAAAATCTTAATTTTTTGAATAATAGTTTGATGTCCTAAAATAAAATATTTTACACATTTTTCATAGAAAGCCTAGTTAGAAAACTGAATAATAACATATATTCAAGATCTTTAAAAATAACACCTTGGGATGCCAATGGAGTGGAATGGTAAAATGCTTAGTTTTTTGGAGAATTAGATAAAACCAACGATAAAACCAATTTTAGTTTATTTTGCATATAATATAGAAATATTTAGGAAATGGGGGTTTTGTATCCTCAGCAAGGATACTACCCAGGGAACTAGTCACTATCTTATTTATCATTTTCAAAAATGAGTAGCTTTAAAAATAAAGGCCATCACAACAGGAAAAAAAAATTGGGCATAACTCGAAAACTATTAGTCAGACAAAAAAAACATATTGGCATTTTTGTAAGAAATTTTGTTGGCTATAAGTTTTTTTTCCAGGACCTAAAGAAACAAGTTATTTAAAAAAAAGAGAATATGGTCGCCATTTTTCCAAGAGAAATATTAGCAACCATTAACCCTATAATTGTGCCAGGTTTCAAAACTTTCGTACCTTGTGCACGAAAATGGCATGTTTATGTCTGTAATGATTAGGCTATTTTGTTTCAAATACAATTTTTTTGGAATAAAGAAAATGTTTACTATCTATTCCATTAAAAAATTTTAAAATTTTCAGATTATTTTATTTTAGTTTCTTTGTATAAATTTTACAAATGTCAGGAACCTAACACCACTTAATTTAGATATTATACATGCATATTTTTTTTGTTAGCGTTTTTCATCAAGCATGGCATCAATATTCAATCCCTTTAATTCTAACATGCATCTGCTGCTGTAATTTCGGAAATTTATATAGATTTCTCTGATACTTGATGTGTTTTTTTATTCTGTTTATTAATATTTAGTTGATCAATTCTAACATGCAACTGTTGCTGATTTTTTATATTCTTTGACAAGTTATGATTTATATTTTTCCTCAGTGTATCCATATTATTTACTTTTTTAATTCTAACACAAACCTGCTGCTGTAATTTTGGATCAGTATAAATATTTTTATTTTTTGACTTATGTGTGTTTTTATTCTGTTGACTTAAACCATACCTTTGATGGTCGTAACGCACAACACCTCCATTCATGTGCTGTAACATGGGGGGTGGTGGGTAGCCTCCTGTTTGTGTTGTAGCCTGGTGGGGCGTTGACTGATGGCCAGCTGTGGTTTGGTGATAACTGTTCGGCTGCTCTTGCACCATGTAGTTTCCAGTTGTTGTTTGTGGATTGTATCCTGATGCCATTCTGAAATATGGATTAGAAACTATTAAATTGGAAAAAAGAAACTTACCTTATAGGTTAAAGGTCCAGTTACTAGTTTTTTGATAAAATCTCTAGATCTGGAAGCTTAATGTTAAATTGCCATTTGTTCTGACCGAGTTCTGACACATAGGGCAATCTCTGCTAATGTCAACAAATCGGTTTTCCATTAGTAGTAGTGTAATGTCGGTGGTCCGTTAAAATTTTCCTTTTCTTGGGAGCTGATTGGTTGATTTAAAAATTTGAGCCAAAGCCTGAGAAAGAAAATCCGCGCAGATAATACGCTCAATGGACAGCTGGTATAATTTAAAATTGTGCCAAAGTCAGAGATATAAAACAGGCCAAAGTAAAATAAGAATAAACAAAGTACTTATGCTATGGAATAATATTTTCTGAATTGGATAAAAATAAGTATTATTTCCTGACATCTTAAAAATAAGATCCAAATTCAGTTTAAAAGAACACTGTCTTGGTCTTTTAGCTCTCTCATACTTGTGGATTGGTGATAAGCCTTGTATCTCTTGTTGAAGCCTGAAGATTGACTAATTCAATAAGAGATGGAGTTATTTGCCATATGAGAGACAATGTTATCTACACTTACTAGACAAAGCTAAATTTACTTGTAAGTACTAGTCGCAGTTGAGTACAAAATTGATAGGTATACTATAATGTATGACATGCTTCAACTTTTAGTTTTGATGCCCAAAGCGCACTTACGAAATTATATAGTTTTGTATTTTCCTGAATCAGTTTATTGGGTAATTTCGTACCCAACTGCGACTAGTAGTTACAAGTAAATTTAGCAGTCCTTTTTATTTAATTTTTTTTCCAACTTTTAGGTTTAATTATTATTCAGCCTTATAAAAAGCACTATGCATTTACAATTCATTTAGCTTTACCCAAAAAGTACGTGTAGATTTTCTACGGACGCGAACAGTGTTACCTTCCATTGAGTGAAGGTGGGGGAGGAGAGAGGGAGGAGGGAACTAGTAAAAAGGGGTCGAAAAAACTCTTAAAGCGTGTGCCGAAAGAATTTTTGAAATCGCTCGACATTTGTGAAAGGTATAGCTACAACAATTACTAATAAGGAGAGTGGGGAGAAGAGAGGGAGAGGAAGGGGAAACCTAGTAAAATGATGTTGAAAAAAAAGGCTTAAAGCGTGTGCAGAAAGAATTTTTGAAATTGCTCTATATTTGTAAAAGGTATAGCTACAACTATTACTAATAAGGAGGGAGGGGAGAAGAGAGGGAGGGGGCAACTAGTAAAATGATGTTGAAAAAAAGTCTTCAAGCGTGTGCAGAAAGAACTTTTGAAATCGCTTTATATTTGTGAAAGTTATAGCTATAACTACTACTAATAAGGATGGCAGGGAGGAGAGAGGGAGAGGCAAGGGGAGATGGGTGGGAGCACGGAGGACTACAAAGTAACTACAGCAAATTAGAGGACATTTGCAATGGGTAATCAAAGGAATTTCAATAAAATCGCCTGAAATTTAGAAAATTTGTATGCCTTAAAGCCTACATCATGTGCCAAAATGGCGGCGTCTGAAGACCGCCACGTTGATTCCTGTCTAAAAAATATAGCCTATAGCACCTTCGGGATCAGTAGCAATTCAACGAAACCTTTTTTGTCAAAATCGGTTCAGCCGTTTAGTCTCTAGCGTCTACCTTTCGCCATGTAGCAGTTGGGTAAAAAGGAAATAGCTATCTTTAACATTTTTTGAAAATGTTTACTTTTGCCTGATTCAGCAAGGATTAGGTAGGGGATAGTGGTCTATAGTGGGACATGGTCCATTGTGGGACGAAACACTTGACAACACTAGAAAAATCAGCTGAGAAAATTTGGGCATCATAACATGTGTTGCTGTTTAGGTTTATGTTATAAAACAGTTTTTTTCATAATTTTTTTAAAAATCTTTGGAAGTAATTGGGATTTTTTAAATAAAGAGTCAACAAGTTTTTATTTTGTACATTTTCAAGATTCTGTTCAACCCTGTAACTTTTTTGGTTGAGATATTTTTACAAAATTGTGATTAACTGTCACATTATGTGTTTCCTAGTTTAATGAAGTGACAAAAACAATAATTTGAACCCTGGTCCATAGTGGGATATTTTGGTATGGTCCATAATGGGACAATGGGAGAAAATGGTCCATACTGGGACACACATAAACAGTGCTTGTTTAACACACAACACTGGGGTCTCAGAAACCCAGATACAATAATATATTTTTGCCTCTAGTTTGCGCATTAGAGTATATTTTATCATGAAATATAAATAAAAAAATGCTATTGTTTTATACTTGAAATATACACAGGGTGTTTCATAATTGAATGGGCCCATTTTAAGAAAAAAACTTCATATGTAACAACATAAAAATTATTTTTGAAATCCCCAATCATTTCTAACCAAAGTTGATCACTTGATTTTTTTCAATCCGATGCACGGTTTTCGCTTAAAAAAATAAAAACCGTTTCTCTGCATGATCATAACAATATCGTTAATATGACAATATCATCATGCACCCTGTATCTCAAAAGGTAAGACGTTTAGGACATATGTTCATATGAAGTTTTTTTCTAAAAATGGGCCCAAAAATCACCCCCATAAATATTAACATTCAATTAGGAAACACCCTGTAGTCTATGTCTAGTAATATAATTTTTTTCAAAGTACCATCCAAAATAACTATCTGTCAAAATTAAACAGGAAAATCCAATGGGGTCTCAGAAACTCCAGTGTGCAGTATGTAACAAAAAATAAGTGTGGTTGTGTAGATGCCTGTGAAAATGGTGTGAATATATTGTCTCATTCTTACTGAAAGTTGTGGGTAACAGTTCTGCATACCCTACAGTAGAAGAGACAATTGCACCTGAAAACATTGTAAGGAAATTACCAAAACCTTCAGCAATAATAGCTACTGAATGATCTGCCTGTCAACTGCAGTTCCAATTTGATGTTTCTGAATATAATATCTATCAAAATATTTAGTTAATATTATGCTTTTTTTGTTTATTAACCTTAATAAAAATCTATACCTAATACAACCTAGTGAATAAAACTTCATGTCCCAGTATAGACCTATATGTGTCCCACTATGGACCAATATGGCGCCCCACTATGGACCACCCATGGTCTATACTGGAACAAGTGGCCTATACTGGGACAAGTGGTTCATACTGGGTCAAGTGGTCCATACTGGGTCAGAGTCCAAAAAACTGGTTTACCTTCAACTTATTCCAGAATGGAATTAAACTTTATAAAGGCATATCTAAAGCCTCATTGAGTAAACCACCAATTATTCAAAAATAATAAATAATAATAAAACAGTCTAGAACAAAAACAAGAAAACTGTCCCACTATAGACCACTCTCCCCTACTTACTTGTGGATTGAACAAGGATTTATTCACACCGTTTGTTTTGGATTAAAAATGAACACACACACACAAACCTATGGAACTATTAGTGAAATTTTGGGGTTCAAAAAATTTATAAAAATGTGGGGATGGACAAAAATTTTAAAAAAATAGTGCATGTACTAGGGGCCATTAGTGTTGAGGTTGTAATGGTTTAAAACCTTTTGAAATATTAAAAGTTTTTTAGAAAAAGACTGGGGACATCAAGTTGTCCATTTGAATGAATGAATGCACATTTTGAATTTGGACTCTTTCCTAACTTCAGAACGATATTCATATAAATCCTAGCTGATGCTCTTCTCGACATTTTATAAATTTTTTGCCTTTTTTCTAGTTAGTCTAGGCGCTGGGTCCTGTCACGTGTGACCTAATCTGTGCGCTCAGTTTGACTGCGGGGCATTGTGAGCACCCATAGGTGTATAAAAAAGTTTGGTCACGTGGTCAAACTCATGGTCGTTTGGCCGCCATCTTTGAAAATGGCCGCCAAATTAATACATTTTTTTGTTTAAGCATATCTCCCTACCTGGTCATCCGATTTTAATTTTTTAAGACTTGTTATCCTCCTTTTTTAAAGACAAATAAATCTTGTTATTACACATTTTTTAATAAATCAAGTGGTTTTTGAGATAGACCAAGATTATTAGTATTTCCGCTCGCAAAAGAATTAAAATAATACCCATGCTCATTTCATTGTAGCTACAATATTATTGACATTTGTTTTTTTTGTTACATGAAAGGCTTGAAACCTTTCACAGAAGAGGATATTGACTTTATTTTTTTAAAGTTCGATGGATGGTACCCCTAAAGACTGCCTTAAAGAGGTGGTTTCTAAAACTGTTCACAAGATTATACAAAAAGTGAATTTGCAGCGAAACGATGAATCCTAGCGAAAAACGTTAAGAATAATTTTTTATAGTACTTTTAATTCCGCTTCTTCTGATCATTGTCATATCTTTTACAATTTTTAAGAAAAAAATCGATTTTGGAGTGAAAACATGGGAATTTTTACAAAATTGTATGTTTTAGCTGACTTGTACAGCTAACTATCAAAACTAGGATGCTAAGTGATACATCAGAAGAAGCGAAATTAAAAGTACTATAAAAAATTAATTTTATCGTTTTTCGCTAGGATACATCGTTTCGCTGCAAATTCACTTTTTCTATAATATTGTAAACAGTTTCAGAAACCACCCTCTTTAAGGCAGTCTTTAGGGGTACCATCCAACGAACTTTAAAAACATTTAGTTAATATCCTCTTCTGTAAAAGGTTAAAAGCCTTCTATGTAACAAAAAAAAACAAATGTCAATAATATTGTAGCTATATATTTTAACTCTTTTGCAAGCAGAAATACTAATGATCTTGGTATATCTCAAAAACTACACAATTTATCATAAAATGTGTTATGACAAAATTTGTTTGCCTTTCAAAAAGGAGTAAAACAAGTGTTAAAAAATTAAAATATGACCATTAGATAGGGAGATATTCTTAAACAAAACATCTTTTAAGATGGCGGCCAAACAACCATGAGTTCGACCATGTGACCAAACTTTTTATACTGCTGTGGGTGCTTAACAAAGCCCCGCAGTTAAACTGAGCGCACATATTAGGTCACACGTGACAGGAGCCAGCACCTAGACTAACTAGAAAAAAGGCAAAAAATTGATAAAATTTCGAGAAGAGGATCAGCTAGGATTTATATGAATATGGCTCTAAAGTCAGGAAAGAGTCCATATTCAAATTGTGCAATTAGTTTTTGGAACCATTTTTATGTAACCTATACTTCATTCAGGCACACTGTGAAGAATAGCCCATCTGTGTTTACTTCATATTTTAAGTCTATACTTAAGTTTAAGATATTTTAAAATAATCAATTTAAAAAATTATTCCAAAATAATGAGGTAATTAAAAAATAAAAATATCAAAAACAATAAAAAATTAATTATTGAGTGTGATACATAAAAGGAAATTTTCCTCTGATTCTAAAACTAGAACAATAAAAAGGAGATGATTCCATAAGAAAAATAACAACTTTATAAATAAAAAAGCAATTGACACCAAACAGAAATTTTTATTTAAAAAAAATGAACCCTCCAAAATGCAGATTTCTTAAAAAATGGATTGCTATATCAAGATGCAGTTTTCACTTTCAATCTCCTTTTGAAAATTGAGGCTTGTAAGTGGAAGGTCAGTTTTTTGATCCCCTAAAAATACTCTGCCAATATATGGGCCCCGAAGCTCACACTAGGTACTATAGTCATAGTGTACGTGTGAGCTAATACAACTAAAAACTGAAATATATTTTATTCAACTCCAGACTAAATTACCTTTTGTTTGATACCACACAAGCCATGTTTTGACATAAACTCAAATTTTTGAAATATACCCCCACCCGAGGGGTGAACAGCTAACCCAAAATGTGTACACCAATTGTGAAAATCCACAATCTTTTGCTAAGATTGTGAGGGATTGTGAAAGATTGTGAGGGATTGTGGCAAGATTGTGAGGGATTGTGAGGGATTGTGGCAAGATTGTGAGGGATTGTGGTAAGATTGTGGTAAGATTGTGAGAGAATGTGACAACTGGTGGAGGACTGTGCAGCGGCGTAGCGCGCCTGAAGGGGCGGGGTGGGCACCGTCCCATCAAAAATTCTTGCGACCAAAAAAAAAAAAAAGGTCATCATGTCTATAGTTTCCTTTGCCGCCCTCTTCATTTACCGTTCCCGGACCTGCTGCTTAATAACCGAGGGGTGACCAGCTGATCCCAAAATGTATGCGCCGATTGCGAAAATCCACCATCTTTTGCTAAGATTGTGAGAGAACCCCAAAATGTGTACGCCGATTGCGAAAATCCACAATCTTTTCCACAATCTTTTGCTAAGATTGTGAGGGAATGTGTAAAGATTGTGAGGGATTGTGAAGGATTGTGAAGGATTGTGGTAAGATTGTGAAGGATTGTGAGAGATTGTGGGTGATTGGGAGGGATTGTGTAAAGATTGTGAAGGATTGTGAACAGATTGTGAGAAATGTGTACACCGATTGTGAGAGCTGTTCACCCCTTGCCCCCACCCTTAAGAAAAACAAAAACTAAAATGTATTTTGTTAAACTCCGGACTCAATTACCTTTCGTTTGATATAACACACGCCATATTTTCACTTAAACTCTAATTTTTGAAATATACCCCCACCCTTTTTTTAAAATAAATTAAAATGTATTTTTTTTAACTCCAGACTCAATTACCTTTCGTTTGATATCACACATGCCATATTTTCACATAAACTCTAATTTTTGAAATCTACCCCCAGCCTTTTATTTGGTTTGTGTTTGGTGGATTTTGTTCATTTTTAAATGGGACCATCTCGACCCAAGACCCAGTCTAGGTACCAAATTTCATTAAAATCGGCCAAGCGGTTTTTGAGTTATGCGCGTTGGTCGTTAGAGACAGACAGACATACAGACAGACAGACAGACCACGCAACAAAAAAGTTTCAAAATCATCTGAAACGCAAAGATATATAAAAAATTTTGAAATCGGAGCAACTTTTTTTTACTACTATAGTATAGTATATGTGTGAGCTAATACCTAAACACATACAGTGAACACTCTGTACATACAGGCAGGGCAGGTTCACTATTTTGTTGCTTTCTTGGTTGCTTTGGTTTAAACTGGTTTTCTATGAAAAAGTCCATGACTGTACCTCCTACTGGAAGAACCTAGACTATGAATGTATTGCCAAAATGTTCCTCTTTAAAGTATTGGAAACACAATTAAATGCATGCAACTTCAAACTAACTACTTATCACTACAAAATTTAACTCTATTAAGAAGGTATACCTACAGATTGCTTGTCAAACAACTAAGGCTACCTTGCTCCATGGACATCATTACAAATACCTACTACTTAAGATATTGTTTTTTAAGAAAATGTCACCAAATGCTCACCTTGTGATTGTAAGTGACTGTATGATTGAGTTACACTTATGGGAAATTTGTGCACCAAGGTGTAAACCAAGTGCAAGGAAGCCTCAAAGCTGTAGTACACACCCATTTTTTTGGTTTCATTTGTTGTCAATTAATTAAATGCTAAATTTTGCATCTACAGTTTGACTTTTGTATAATAGCATCTTTCTGAAACCAATAATCTTTTCATATTCATTGATATTGGGTGTAAGGAGTTAAATAAACAATTTTTCAGAGAATTTTTCTTTTGGCAAGAGTTCACAACAATATTTTTTGAGACATTTACACAATGCGAGGGGGAATTCACTCTCGCAATACATGTACAAAATGTGGTTTGCATTATTTCTTATTACTTTTCATTATTTGGCATTACTTTTCATTATTTTTGATTACTTGGGATTACTTTTCATTACTTGGCATTATTTGTCAATACCGAGGGGTGAACAGCTAACCGAAAATGTGTACACCAATTGTGAAAATCCACAATCTTTTGGTAAGATTGTGAGGGATTGTGGCAAGATTGTGGTAAGATTGTGAAGGATTGTGGTAAGATTGTGAGAGATTGTGGGTGATTGGGAGGGATTGTGAGGGATGGTGGAGGACTGTACAGCTGCGTAGCGTGCCTGAAGGGGCGGGGTGGGCCCCGTCCCATCAAAAATTTTGCGACCAAAAAAAAACAAAAAAAAATACTCTGCCAATATATGTACTATAGTTATAGTGTACGTATGAGCTAATATAACTAAAAACTGAAATATATTTTATTCAACTCCACACTAAATTACCTTTTGTTTGATACCACACAAGCCATGTTTTGACTTAAACTCAAATTTTTGAAATCCACCCCCGCCCTTAAAAAAAACAAAAACTAAAATGTATTTTGTTAAACTCCGGACTCAATTACCTTTCGATTGATATCACACACACCACATTTTTACTTAAACTCTAATTTTTGAAATATACCCCCACCCTTTTTTTTAAATAAATTAAAATGTATTTTGTTTAACTCCAGACTCAATTACCTTTCATTTGATATCACACACGCCATATTTTCACATAAACTCTTATTTTTGAAATCTATCCCCACCCTTTTATTTGGTTTGTGTTTGGTGGATTTTGTTCATTTTTAAATGGGACTATCTCGACCCAAGACCCAGCCTAGGTACCAAATTTCATTGAAATCGGCCTTTTAGGAAAAGTCCAAAATGTTTTGCTAGTTATGTATATAATAAAATTCCTAATGAAATAAATAATGTCACATCAGAAAAACAGTTCAAAAAAAGACTACAGAGCTACCCTATTGATAAATGTTTCTATAGCATTTTTCTATAGCACCTTTTTGATCATTGACTAGAGTTAACTGTAATATTATATAGTATTTTCTGCTGTAAAATTTGACATTGTATATACTAAGTCGATGTACAATAAAGAATTGAATTGAATTGAATTGAAAGCGGTTTTTGAGTTATGCGCGTTGGTCGTTACAGACAGACATACAGACAGACAGACAGACAGACATACAGACAGACAGACAGACAGACAGACAGACAGACGGCGCAATAAAAAAGTTTCAAAATCATCTGAAACGCAAAGATATATAAAAAATTTTGAAATCGGAGCAACTTTTTTTGTCTCGAAAAAATTAGGATCACCATAGCTCACACTACTATAGTATAGTATATGTGTGAGCTAAAAAACATCATGTCTATAGTTTCCTTTGCCGCCCTCTTCATTTACCGTTACCGACCCTACTGCTTAATAACCGAGGGGTAACCAGCTGACCCCTAAATGTATATGCCGATTGCGAAAATCCACAATCTTTTCCTAAGATTGTGAGGGAACCCCAAAATGTCTACGCCAGTTACGAAAATCCACAATCTTTTCCACAATCTTTTGGTAAGATTTTGAGGGATTGTGTAAAGATTGTGAGGGATTGTGAGATTGTGGGTGATTGGGAGGGATTGTGTAAAGATTGTGAACAGATTGTGAGAGCTGTTCACTCCTCAGTCATTACTTTTCATTACTTGGCATTATTTGTCATTACTTTTCATTATTTGGCATTACTTTTCATTACATTTCACTACTTGGCATTATTTGTCATTACTTTTCATTATTTGGCATTAGTTTTCATTACCTGTCATTACTTTTCATTACTATTCATTATTATTCATTGTTATTCATTACTCACATTATTTGACATTTTTCATAGTAATGTGCAATACATGTACAGAAAATGGATAGTGAATTCCCCATCAACACAATGTAACCTTAAGGTAGATTTCTTAGGCTTAAAAAAGCAACAACTTGTTATAAAAAATTGGTTGTTTTTTTAACTCCTTAATAGCTAAGATCAATGATTACATAAGAATGCCAGAAAAAGAAAAAACTGACCAAATTATGCAAAATGAAAAATCACTATATGCAAGTAAAGCTGAGTTTATACAGAAACATAGCATGACATAACATAACATTACAGAAGGAAAATGGGTGTTTATACAAAAAATATTACATGATATCACATAAAAGCTTGGTCCTCAGAGTTTCACTTTTGTGTACACGATTTTGGAACTTTCAGATGAATTGATTTATTAGGTGCAGGGCTTTCCTGCTCTGTACAACAAAAAAGACAAGAATTTTTATCCATCTAAAAGAAATAACTAACACCACCTTTGAAAGTAACCAAAGGGCCATCACCACATATATTAGGGCTGAGCCCCAATTACCTGCTACATTAATGGACAGTCAACCTACTATATGTACCTAAATATCAAATATCTGATATTTGGCTTACCTTTTTTGCCTAATTAGTTTTTTTAAACAAAAAACATCAAAACCATCCAAACACAATAAAAAAGGAGGGTTATGCTGAAAAATCATAAATATTGACATCACAGTCATGCATATGTGATTTCACAGAAGACATGACATAAAAAATAAAAGTTCGGTTCGGTTCGGTTCGGTTCGCATCTTTTTATGTCTCATGCCAACAGGGTTTGTCATAAGCTCAACTCTGTAATGTTATGTCATGCTATGTCTTATGTCATGCTATGTTTCTGTATAAACCCTCATTAAGGCCTGGCTGCTTGCCTAGCTGGCATAAATAAATCAACAAATAATTAAAACTTACACATTAGATCGAACAAGTGGTGGAGGTGGAGCCTGGCCCAATGCACTGTAGTAGTTGGCTGCTGTTGTTGGCCGCATATGTCGTGTCTGTGAATTAGCATATCCTGGTCTCGCAGGTGTACTTGCAGTCCTTGGCTGTTGTGCATGGTAAGTTGGCTGGCCTGGTTGTATGTAGTTGCCAAACACATGCACATTATGCAAAGGTCCATTTTGGACTGCCTTTGCCTGGGCTTGTGTAGCTTTTGGGCTAACAGGATGTGAGGTGATTGGTGGACCTACTGGTTGCCTTGTCCAATTTACATTTTGGGCCATGTTACCTTGCCTTCCAGAAATCAACAGCTGTGATGAATCTAGGTTTTTCTTAGGCCAGTAATCTTCAAAAACAGTGCCAGGTGGGAAATAATTTTTTATGTCATTTAAACTAATCACGGAACAAGAATCATGGGCAAAAAGTTCATTTCTGATCCCTTGCACTTTGCAACAGAACTTTAAGTAGGAAAGATCCCAGCCCTCAAGTTTATCTGCTTTTTGCTTGAGATTGTCAGTTTCACCCTCAAAGTAAAACAGTGGAACATATTTTTGGCCATTATAAATAGTATAGGGAACAACAGATTCACGATTTATCCTTATAAAACCACATCTATTGGGCACTTCAGCCTCTGATGAGTTAACTAATTTATGATAACAATGACCAAGAAAAGTATAAAATTCATTTGCATCACTTAGTCTGACAATAAGGTCTCTGGGTGTAAACTGGTCTCGTCCAAACTGATAATCACAATGTTTTAAATTAATTTCTGTCAAAAGTCGAGCCTCTACTTCTGTAATGTAATAAGACCTAATGTTTGTACAACTATATAGATCTTGGTGTAAATAATTTAGCCATTTATTCAGTACTTTCATTTCTACCATGCGAACTGAACAATACTTTTCTCCAGAACGAATAATGTATGGGATATGAGCTTTACCCATAGATGTCCAGCCAAATCTTCCTCTGAGTGATTCTTCATCCACATTCTTATCAGCCTCATTATTTTGAGGGGGAGTTTTCTTGGTCTTGTCATTATTAAGAAAGCTTAAAAGGTTTATGCCAGTGGTACCCACCCCTTGAGCATTTCTTTGGGGTACTCCCATTTTTGCTTTATTAGCTTCAACAAACTTGGCTGCAAGTTCCCTAATTTCAGCCTCATCTTGTCTTTCTGTCTTAACATTATTAGTACTTGTACTAATGTGGTTCGGTTCTGGAGTATTGTTTGTACTTTTCTCAGTACCATTATTCATTTCGTCCAGTTTTTTAATGAACAATTAAGGCAACAGAAAATGTGTCTGGCACTCTTGTCAACAAAATGCACCACACTCCCATGTTCTCACATAAATTTCAAGACATTTTAAAAGACGCCACCGATTCGAAAAACTGACATGGGGTCCGTTGAAGTTGTCTTGTTTATAGGGTTTTTAAATGAGGTTAGGCGAAAAGTTCCCTACTTGTTTAGCGGCCATAGCGCCATCCAAGGAAGAATTTTAAGCGGTCTCTATTGTTGCTAGTCCTTGAAAAAACCGGTAAATGTTGCTCGACAACTTTAGTACACACGCACAGTTTCCAAGATTTCACAGAAAAAACACAAAAAGGGGGTGAATTTTTGTTCAATTTCTAAAATTTTGATGTCAAGCGCCTTCTGTTCATGACATTTAGAGAACCCTATTGCCGTCGACAGCGCCAAATCCTTGCCGAACTTCCTCGGATTTTCTCGTTGCGCTGTTGTCAGATCCTAGAGAAGAAATTACAGTAAACAAAGCATGTATTTTAAATTTTAGTAGGTAGTTCCATTAAATCATTATCCGTGCCGTGCCAGCTCGTGTTAATTCCAAACGTGATTAAAGGTGTGAAAATGGATACTTAAAGTTGATACGCACTTTGAAATGCGTAGTCCGAGGCGTAGTCGTTGTTGTAACTGGGAAATGCTGTAATCTTATTGGTCAAGATTCACTTTAGACAGCTCACTACGTCGGTGCGCTTCGCTGCATGAGATACGCACGGGTTAGGTGTCGTAGCCAGCCCCGTAGGCACAGTATCGACCGCCCGCTTGACCAATCAAATTACCGGATTCACCTCGTTACGACAACGCAACACGATTCGTGCATTTTCACTTTAGGTGTCTAATCAAAGCCTTCAACATTTGTGTAATTCCTTACAGATTAGGTCGGTGCAGATAACTTAATGTTATAGGTGGAAGTACGAGGATGCATACTGAGTTTTGAAGATGATCTGTTTCTTGATTTTACCCCTCATCATTTATCCATTTAGCCTTTATCGTCTCAATAAAATCGTAAGTGTAATATCTATTCAAAATCGTAAACTCGAGAGATTTCAGACATTGCAAAATATCTGGCAACGGTGTGCTGGACTCCAAGAACATTTTCGCTACTCTCGGCCAGGGGCCTGTCGTTACTTTGCTCCCTCTACCGACTCTCCTTTATTATGACAGTCCAAGATGGCCGCCAATAAAGAATTAACCAATCAGAAAGCCCGGTTTCTTTTAGCTAATATGACGACATAGCTAATGATGACGTCACGCACCCTGTTTCGAGGCTATTTGCTAGAATTCCAAGGTCTCCACTTTTATAACTGTTCAAGGATACTTCTAAGCGCTTTGCCCCTTATTCTTACAACCAAACAGGTCTTTTGTTGCTTTTATGGCTTTACCAACTTTCGAACTGGTTCTGCTAGTAAATAAAACCGGTTCTGCTAGTTTATTATGCTCATACAAATTCGTTGGTGCTGAATATTATAGCTACCCTTAAGGCTTGCTTTTTTTATTGGGTACGGGAATCACGACCTTAAGGCAGTAGTAGTTTGGGCAAATGTATGAAATTCCACACGGGAAATTGAAAACAGCCTTTTTTTATCAGGTTATATCTAAATTAAAAAAAAAAACTTTTTGCGTAAAATGGCCCTATTTATGAAACCGTGAACTTTATAAAGCTTATAAATTTTAACAGATTACCTACCGATATACTTAAAACCAGTTAACTGCTTGCACACACGTTTATTTTTAGCCAAGATGGTGAGGGCGCATGCGCAGTAGTGCGCGTCACCTATGGCTCCCTTCCAATAATTTTTTTATGATCCTTTCCTCCCCTCGACTTTTTACCGATTTCTATTTTTTTAAAACGTAAAAATGTCTGGCTAATTTAAATTACAGTTATTAAACCTGGACCTATACATAACCTACCTACCTACTTCCTAGTTTATAATTATGTTAATTTATGCAATAATAAAAAAATAGTAGGTAGGTACCTACTCTAGCAGGTAGATAAGAGTTTGCAAATGAGTTTGCGCAGTGTTCGGATCGATGTGTGATTGCGCAATTAACCTTAATTATCATCCACCTACTTAGCTATATTATTGAAATCGGTCTTATAGGAATTAAGATAATCCCATAGCTGGTTAAATGAAGCCCAACCTTTGTAAAACCTCAAAAAAATAAGAAAAAAATATTCTTTTTTCTATCCCCCTCTCCCTTTTTAGTTCCCGTGAGAAAGTCTGACTGCCTGCTGTCAATAAATATAAAATACATGCCACGTCAGGCGAAACTAAAAATGACTCGGACATTGATCTCGGTTCCACGCATGTCAGTTGCTATTTTGTTTTTTACTTGGGAAAGAAGGAGATGTGACTAATAAAAATGATTTATGTTTTTATCTCCATGTTGTAAAGCTTTTATAAATAAAAAACTTAGATAAGCATATTTGACTATTAGGTAATCCAAATTCTTATAGTTTTATCTAGATTTTAACTTGCAATAGGTACTTTATGTTATGAATTGATTTTGGCAATGGAACAAACTAAAATATAGGATAGCAGAACTGTCCAAAAAATGTTTTTATATTTTTTCCTATTTCTAGGATAGGGCGATTAGATAAAAGCTGGACTTGGCAACTAAAAATAATGCGGTTAAGAAAAGAGCTTTTTCAATTTTGACTAAATAACTGTTTTTGAAAATTACTTATTTGGTCGAATTTAATTTTTTTAATGTTGGCGATGCTGTTTTAAACATACATTTTCTTGATTCTTATGACAGACAAACGATAAAGTTGCCCTAGATAAAACTACCTAGATCTACCTCAAAATTTATTTTATTTTGCTACACTGGTCGGAGTGGAAAAAAAAAATTAATGAAAAAAATTAATTTAAGCAAAAACAAATTGCGGTGCCAAAACTAATGATAATAAAAATATTAAGAAAAACTACTGAAAATTTAGATTGTTTTGAAGTTGAGTTTGGTTTGAATCCATCATAGGACCGCTTTTAGCTACGTATGACGTTTTAAGTTGGCAACCTTGCGTATTTTGACGTTTAAGGATCGAGTAAACGTCACATTTCGTTGTGTGGTGATTAGTGATCGTAAAAAGATATTTTTCTGTATTTTCTGTTTTGACAACAAAGGTTTTCAAAAGTAAATATTTAAAATCTAGTTAGACTGGCGTGAATATGGACTCTGAAGACGACACATACGATGATGGAGACTCTGGCAACGAGTCCAGCGAGGACGACTTCCCCATGGAGGTGGATGTGTCCTCAAGGGAGAGAATGAACGACTCCGACGATTTACCATTCGAGGTCCTCAGCACTGAAGAAATCGTTCAGTACATGATTGAATCCATCAGAGACGTCAATTCTGTTGTTGAGGTAAATTTATACCTATAAATAGGTCTGGTCAGTGGCCTTGCATTATTTGTCCTTCACTTTTGGCAAAAAGTTTCTGCCAGAATTTACAAAATGCTTTAATCCACCAATGCCTGATTTACCCAAAAACATATCACACAATGGACAAATTTAGTACCTAATTTTATATCTCCATATTACCATACTAAGCAGGTCAAAAAAAGGCAGAGATATGAAAACAGCTTATCCAGAAATTGCTGGATATAAAGGCCCTAAGATTGTGTTGCTTATGCCTTAATACGGGGCCGGTGCACTATCCGGACACATGATTTTTTAGAAAAAATAAGAATTACCCAAAAACTTTCAACTAAAGGTGGACCCCGTATAGAAATCTTAAACTTCATCAGACACAAAAAGTATTATACTGGGGATTTCTTTCAAATTCGCAACAATGTTGCCAGTACTTTTATAACTTGTAATTTTGATGTAGGTAAATAAGTAAAATGGTAACTAATAAAAATCAAAAAAATATTTTGTTTTTGAATTCGGCTTACGTTTTGGATTGCTATAAATGTATCTGTAATAGAATATGTTTACCATCCTATGTGAGAAAAGGATTGTTTTCATTGATTTTTTTTTGAGATCTTATCATTAATAACGTTTTTCTATACAATTTAATTCTAGGTTGTAAGTATAACCTCTAGATATGTATGTATGCATGTCTGTCTGTGTGCCTATATGCACATATGTATACAAATGTTTATCCAATAATCAATCGGTAAATTTTTGTTTACATAGGTACCTAAACTTAACAAAAATCATAAAACATTTGCTTTTAAGTCCCTGTTGTTATAGATCTATGTGACGGTTTAAATCCTTATCTATTTTGAATTAAAAGGAAAGTATAAATTAGAAATAATCAGCTAAAGTTGGTTTTTTTCGAAGATTGTTGATTGTCGATTTTTATAGAACATACAACGATTAGCACAAAATTGCAATTTTTGGGCAGTCAACCAACTTGAGCCTGTTTTTTGCAGGAACACAAAATAACTAGCGGCGATATCCTGTAATGCAAACCATTTTTTTAAACTGCACATGCGCACCTCTCTCTTTCTGATCACATAAAATTATCTTCCTCTTACTAACTTCACACATGCTCGACCACAGCTGAGAGGGAGATATTTTATGTGAGAAGAAAAAGTACGGTAGCGAATGCGCAGTTTAAAATATTGATTTGGTGTTCGGTTTTCTGAAAAAAACGGGACTCCATTTAAGTGTGAAAAATGTTCCACTGAAAGTAAGTTTAATTAAATTTCTTTGGTGTAAGGTTAGAGTTCATAAATAGTTCATTAGTTTTGTCTTCCTAGGTGGTATTTAAAAAGTTATTAAAACCAGATGACTAAACTGCACTTTTAACTATTAATTATTGTTCTCACTACAAATGTTTTCGGTATAAAAATAACTCTTGCTTTTAGTCCAAATAAATTTAAGTTAAATGTTTTGATCACGAAAGTTAAAAAACCTTTTCTTTATAATATATATATATATATATATATATATATATAAATTAGTCTACAACCCTCTCCTGGGCAACTCTGGAAAACTCAAAAAGCGTTTTGATTTGATTTTACGCGAAAATGGAACGTCGCAGAGAAAACCTTTGTTGACAAAAAAAATTGTGTGTGCTTAAGACCACATGGCAGAAGTGTAAACTTTAACATGGCGAAATTAATAATACTGGTCTTCATCTGCATCATCATGTTGCTCGCTGAATGTTCCTCTCACAGTTAGTCGACTCGAGCCGACTTCATCCGAATGAGCGTTACATAGCCGAGTCTGACGGCTCAGTTCAATTCAGTACCCACAAAAACTACTAAACGCGCCTAAAGAAGTTTACACTTCAAAAATTCCTTTACAATTTTTCTTAAAGGTTATAGCTCTAGACTTACATGTATAGAAGATAGAGGGCACCAAAATTGACAAAAATCAGTTTTTTGCATTTTACGCAAAAACGGTAAGTCGTAGAGAAGAATTTTATTTAAGAGAAATATTACCCATACGAGTCTTCACAATCAATCTCCATAGTCTATAGGTCTACAACGACATGTTTTTTTTAGTCGTAGAAAAAAACTTTATAAACATAAAATGTTAAAGGACACAATTTTCTACATTCTTTCCTTTTGGGCCACAGGTTTACAACTACGTGTAGAACATATAGGGCGCCAAATTTGCAAAAATTATTATTTTATTTTATGTAAAAACGGTAGGTCCTAGAAAAACACATTATAGACAAGAAATCTCCAGGACGCCATTCTCTACAATTCACCTATGTGAGTCACAGCTCTATGACTTATGGTTTTTGTGTAAAACGCAAAAAAGTATATAATGGGCATTTTTGGCACCCTCTGTCTTCAACACATGTGGTTGTAGAGCTGTATATTGTCATTGTCGCATTGTAGAGAATTGTGTCTTGATCATTTTATGTCAATAAAGTTTTTTTTTATGACTTACCGTTTTTGCACAAATTGCAAAAAACATAATTTTTTCAAATTTTCTTCTAAACGTGTGATTGTAGACCTATAGACTATGGAGACCGATTGTAGGGAATTCTATGGGTAATATTTCTCATACATTAAATTTTGCCCTACGACGCGTAAAATGCAAAAAACTGATTTTTGTTCGCTATTTTTCAGAAAAAAAATTAATAGCGGCAACCATGTAGACCAAACGTCACCCTTGCATCATTTATTGTTGCCTTTGAGAGGTTATCCGAATAAATGTGCGTTTTCGTTGTTTTTTTTTGCAATATTTATCACAAAATTAAGATTTTTTTTTATTAAATAACTTTAAAAATGCCTAAGAAGTGCATTCTGTGTGACAAAAGTGAAGAGAAGTGGCTGGATTTATCATTTCACCGGTAAGTTTGAATCTCTTCCAGAAACCGTCATATTGTTTACGATTTGGTAAGACAGTGGTGTGGTTTATAACTTTTTTTACAAAATATTAGTGATTTATTTTACAAAGAAGTTTTAAGAAACATTATTTATTGTTGCAAATTCCCTTATTTTCCCACCTCTAGTGTTTGGGTTTTTTTGGAAAAGTTTTTTAATTTATTCTGGCAATAATATATATAAAAATATATTTCTTATGTAAACAACCATTTTCACTCTGTAATGTTGTTATGTCATGCTACTGTACAGTTATTAAACATTTTAAAAATATTCAAATTTATGAGTTTACTAGATTCCCCACTGATCCAAACAAGAGAGAGCTTTGGAGGGAGATTATTGGCCTTAATAAGGAAAAAAATCTGTCAAAATGGGCATTCTTTGTTCTGACCACTTTGATCCTCAGTATGTTCGTTTAGCACCTAGTAGGCACTATCTTGTACGAAATGCCTTGCCCAAGGTGAGGTGTTAAAGACTAGTTCAAATTAAGAAAACTACTTACTACTAGTGGTTACTAGTTAAATATTCAACTATCTCTTTTTATTATAAAGTATACATAATATATTATCACTGGTTGTTTTTGATGTTCGATCATCATATAATGATGTAAAAAAGTAGTTAGAATTAACAAATATAACTATAAGAAGAAAAAAGGTAGTACCTACTTTTACACAGAAAAAAAAGAGTTTTAACTTCCTTTTCACTTACTTACTGCATAGTCCCTGGTGATTAATTAGAAGAGAGCCTTGAGTCAAATGGACTAAAATATTGTTCTTAATTCTTATATTTGCCAAATTTAATAATGTTTGTATATATAGGGTATCCCATAATTTAGGGGCCATAGGCCAACAAGTGATAGAGGAGGTCATGTCTGATCAAAAACTTGTTGTTGGCAATTTTTTTAACTTTTGTGATAATAACTTTTTTAAAAAACGCAGTAAAAATATGAAATTGGGTAGTCTTGTATTAGAACAAAAGCAGTAAATTGAAATTAATTTAAAAAAATTAATTTGAAAAAAGTTAGTCAGTCAATTTTTTTAGAAAATACTATTTTTTTGGTATGAACTTTTATGAATGCCATATTAAATGCAATGTTTTTTAAATATTTTTTGTTAATAAAAACAAGTCTCTAGCGAGACATAATAATAAAATATTATTGATATTTTTTAAAAGAGAAAGCAAAAATTAATTTAAAAAAAATTATTATTTTTTTTACATTTTCGAGGTTATTTTGACAGCCCGTACCTCCTCCACTTGTAATATTATCAAAAAAGGAGTACCACATTTTTTAATCACAATTAGCTGAGTATTCAGCTGGCTGTGACAGATTTTTTTTTGTATAACCCGTTTTCACCCACTCCTCTTTAAAAATCCTATATCTTAAAATCAGATGAATGTTGACCCCATGTTATATAAACTTTTTTCTTGGAAATAACCTCCTCTATCACCTGCTGCACTACGACGCCTAAGTTATGGGACACCCTGTATAATAATCACTTAATTATAAATAATATTTTTTCATTTTTATTTTATTTGGTAAATAAAAATTAAATAGATTTTTTTATGGAAATCAAAAGTATTTTGTTGATAAAACTGAATAAGTCATATTTTTTTAACATTTGCAAATGTAAAAAAACACAGACTCATACCAAATATTTTCTAAAAAAACTAATTGCTAGAGTTTAATAAACTAATGAATGGATTTTGGTAAAATAAACCAATGAGTGCTTTTTATTTCGAGGCAAGAGTTTTGCTGATAAAATATAACAAAAAATCTTTATTATAAATATAGGCTGTCCCATTTTTATCATTTGGGTGGTTTCGGGAACTTCTAGAGAAGATTGAAGAAAAAACTACTACACCTTAGTGTGCTTTAATTTGAAGAGAATAATGATGGTAAAGATCGCATATCAATATTATAAACATAGAAACCGAAAACATCCAAAAGTGTCGAAAATGCACCCTGTACACTAGGGGATCAAATAGACTCTTTAAATCCTGATGCAAAAATTTTGATAAATATCTCAAGGTCTGAGTATATAATTCGGAGTTTTTGACTTTTTTTAACAGAACAAATCTACTTACTGTAAAAAATTTACTAAGAGCAATGTATTACCAAGGTGAAAGAGTAAAAAGCTAAAAAAACACCTTTGACAATTTGAAATAAAAAGAAACACTTTTACCTGTGTTTTAAATTTTAGGGATTAAAGTAACACTTTTCTATATCCAGAAAAAAATAATATAAAGGAGATTTCTTATCTTTAGGGAAAAATAATAAAACTCCAAACTACGGATATTACCAGCTGTAAATAAGTTATTGATTTCTAATATTATAAATCGATAAAAAAATTAATTCTGTAAAATCAGAATGGCTGTCAAAGCTGTACCGGTAATATTTTACACTTATTTAAATTTTATAATTTTGGGTGCAAAAATTTTATAGGAAAATGTCTAAAATAAATATATTTATTTTATTTTCAACAAAATCTGCACGCCCATGGTTTTTCATCGATTTCTCTTTTATACCTCTTACAGTGTTGCCTGCGAGGATTCGGCGAAATTTTCTGAGATTTCATGCATGATGAATGAATTTGCGTATTAAATAATGGGGATGCGTCTTCTAGGGTTCCTTGAATTTCTTTGGAATTACCTTAAAGTAGACCTTTTAAATAATGTTTTTCCAAAAAAAAATTTGGGGATTATCCAGTATTTTTTGAGAAAATAAATAAATAAAACCTTAAAAAATACCTACAAAACAGCATTCTAACCTCACTTTTCATTCAATTTTGACTTCTCTGTTTTTCAACCCCATCAAAACAATATTTGCCAATATCTGTGGCTTATATTTTGCAATGTTGCCACCTTTCCGCAAAAATAATCAAAATAAGGAAACAAATATTATTAAATCTGTTTTGATCACACCTAAAAAGATAAAATTAACCAAACTTAGCACAATGAAGCTTGTTGGCAATAAAGTGATATTCTATTTATGTAACCCCAACCCAGCTCTACCTAAACCAACCTAAACCAAACTGAACCAAACCTAGTTCAACCTAACTAACTCTAACCCAGCTCTACCTAAACCAACCCAAACCGAACCCAACACAACCGAACGGAACCAACATGAACCGAACGGAACCCGAACGAAAACAAACTGAACCGAACAGAACCAACCAGTACCGAACCGAATTGAACCAATCCCAACCAAACCGAACCCAAATGGAACCGAGCCCAACTGAACCGAATGGAACCAAACCCGCATTTGAACCAAACAGAACCAACCTGATCTGAAACCGACCCGAGTGGAACCAACCCGAACCGAACCAACCCGAACCGAACGGAACCAACCCGAACCGAACTGAACCAATCCCAACCGAACCGAACGGAACCAAGCGAAACCGAACGGAACCAACCCGAAGCGAACCGATCCCAAGCAAACCGAACCCGAACGGAACTGAGCCCAACCAAACCGAACCCGCACCCGAACCGAACGGAACCAACCTCAACCGAACCGAACCAACCTGAACCGAACCGATCCCAACCGAACCGAACCTAACCAAAATGAACCAAAACAAAACAACCCATCCCAACTGAACCCAAACCAAACCTAAATCAAGGCATCCCAGCCCTACCAAAATCAACCCAAACCCAACCTTTCTACAAATATAATGAAATTTATCCTGATCCAAGCCTTCCCTTTCAATTTATTGGTTAAAAAAATATGCCTGTGATGTGGCAACCTCGCATTTCCAGTCAGTCGGCTCAAAGGCAGGGAATTTAAGAATAAAACCCCAGCAAATGGCCCAAAGTCCATAGTATCTATGCCCAATATCCCTGTGTATGTGATTTTGTGTGCAATAGAAATTGAAAAGTGTGTTTTTTATTAAAAAACCTATATTTTTTTTAATTTTCCATACCTAAATCAGTTTCAAGATCCCTAAATTACTATTTTCAAAAAGAATCGTCATCAAAAAATGTCTCGTTTTAGTGTCAGGATAGTGCACCGAAACCCCTTAATACACCTGTTCTACAGGTTGTTAGTACTATACATTGGTTTTGATATATTCATTGACACTATCAAGTTTGAGAGTTGATCAGCCGAACCAAATTTATACAATATTTTACAGGAGTTTTAAATAAATTCTTGGTCCTGTAGTGTATGGTAGTGTCTTGTATAGAGTCCTGTGGAACTCTGTAGACAAATTTTGTACACCTATTGTGGGTATCTGATCACCCCTTGATCAAATTAAATATTTTTTTAAAACAGATTAAAATTATACATGAAAACTATTACAATTTGTTTATTGTTAATTTCCCCTCATCTGCAACAAATATTTACACAAGATAACAGCTGACCCTAAATTTATACATATATACTAGTAATGCCATGTAAATCTTGGGTTAATCACAAGAAATTTGGATATGAATTGCTGTAATGCCTTTTGAATTTATATAGATAATGCCAGGAAATACCATATGCTCACACAAATGCCTTGACATTTTTTTGCATTGTCAATGCCAAGTAGTTACCTAAAAAAGAGTGAGGTTTAGCTTCAGAGTATTTTTTTTGACTTACACAATGCTTTATAGAGTAGGTATGTATGTATATAGGATACAGCAATACACCATTTTTTTGCAGATTCCAGCTACAACAACCAGAATTCTTCTACATCATTTTAAATGGGACAAGGAAAAACTAATGGAAAGATTTTATGATGGGGATCAGGATCAGTTGTTTAACGAGGCCAGAGTTATCAATCCATTTAACAGTCTTAATATAACTGCTAGAATGGTATGAAAGTTTTTTTTATGAACTTTTTTGTGATATATCTTTTGTAATGTATTAATTTTTAAATACTTATTTTTAGACATGTATATCAAATTTTTTTATGAAAGGCTTATATACATTTTCTAAAGGTACTAATTTCTTCTTTTTTCAGCCCCCTAGGAGAAGCAGTAGTGGTGCTGAAGAATGTGAAATATGTTTTATGCTGTTACCCTCATCTGTAAGTATTTAATAAAAAAACTATAAATTCTAATGCCCCTGGAAAATTTTACCATAAACCTTAAATAGAACTTTTATCTTGGTTTTTATTATGTGTATGTGCAACAGTACTTTCAGTTGACAATTGTTATATTTCTCACACTAGTAGTTGGAGAAAGGTTAATGAAGTTACAGTACCTGTGGTAATATAGATATAAAAGAACCACACTCCGACATGCAATTTGGACATCATTGGGTGATTTTTGAGAAACCAATTCAAATTTTTTAATGTCAAAATTGAATCAGCTCTCATGTTATCAAGTTCAAGTTTTTTATTGTTTTCAAAAACATTACAGTTTTTATAATAATGTTCTCATGTTTTAACATATTAAGATTTAAATGTGATAAATTGTTTAATTTTATATGAAAATAATTATTTTTATAATCAGTTTTATTTTTTGTATGGTTATTTTCTCAGAGTAATAATTTATTACTCTAAGGTTATTTTACATTTTTAATTTTACCTATAAAAGGGCTTTTGTCAATAACATGTAAAGAATTAAACAGAATTTAATTAAAATTTTTTTTTGAAAAGCATTTAAAAAGAGGTGTATTAAGTTATATTTTTGGGTCAAATGTGGTCAAATTTTATTTTTTCAAAAGAACTCCTGGGTAGGTATTCTGGGCCTTGAACAATGTGATTGGCTAAATCAAATGCTTTAGCCAACAGCAAGCTTTAAATTAGCTCCGAGCCGTCACATGCTATGCAAAAAGACCTCCATTGCGCAAGCTTCTTCTACGATCCGACCGAGAAACAATCAGTCGGTACGGGGCAGGAGAACAGATTTCACTTCAAACGCGTAAAATTCACTAACTCTGAAGAGCGGGCGACTATGCCATTGGTTGAGACAAGTCATTTCGCACAACACGCGACCTCTCAGAATTTGCTATTGGTCAAAGCATGTGATGTGGACGGTCACGTCGTTTAAGACGCAGAGTAGCTACTCTAGGTGAGAAGCAAGAAAAGCAGACTTTCGTGTAGCCATATAGACAGCACCTCATCATGGGTAAATTTTAACTTTGTTTTTCTTATTGAAGCATATGACAGGTCTTGAATGCGGTCACAGATTTTGCATTAACTGCTGGTGCGAATATTTGACAACCAAAATAATGGAGGAGGGGGTGGGCCAGACAATAGCATGTGCTGCTCATGGATGCAATATTCTCGTAGATGACGCTAGTGTCATGCGCCTCGTCAGGGACTCGAAGGTCAGACTGAAATATCAACATCTCATCACTAATAGTTTTGTTGAGGTAAGAAAGTTTTTATGTTTTTGTGTTTATTTTTCAAATATTTTTGTTATTTTGATCCATTTTTCTTTTTTCTTAAAACAGATTATTTTCAATGTTTATAAATTTTGTGTGTTGTTTCTCGCTGTAAAAATTCAATCAAATTTTTGACGTCTATACTCAACTTTTTAATAGTAAACTTTTTTTTTAAGTTTTAAAACTCTTATGAATTTTAGAAGATATTTTTTAAACATAAAGTTTAGTACCCGTGATTAAAAAAACAACAATTATTCATGGCTAAGCGGTACCAAACTTTACGTTTGTAGTATTTTTGGCTCACACTCCGCTGACTTGACATAAAATGTTGCGAAGGCGGCAAAAATGCAATATGCATTGACCCGACCTGAGGGACAAATTATGTCACGGTCATGGGTAATGTTTTTCGTGTCGTCTGCCTTCCTTTTATTTTTACTATGGTGGCTTGTTTTAAATTTGTAGATGTCGCCACTTATGTGAAAGCATATGGTATCGCAGGCATTATTTATTTATTTCTCTTACCAATATCGTAAGATGAGATTCATATACCGTCTCTATAGCTTTACAAAAGTGTCACATTGACCATGTAGTGTTCTAAAAAGTCCCTTAAGGACGAAACAGTTAACTGTCAACACTTAATTGGTGTCCATTAGATCTGGGACCCCCGTGGGTGTACAGTTTTCGAGCTGCTCACGGAAAAATACAAAATAAACAAATTATTTTTTTGTCCGCTTAGCCACAAAAAATTGTTGTTTTTTTATTCACAGGTACTAAACTTGTAGTTTTTTTGGCTCACACTCCGCTGACTCGACATAAAACGTTGCGAAGGCGGAAAAAATACAATATGCATTGACCCGACCTGAGGGCCAACTTATGTCACGGTCATGGGTACTATTTTTCGATTCATCTGCCTGCCTTTTATTTTTACTCTGGTAGTTTCTTTATGTGAAAGCATACGGTATCGCAGGCATTATTTATTAATTTCTCTTACCAATATCGTAAGGTGAGATTCATATACCGTCTCTATAGCTTTACAAAAGTGTCACATTGACCATGCAGTGTTCTGAAGAGTCCCTTAAGGACGAGACACTTAACTGTCAACACTTAATAGGTGTCAACTAGATCTTAGACCCCTGGGGGTGTACAGTTTTCGAGCTGCCCACGGAAAAATACAAGAGAAACAAGTTATTTTTTATAAAACTTGAGGAGATTTTGTTTTTATTAAATGGCATATATTTTTACCTAATCTGTTTTTGTCAAAACAATAAAATATTTTAAAATAAAACCTTGCATCTAGATTTTTTTGAAATTTAAAATAAAATTAGTGAGTTGAAAAGAAATACAAAAAACATATTTTTTTGTTTTCTTCAGTTTTGACAATTTCCTTCATCCAAAACTTCAAGCTTTTTTACACACAGTAAACTCCCAAACCACTATACAGGTAGATTAAATGCTATAGGGATCATAGACTGCTTCTGTGCTTAATGTGTGTAAGAGACAACTAAAAGTAGTAGTAGTAGTAGTAGTAGTAGTGTGGGGTAGGCTCTAGGCCTGGCGACTAGGCACATGAAGCGCCCTTTTCGCCAACCCCCGGGCATCCCCCCTACTGCGTCCTTCCTTCGCTAAGGAATCTGCCCGTCTTCTGTACAAAGACCAGAATATCGGGCCACCTCAGATTCAGGTCCTCAGTCTCAAAGGCCTCCTTTTCGAATACCTCTTTTCTTGCCTCCTTGTATGCTTCACATGATGAGAGGAAATGCGCCGAGGTCTCGTCCTCGGCCCAACATCGCTCGCACGTCGCATCCTCCTTCACTCTCATCTTTACCAGGTGTTTGTAGGACGCAGTGTCCGGTTAGGACTCATACTATGGCTCCCACCTCTTCGTGTTCTCCTGTCACATACTCCTTCGCCTGTCTGGCGTTTCCTGTGTTGGTCCATTCCCTTTGTATCTCTTTCTGGGTCCACTCTGTTAGGGCCGACTTCATTTGCCCTCTTGTGAGCCCCAGGAAAGGCTCTGGCCCGACGCATTTCTGCCGGGATCCTCCCCTGGCGAGTCCGTCCGCTTTCTCGTTTCCGGGGACTCCCATGTGGCCTGGAACCCATACGAGCTCTACCTCTCTTACGCCGGCCAACTCCTGAAGTGCATCCGCACACTCCTGCACCAAACCCGCGGACATGGTTGGTTTGCACAGTGCTTTCAGCGCAGCTTGACTGTCTGAACAGATGCAGTGGCGTTTTCCTGTTTCGGTCCCAATTTCTTCCTCCCATGTTACCGCCAGTACAGCGTAAACCTCTGCCTGGAAGACTGTTGCATTGGATCCCAGCGAGTAGCTTTTTCCAATGCCCTTGCTTTGCACGTACACTCCTGCACCGGTCGAATTCCGGTCTGTCAGCCTTGATCCATCTGTATAGCAGACCGTGGCGTCGCTAAGGAATTCAATTCCGTCCTCCTTCCATGCATCCTTTGGCGGTATGGTTACACGGTATCTCCTTTTCTCCCTTAACCGCTTCTCTGGCATCGCTAGCCTGTACGTCGATAAAGGAATCTCCTTTTCCGTCACAGTCGCGATCTCCGAATGTCGTTTTTGTCCACCGCTCCTTCTCCACACGCCCGCGTCCCTTATCCTAAGGTATGCTGCCATCGCTTCCTTCTTTATCCAGGTGGGCAGCGATGAGAGACCCAGGATCGTACTCAGGGCTGAGAACTAAAAGAGAGAAAAGTATATTTTGGGCAGTGTCTTGAAATATTTTTCGCCGCTTTAAACCGGTATTCGGCTGGTAGTGAGAAGGTAGGGGAATAAATCGTGACCTCTCGTCTTCACGAAGTTTTTCGTCATTCCGTCGAATGCAGCGAAACAAGTGAGAAGTGGGTATTTGTTTTTCATGCAAATTCTAGCTCAAGGCATGAAATTTCCTCCCTGTACTTCACCGGGTGCACAGAGGTCAAGTATTGGCTGTGGGTCTGGCTATCCTAAAACAATGGGCGTAACCACGTGTAAACTTTTATCCTTTTTTCTTACATGCATGCTTATTTTACATACAGTAATAATTTCCCATGATCTCTATAGCATTATTTAATCATGCTGTATATAACTAAAATCAAAGATACATAAAATTTCATATATGTTTGTTAAAATTAAACTTTGCGTTTCATTTAAAAATATTACGAAAAAACACAGTTAAAACCACTCAGAACGTTAAAAACTCACTACTGCTAGTTTAGTTTATCGGGTTGGCCTGACCCGCCGTATTTTTTTTGCGCTTAAGGTGTAAAAGTTCGGGAGATATGCAAGCACTCTATGGCTTTCTAAGATGAGTTTAAAACGAATCTTTATTACGAAGTTTATTTTCTCTATGAGACATGCCGCATTTAATCCAAAGCGGGAGGGTTTGACAGTAATGCAAGTTGTCGCGTTGGTTTAAGATACGTTAAAAAATAAATATACTTCGCTCTATATTATTTTTTATATCGTTGTCAATTAAGGTACAGTGAATATCGGTTATAACGATATTAAACGGAACGCTTAATTTCGGTCGTTATTACCGAGTGTCGTTAAGAGGAAAAAGGTAACTAACTCGATTATATATTTTTATTACGAAAAAGTGATTATATATCTCTTTAAATTTTCATTAAAAACTATTTTTTGTTAAAAAGTTAAAAACATGAAATGTTTTCAGATGTACATACATATTTGTAACTGCATATATGTACATAAAATGTTATGTGAGTATGTACTTATTATGTATTATGCATGTATGTAGGTACATACTTAATGTACATTTGTACACCAGACATCGCGTTTAATTAATACATATTCTTAGATTCAGCATAAATATAATAATAATAATAATAATAATAAATAAAGGTAGCAGAAGTTTATAATAGACCAAATGCCGATTCGCATAAACCAAGGGGATTCCCCGAACGTCGGCATACAATGGTTACAGTTCATTGTTACATGCGATATCGCTCGTCGTTATACCCGATTACTTGGACCAATTTAGGTTAAATTATTGGTCGTTATATAAGTACGTCGTTATAGGCAACACGTCTCCAATGCATTTAGTCGTAATATCCGATATCTTTATAAGCGATATTTACTGTATTTAGAAAATTTTGTCTGGACTTCTGTTTCATTTTATGAGAGAACTCATTTTTCAAAAAACTGTTCTATTAATTTCTAGTGCAATAAATATCTGAGATGGTGTCCGTCGCCCGATTGTAACAATGTGATTAAAGCGCAGTACGCCGAACCACACAAAGTGACCTGCAGATGCAACCACTCGTTCTGCTTCTCGTGCGGGGAAAACTGGCACGAACCTGTCAAATGTACTTTACTCAAAAAATGGATTAAAAAATGCGATGACGACTCCGAGACTAGTAACTGGATAGCGGCTAATACTAAGGAATGTCCCAAGTATGTATTTACTTATTTTATTTAGGAGATGAAGTAATTTCCAAAGTAAGTCTATCTATCTATTTAGTCTATTTAGCCTTCTTCGATCCATCTTTGGACATAGGTCTCCTCAAATATCTTCCACTCTTTAAATTGTCCGCCCATCTCATTTGGGGTCTTCCCCTACTTCTTTTATTTTCCCAAGGTCTCCAGTTTATAATACATCGATCGTTTTCCTGTCTGACATCGCTTACTTTTGTTTTATTTCTTATCCATTCATTCTTTTTTCTATCTGTTAGCTTTTCATGTAACATTTTTTCCATTGATCTTTGTAAGTGTTTAGGTCTGGGATCCATAGGTAAGTACAGAAAGGATACATTGGTTACACACTTTCTTTTTAAGGTACTGAGGATATTTTTTATTTTTTAATATGTAGCTTAATTTACCGAATGCTGCCCAAGCCAATCTTATACGTCTCTTGAATTCAGCTGTTTTGCTGTTGGTTTTCTTTTTTTAGTTTTATCATTTGTTCCAGGTATATATTTTCCTCTACTTGTTCTATTTTCTCTTGGTTTATTATGATTGTAATATCTTGATCTGTGTTTGTTATGCTTTTAGTTTGAATGTAGTTCATACTCAAGCCTATATGTTTAGCTGCTGTAACCAATTCTTCCAGCATTTTTATCAATTCTTCATTCTTTTCTGTCATTAAGGCGATATCATCAGCATATTATCATAAATGGTTGTGTTACAATAAGTTATCTATAAATACAAATAAGACTGTATATATGATCATCAAACAAAAAAACAAACAAAACTGTGATATAAACTTGTTCCTAAACAATGTTAAACTAAAAGAAGTACAAAATTTTAAATACTTAGGTCTAAACTTAACAAATAAACTTGAGTGGGACATACATGTGAACCAAATTATAAAAAAAATTGTTCTCATTGTTGGTGCAATAAAACGGTGTACAGATAGTTTAAACAATAAATCTAAACTCTTACTCTATAACAGTTTTATTACACCTCATATAAGGTACTTAATTCCATGCTGGGGAAATCTTCCCACCTATTTACAAAATAAATTACAAAGAACTCAAAACAAAACAGTAAAAACCATCTTTCAAATAAACCGTCTTACTCCAACAGAAATGGTGTACAAAACAACAAAAACATGGGACATAAAAAAAATAGTGACTTTTGAACAAACAAAATTTATTTATTCCTTAAAAAATAAACTGCTTAAAAGTAACTTAGATATAAGACAAGTGAAACAACTACATAGCCACAATACACGTAGTGCAAATGAATTTCGAACTAATTTTTCAAAAACTCTCAAAGTACAAAGATCGCCATTATATAGCTCTATTCAAACTTATAACTCTATACCAAAAGTGATTGTTGAAGCAAAAACAATAAAACAATTTTGTCAGAAATTAAAAATATATTTACAGTGACAATTTTCATTTTCTACTTAAACTTAAAAAGACTCACATAAAATACCAAGCTTATTGTATAATTATTTTATTTTGATTGTAATTTAAGGCTCCGGTACCAGTATTTAACACTGCTTTGGAGTCAGTTATAAATAAATTAAATAAAAAAAAATATCTTAGGTGGTTCAAGTATTGTCCGTTTACTTTGATGCTATTTCTTCTCAATCTAAGTTTTTAAAAACATATAGGGCCTGGTTACATAGGTTAGTTAAGCTAAAGTAAGTAATACACAAATAATAAAAATTCTAGTCGGTGAATCGGTAACTAATCTAAAAAAATTTTCGTCTAGGTGCAATGTGACAATTGAAAAAGATGGCGGTTGCAACCATATGGTATGCAAGAATCAAAACTGTAAGAACGACTTTTGTTGGGTATGTTTAGGAGCATGGGAACCTCACGGTAGTTCTTGGTACAATTGCAACAGGTATGTAACTTGCTTTAAGATATATTTCTCTAAGCCTGAATTTAAAATATGAATAAACCTTAACCTATATCAAGGATTTATATTTATTATTTATAGGTCTGTGTTTACCAATTTAGAATTAGATTTTGCAAAATCAGATTTTTTTTATATTTTTTATTTCAGACAATCGCACATAATTACAGTTTATTTCATTATTTTTGGAACAACTTTTTTTTCGTTGGCGTATGTTATTCCAGGGCTATCAAAATGGACGGGCCACGATCCTCCACTTTGTTGACGTAACATCCGGGGCTGATTTTTTTGATGGTCACGTTACGACACAGCTGATTGTTTTTAAAATACTGAAGTTGGAATGACGGTTCATGGATATTTGATTTTTTTTTAAATAAAGCCGTTTTTGAGATTGTTTTTACTTTATTCTGGCAGAACAATTTTTTTAAATGTATAGTAAGCCGTAATTTTTCATAGCCGCTTCATTAGCTCACACAAAAATTAAGTTTAAAGCAGAAGCGAATGTGACAATCACAGATGACAAAGTCAAATACATGTCAAATATAACAGTTGGCATGTGGTATATGGCGGGTAATTTGAATTCAAAATAAGAAATGCTAAATCTTGAAGATTTTAACCTTTTAATCATGTTGCTTCCTTACAAACCTTTGGTGGAATATCGGGATGGTGTCTGAGAATATTTCACTGAAATTTTGCGGAAATCTGTAGTGCCATTTTAAAAATTTCATAAAAAAACGTCTGACCTCCTATAAGACCAAATGTAAAATTCAGCCCCGGGAGAACAGCTGATTTTTTCAGGGTCGTGGCCTCTATTTTTGTGTTGGCCTTGGTTATTCTTATGATAACCAGCTGATAACTGTCAAAAAATTATCTCATAAATTATGAAATGGACCTTATGCATAGGTCTTTATATTTTTTATGTGACTGATGACATTTGACAGTACAGACTGGACAATTAAACAGGTCCTTAATTTATATTTACCAATTTAGTTATTAATTGGGGCTATTAATAATTTTTATTTCAGAAAATCAAAAGCTAATTTTGGTGTCTTTAATTGCCTACCAATCTCCATTTAATTGATGACATATGACAGTTTTTGTTTGAAACTTTTAGGCAATGAGTAGAAATAAAATTTCGGACTTCTATTGTCTTTATTTATTTTAAACACGACGCTTCGGTTAGTAAGTATCTCTAACCGTTTTCATGTGTAAACTAGGTAATCCAGTCTAAAGGCTACTACTTATACTACTTGGTGTGCAGTCAGGTGTGACGGCCCGCCCCCTTTTTAATCCTAAGACACTTGTTTTCCTTAAGGAGTGGTTTCCATATGTTTGGTATGTCCGTGCTTGGTTGACTGAAAACTTCTTTATTCTGCATTATAAACGCAGCTTCAATAAACTTTCGTTTTCGCCAATTTGATTCCTTATGGACAACGTATGATCCGCTAAATCGGTTTTTTCCGCTAATTGGGTTCTTTTTAGATGTTTATTTACGCTAACCTGATTAGGGCGTTTTGTTTCACCTACATATGATTTACGACACGCACACGGGATTTCCTTATTATTTGAGGGATTTTCTGGTTGTTTTAGTTGGAAAACTCCTTATCGTATTTCCCGACGAAAATACTGCTTTTATATTATAGTGTTTGGCTATTCGTCTTATGTTTTCTGAAATCCCTTAAACATATAAAATGTTAATAATACCCAACGGATTATTATTACTTTGAGAATTTGCTAGATGGTTTGTTTTTAATTTTAGATATTGTTGAGTTTATTAATTCTTGGAATAACCATTCTGATATAAGTCGTTTTTAATGTTGTTGATTTCGGTGGTTAATTCTTCATTATTACTACAAATACTTACGGCTCTTAAATACAAACTTTTTATAATAACTCCTTGTTTTGTAGCAACAGAATGATTAGAGTTAAAACTTAGCTACGTGTAGATGTTTGCTACCACTGGCAAAAGAGACAAGCCCATTGGAAAGTCATCATTTTGCGCGTAAAACTTATGTTTCACTTTAGACTGGATTGTTTAGTTTACGACATTTGACAGATCATAATGGACAATTAAAGTTGACATATATGACATATTTATTCTCTTTACGCACAAACTTGCGCCAAAATTTGGATCAGTGTCTATCCTTGCTTTCTCGTAGGTATGACGAAGACGAAGCAAAAGCTGCTCGAGACGCTCAAGAGAAATCCCGAGCGGCCCTTCAACGGTACTTATTCTACTGCAACCGCTACATGAACCACATGGCCTCTCTTAAGTTCGAGAGCAAGCTGTATGCATCGATCAAAGAAAAAATGGAGGAGATGCAACAGCATAACATGAGCTGGATTGAGGTGCAGTTTTTAAAGCGCGCAGTGGACATCCTCTGTCAATGCCGACAGGTAAAATCTTTTTAAAACTTGACACCAGTATTTACTAAAGTGCTACAATCCTAGATCTACAAGTCTAGATTTTGGTTGAAGGTTTAACTTATTTTTCCCGTGAATGTAATAGTTTCTAATATTTATACAGGGTTCGTCAACGATCGTTTGACCATTGAAAATATGAGAATTGAAGATCGCTATTTAAATAAATGGCACTAAGAGAGATAAATAGTTTAGCGCTGTTGTCAAGTTAGCAATTCAAGAAAATGGTTTTCTTTTCGCGATTTAATGACGTTACTCTTACCGGCTGAGTAGGCCAAAGACGGCGATGCATAAAATCCTTAAAACCCCTTGATTTTAATTGTTGTAGCGCCATCTCTTAGATATTATTTGAACTGTATGACTAATAATCAATACTGCAAATCCGTAATTAAGTGTACAGCTAGAGCTTTCTAACACGGCAAAAGACGTTACTATACGCACAAACAAAATATTCCACATATTTAACTTTATGGATAACAAATTTCTTGGTCTTTATGTGTACCGATTTATTCTCAACCAGAGTTAGAAAGCAATACTTTGAAAAGTAACTATTACATTACAAATTACTTTACAGGAATGTACTTAGAAAACGGTGTAATTAATTACAACAAAAAAAAACTTAATTATACATTTCCTACTTGCAAAATAAAAAAAAGTAGTTGACAATTATTTTTTATTTATTTCTTACACTTTTTCATAATTTACAAAATGTGAAAATGCTTAATTTAGGAGCCTTCTTTCCTTCGTAATACATTCCAAACTTACCCCTTAAATTCACTACGAAACGTGGATTGCTTTAAATAATAAAAGCAAAATAGCTTTTTACAAATAATAACAATCACTTTAGTAATTCAATTGCATTTTTGTAATTTCATTATAATTGTAAAATAATTTTTCAATTAATTAAAAATAAAATTTTAAAAGGAGTAGTAAAACGTGACAAACATTTTTTTCTGCATACTGAAACCAGTAGAGGGGCAAGAGGTTTAGGGCTGTCGGACATCCCTACCCCCAAAAATGTTGTCCCCTGTTCTGTTTGCTGGATAGTGTATGGTGACTTTTAGCAACTTGACTTCGTAAGCCGCCAGGAGATCGAACACTTGAGCGGCATTTCAGTGCGACTGTTATTGTGGAAGAAAAAATTATTAAAAAATTTAATTTTTCTCGATTTGATGTTTCCTGATTAAAACTAAAATAACGAAATAAATACCAATGAATAATTTTTTCGTCTTTTAAAAGTGGAAATCTTACTTTGATTGCTCCTGTTTAGTAATAAAAAACTATTAATGAATTTTGAGTCACAGCGGCAAACGCTCCTGAATATGCGCTTCTTTGGTCCCTCACTGACTTCTTGCTTTCCATAAGTTCATCCTTTTTGATACGCTTTTCATAAAGGCTAAACGTTCGAAGTCGAGCCCTGTATAAATTGTTCATAAATACCTTGCAATATGGTTATCTTTATTCGTTGTAACAAGACATTATTTCCACACAAAGGTTAGAAATAAATAAAAAAATATGATCTTTTGGTGTAAAAATGGTAGTCATATTTAAACCACCAAACGTCACTAGGAGATGTCCAAAAAAGTCAGTGTCAGCTGTCCGCTATATTTTACATGTTAATTTTTTAGACAAGCTAGCGATGATTAAACCGATGTTCAATTGTTTTGGTGGAGGTGTAATTGAAAACGGATTCTAATATATCTTACTTATTTAATACGGTAATGCATTTACAGATATAGTTTTAAGTTATTTATAGCTTTGAAAGTTTTTTATCAATCATGGATTATTTCTACTATTTTTCTACAATTTAAGACTATTTTTAATGTGGTTTTTCATTGTTTTCAAAAGTTAATTTGAATTTATATGAGATAAAACTCACTGAGAAATGCTTACTATCATATCATTAGGGTAAACCAAATCTTTGCAGTCATTCGACCTATGAGTATTAAAAGAATACACTTAAACCGGTCGGTATTAAGTCCAGTCTAAATCCGGTCTAAAATGCTAAGTTTTAAGGTCTTAGTAAATACTGGTGATACAGACTACATTTTTTCGAATTAGCGATTATGATCGGACGTCACACGGTGAAGACAATTTCAAATTTTTAATCCTCACAGAGCTTACGCCATGCCAATAGAAGTACATTTATAAAATTGAAGGTTTGATTGCCACTCATGAAACGATAACATGGATAGTTAATGTTTATAAGGGAATTCCTATATCTTGGTAGCAAAAGGCAATATATATTTATGTATCTGAAACTTTATATCAGACATTTAAAAATCTTCTGTATTTAAGATTGTTTTTTTCAAATTTTTCTTGTAATACTTTTGGTTATAGCTATATATAATTTTTGTGTGATCATATAAGTTTAGGGGTTTTATTTGGTCTTTTAGATATGGCAGGTTCAACCCTATTGTAAAATTATCTACTGTTAACCAATAAACTACATCCACATACCAAATAGTAACAGTATGATGATAGTTATACGCAATTTTTATATCTGTTAAATTCTTTGACATTGTTTTGATCCGGAACTACCTACTTAATTAATTTATATCAAGCATTGCTACGAACACTCTAAAAGATATATTCTAGTCGCTTAGAGCCTTTATGTACTTTTCATGCTAATGCAAGTAGTGGAAAGCCTTTTGAATCATGATTCAACTTATTGAATACCTGTCAAACTCACACCAAATACAAGATGGCTGCTCAAACATGAAAAACAGAATAATTTTGAAAAATCTACAATTTTTCATTTATAAACCAATTTTTAAAACTAAATTTATTTATTTATTTGTATTTTTTATTATATTTTATCCCCGAATACTATGTTCTTTGTGTATATTTTGCGTTTGTTAAGGTAACTGCCGATTGTACAAAAAAAGACACAGGATACAAAAATGATGTGCACAAGTTATATCCTAAATGGGTACCATTCTCATGTGCTCCCGATTAATTTATACAACCTCTAGAAGCATAAAAGGCACATCAAAGAAGTGGCAATGTAAAACTACAGATTTTGTTGAAATAAAAATAAATACCCGTCAGATTAACTTAGTTAATTTTAATTTAGACGTTTATGTAAAACTATTGTTACGGCTTCTCCACAATTATTAAAACTCGCAAAGGTCAAAAACGATATGTCAATTTATTTCGACAATTATGTACAAGACACACACTTAAACTTACTAATAACTATACTCATTATTGAAATCGGCCTATTAACTTCGTGTTAATGTCTCGCGATTTCTACCGTTCGTTGTCTCTGACTGACTCGATGAGCGATGTCCGGCCCTATATATAGGGTCGTCGAACTTTCCGGAACTATCTATCCTTTTTCGATTCACGAGTATACTAGTTTCGAAGGTCCGAGTACGAGTGTGAGTCATAGATAACGCAACTAAAACCTAGACTAAGAACACAACCATAAGATAAGTCAATCTAATACTACACTAAACCTAAATAAATTGTAACTATAAAATTTAAATAACTTAAATTTGTAGCACTATTTTTTAATTTTTTAAAAAAAATTAATTAAAATTCAAAAGTATAGTTGTTATTAATTTAAAAACCAAATTATACTACAAAAACAATTTTTTTTGTGTAATTTGTCAAAAGCCAACATAATTTTTAAAAAAAATTTACCTCGTAACGTCAATAAAGTGGTATTTTGATAGCCCTGGTATTTTTATTGTATTGACAGACCCTGATGTATACCTACGTGTTCGCTTACTACTTGCAAAAAAACAATCAGTCTGTGATTTTCGAGGACAACCAAAGGGACTTGGAGAGCGCAACCGAAACGTTGTCCGAATACTTGGAGAGGGATATTACGTCTGAGAATTTAGCTGATATCAAACAAAAGGTGCAGGATAAATATCGGTAAGTCTTTCTGTTTTTTTTAATACAGTTTGTATGTTATTTTCGGTAGGTTTTAATGAAAAAATGTGTTATTATAAAAGCTAGAGACCTTAGGTTTTTACTTTACACATATGGCACAAGTTTATTTCTAGTTCCCGTAGTTTTTGAGCTACGAGGGAAAATTAAAAAGCTGGCGGTTTTAAAATTAGGAAATATATTTCCTTTCTGTAAATAAATCACTAGTAAGTCACCTGTTGAAATAAAATGTAGTCAGTTTTTTGGTCCTTCGAGCTGGATACGAGATATCACAAAAAATATGTTAAAATATGGACCTGGATCTTTTTAAAAATGTTTGTTTTGTTTTGGACCAACAAAAATGAAGTTGATATTAGGTCCTGTGATGAAGAAAAGCCTTTTACAGATTTTGTTTTTGTTTCAGATATTGCGATAGCAGACGAAAAGTTCTTTTGGAACATGTGCATGAAGGCTACGACAGAGATTTGTGGGACTATAATGAGTAACTATATTTTTTGATACCCCTAGGAAATGTTAATAAAAGTTTTAAACAAAATGCGATACCTCATTAAGCTATAAATGGTTTACTAACATTCATTGCGTGAAAAAAATTTTTTGTTGTTTTTCCAGACATTTTAGAGGGGGCATTTTAACAATAAAATTACCTCTCCTGTTGGAATATTTTAAAATTTTAATAATCTAGACACTCAAACCATACTAAAATTAAATTTAAAAAGTTTAAAAATTGTATTAAAAGAGGTTTTTCATGTAATTATAAATAAGTTAAAAAAGGAAAAGTATCAATTGACATAAAATTTGGCTGCGATAAATGGGGTTCTATTTTACAATTTTATTAAAAAACCCAAGCACGAGGGATTTTAATTATTGCAGTACAATATTCATTATCAATATTTTTACACCTAAAATTTCTAAAATTGTGATTGTCCTCTATGGACAACTCGCGGGAAAAAATCGTTTTGGTATGTTGTTTTTTTACATTAATAGCCAATTTTTATAGGGCATCTGGTAAATTTAATTACTAATATTTCTCCTTACTCGAATTGTTCATTGTTTTTAAGTTTGAGGCTACTCATTTTTCGTTCCTTACTTAGTCTTACTTAAGATCGATTAAAGTTTTTCAAAAAAAGCACAAAAAGACTATATTTTTCACCACATTTTTCAGACTTGTTTTGTTGAAGATCAATTTTAAAATGTAGTTTTGTAGATCTATGATATACATAAGTACGCATTGCATGAACTTTTAAAATCAAAACATTTAAGTTTGATCGGTTTAAGTACAATTTTTTTTAATATAAAAATTTAAACATATTTGTACTTTGTTTTTGACGAATTTCTTTAGGCATTTAAATTTTAAAGTCAAAAAAACTGACTTTTAACTGCCTAGAATCGGTGAAGAGCTTCAGTTTCAACTCTGTCATCAATTTTAAAAATTCCATATAAATTTTTGTATTTATAAAATCCCTTTAACGCATAGCCCATAAATGTGTGTAACACTTAAAAAAAAGAAGATAAATCACAAAAAAATGGTCACATTTTAGTTTATTTATTGTATATAATTATGGCCTTCGTTTAATTATAAATTAACACGCTTTAAAAAACTTTTACAAAAAGTTGAAAGATACATTTAAAAATGTAGTATTGCTCGACAGTAATACAACGATTTGTGATAAGTCAAAAAAAATAAATCTTATCAATACAGACATGCGAACATTTTTTTTCCTCGTATAAAATGTAATAAAATAAATATGATTTAGCATAATAATTATAAAATACTTATTTCATTTATTATACATCGGGTGTTTCACGAACATCGAAACGATTTTGTTTGTGAGGGGGACTTTACCTTTTTATATCTTTACAACCGTGTAAAAATTTCGAAAATCCATCGATTAGTTAGTTAAGAATAGCTTTCAAATTTTCAAATTTAACATGGAATAGTAAAATAAAAATTAAATCCGAAAAATATAAAATTCTTATTAAATTTTTATTTTATCAGTCCATCTTTAATTTGAAAGTTTGAAGGCAATTATCTCAAAAACTAATAAATAGATTTTGGAAATTTTTACACGGTTGTAAGGACATTCAAAAGGCCTTCAAAACAAGGTATCACTAGACCCACTTTCCCTATTTAAAATATAGGGTTAAAGTATACCCCTCGAAGGGCAAACAAAATCGACTTGTCCGAGCGTTTCTTCAAATTCGCACTCTTAAACACCCAAAAAGGCCTCTGTTTCGATGTTCGTGAAACACCCTGTATGTTGCACTATATTTTATACGACATGTTGTGTAAAAACGTTTTGTCTGTATCCCTTTCGCAGGGTTAAATAAAGCAAGTCAAACTCTACTTGATTTTTTATAACTTCTTGAGCGCTAAATTTGAATAAATGATTGAATAAAAAACTATAGAATTAAACGGAACTAAATTTATTTTAAAATTAACTTTTTTTATTTAATGTCCATTTCTTGGTAATGTCTTTTTGCAGCAACAATTAAAATTTATTTTTTGTTTTCCTCACATTTATATATTTTATTAACACAGGTAGTTTGGCTGTTAATTGATAGATTAGAATTGTTTTATAATAATTTTTTCTTTTTTTTTTTGTTTTCTACAAGTAAATTGTTTTTAATTTCAACGTTTTTTGTGGTTTAAATATATTTTTAGTTATTTAATAATTTTTTATTTATCTTAACCGTTGTTAGATGGAATTCTCTATCTGACAACGTTTTAATCAAGAGCATAAACCAGAGCATAACAATACCAAAGTAACTAACTCAGTTGAACCTGGCGCGAAATGTTTAAGATGCGTGCCTTAGTGTTCAAAATACAGGGTTCTTCTAAAATGTCTGTACAAAATCTTAGCACATATTTCTCAGGTCAAAATAAGTCGATTTAATGCAAATGACCTTAGTCCAAAATTGCTTCGTTTCTGAAATAATTAAAAATCGATTTTATTAAAATTTATGAACATTTCTCAACGCATTACTTTAAAAATTGGTACTCGGGGTTTTTTTGGGATGCGATACCTAAATATGGACACTTTTTCACTGTGGCCGTCAGAGGGCGCTTCACAATGCTCATCTTATGGTTTAAAATGACCATAACTTTTTTCTCAGTGTTTTTTTCAACTTTTTTGTTGATAAAATAATTTCCTGAACTTTTTTAAGCCAAAAAGGTATTTTTAATAAAATCTGCTAGGGTGAGCCGTTTCCGAGATATTTCCGTTTTTAGTGTTCGATGCCGCAACGGAATATTGAAATTATTTTTGATCAAAAGATTTTGCTGCTACCTTAAGGATTAAATTTAGTCAGTAAATGAGTTATTAATTTTTTTTTGTCGTTTAGTCATTTTCGGTAGGAATCAGTCAATATTTGGGAAAATAGTTTCACTTGGTTCAATTAAAATAAAAAACACCCTGTATCTCTGAAACGGAGCAATTTCGGACTAAAGTAAGTTGCTTTAAATCAACTTATTTTGACCTCAGGAATATGTGGTAAGATTTTGTACAGACCTTTTAAAGACACCCTGTATAATCAATTCAGACAAGTAGTCCATCTCGGTGGCTTAGACTTAACGTTTTGAATCCGCGTTGATTGATCAGTTTATTTGCATAGCCCAAGACAGATTTCGACATATAGTCCAGTCATTATAGAATTTTAGTTTGCAACAGATGGTGTAGTCGCGATTTTGACATATGTTGTTCACATTGGAGGTCTAAAAAGAAATTTGAGTTTTCATTCTTGGGGGGGGGGGGCTGGCTCCTCCCACCATCTTGGATTTAGTGTGCACGAAAAGGTTTTTTTTTAAATTACTTCGTCCTTGTACATTTAAAAAAAAAGTTTTAGACAAAAGTTAAAGTATATAAAATTTCCAACAAAAACGCTATTATACGTTTTTTTTGTCAGACGAATGGTTTTCGAGTTATGACGCTAAACATTTCGCCGCTATTTTGGATTTTGACCAATTCTTTTAGTGGCCTTTAACTTCAAAACTGCTTATTTTTGAGAAAATGGGTAATAACATAAAATAAAGACCAACTAATAGCCTATAAAATGGGACATCAGTGAGTTTTGTGGGTAGTACCCTTGCTGAGATACAAACCCTGAAGTGTTAGTATTACACCCGTTTCCAATGTATTTTCATAATATATGCAAAATAAACCGAAATTATTTAGTTTTATGTCATATTCTCAAAAGGTAAGCATTTTACAGAAAGTGTGTAGTCAACTTTATTATAGAAAATTATTTTAAACGATATGCCATAGTAGGAGGCCAAGTCCACGGTTAGCACTCATTTGGCATCCATAAATTGGGGTTACTTTTTAAGAGAAAATTATGTTTTATTTTTGTTTTATTCAGTTTTCAAAAAAACTAAGCATTTTAGGGAAAAATTTTAAAATACCTTTTTTAGAGAAAATAAAATGTTCTTTCAAACGACGTATCACAAAGTTGTGTTGAAGCTATTATTGACACGCCAGAGGCGTCCGGGTGTTATTTTTTGTTGTACTTGAATGCTCTAGATTTTATCAGCATCAATTTCTAAAGAGTGTTTTTTGCAGAAATTAAAAAAAAGTGAAGAAAATCACGTTGTTAGCCTTAGTTTGGAGGTTGCTGACCCGTCTTTGAATGGGTAGATAGTTAAATTATATTCGAAAATGCTGAGAAATAGTTGGTTAAAAAAATACTCTGCCAAGATATGGGCCCCTAAGCTCACACTAGGTACTATAGTTATAGTGTACGTGTGAGCTAGTATAACTAAAATCTGAAATATATTTTATTTAACTCCAGACTAAATTACCTTTTGTTTGATACCACACAAGCCATGTTTTGACTTAAACTCGAATTTTTGAAATCGTGGGGGTAGATTTAAAAAAACAAAAACTAAAATGTATTTCGTTAAACTCCGGACACAATTACCTTTCGTTTGATATCACACACGCCATATTTTCACTTAAAGTCTAATTTTTAAAATATACCCTCACCCTTTTTTTAAAATAAATTAAAATGTATTTTGTTTAAGTGCAGACTCAATTACCTTTCATTTGATATCACACACGCCATATTTTCACATAAACCCTAATTTTTGAAATCTACCCCTACACTTTTATTTGGTTTGTGTTCGGTGGATTTTGTTCATTTTTAAATGGGACCATCTCGACCCAAGAAGACCCAGCCTAGGTACCAAATTTCATTAAAATCGGCCAAGCGGTTTTTGAGTTATGCGCGTTGGTCGTTACAGACAGACATACAGACAGACAAAGCAACAAAAAAGTTTCAAAATCATCTGAAACGCAAAGATATGTAAAAATTTTTGAAATCGGAGCAACTTTTTTTTTCTCGAAAAAATTAGAATCATTATAGCTCACACTACTATAGTATAGTATATGTGTGAGCTAAAACAAAATGAGACAGGAATGATTTTGCGTTTTTAAAAAGAACGCCACCCCCTTGAAGGGGGCGCATTCAGATTCTGAGATGATTATAAAACTAATCTTTACTACGAGATATATCCAGTCTATGGGAAGGTTCTTGACTTGTGAAGGCAATCTTAGAAAATTAAACTAGTAATGTTCATAGAGGGCAATACTACATTCTTAAGGTGTATTTCCTTGTAAATGACACTAGTCCTTACCTAGCTCTTGGTTTGTGCTTGGTAGTTGGGTTTAAAAACCATGAACTCCTGGTTACTGGAAGGGTTTTTACTAGCTTGACATACTTACCACGTTTTAATGTAAAACTCAATGTTTTAATTATCATTTACTTTCATACCTATTATGAAAACGCGTTCAATAGGTACCGCTTTTTTGTAGTTGATAAATCGCGGTTTTATTCTATAGATCAATACGCTGATGTTGATATATTAGTGAAAAACTAATCATTTTAAAAACACAAATAGTGTTAAAAACGTGTAATTATAACTGCTTGCAAACACCGACTTCTTCGGCGGCTTTTTAGAAGTCTGTGTGTCTAGATTTGCATGATTTTTTTTTATTGGGCAAAGCAATTCTGAATAAATTGCTTCCATTTTTTTTTCAATTTGAATAGAGAATTATTGAAATACAGCCAGGCTATAATTGTGCCAGGCACTATTTTGACACATTCACATTGAAAACTGTCAGTTAATCCTTAAAAATTGACATACTAAAGTCAAATTTAAAACTTTTGTCGTTTATTTTCAATTAATATTTATTTTTCTTTATTCCGGTTCATATAGTAAACAAAGGCCGTGTGTTGAAAGATCACAGCTAATATTACAATGTGAAGGTGTCAAAATTGTGCTTGGCACTATTATAGCCCGGCTTTATTTCAATAATTCTCTAATAACGAACATAGAAAGCCGTTTCAGTAACTATACAAAGTTCAATGTTTTTAAAAGCTAATGCTGTGTTCACATCAAACCAACAAAACAAAAACAGCAACACAACAAAACTACAAGTTTTCGAAAACACGAATAAATTGTCAACTGCTGTCCACACCACTTTAAAACAAAACTTTTGCCAACTCCGGATTTTTTTAATAAGTAATAATTTCTGTGTTCTTTTTGGAACTGGCTATTGATGTTTTTTATTCTTCTGTCCACTTCCTCTGAAGAAGTATCACACAATATTCCTATTTCCTGTAAGGCGTCTGCCTTTTTGTAACGATTTTTATAATCAGGATGTCTGGCGTCCCATAACAATCTAGCTTCTCGATAAAGCTCAATTAATTTGTATTTTCAACACCCCATTTAATTTTTTCTCCGAACATGGTAATTTTGCACACAGGAACTACAGAACCACGATGTTTGTTTCTGTTTTATTCGCGTACAGATGAGATCAACAAAATTGCCTAAAACGAAAACTAAACATCAACACTTTGATCTTTACCGACCTGCGACGGAAAATAAGAATTTGCTGAAAACGCCAACAAAACAAAAAAGTTGCCGAATTGTTCTCATTTTGTTTTAAAAATGTAGGAAAACATTGCGTTGCTGTTTTGTTTTCTTGGTTTGGTGTGGACCCGTTATAAGTAACATATAGTCAGCGATCGTATCTAAGATCTGTATGTTCGCTGATATTGTATAGTAGTTTTAAGTTAGGCTTTTGAGTTCTAATAGCTTAGGTTTTCATTAGGATCTCTTAAACGTACAGATCTTTATCTTTTAACTAAAAGAGATGGAGCTGAAATCCTTGTATATTTGTAACAATTTGAAAACAATTAGAAAGTTATTGTAAATAATGTTTTAAACCATAGAAGTTGTATTTGTTTATTACTTCTATTGTAAATTACATTTTAATTATTTTAAAATTTGGTTTTAATTTTTTTTAATGCAATCCACATAAGAAGGAATAAATACAAGCGTAAACAATATACAGAATGGTAACACGAAAAGTGTCTACCTAGGATTTAGTATTTTCGTTGGCGGAACGTTAGTGCCGTGGTATGGTTCATGGCTTCACATGCAGGAGGTACCAGACTCGCGTCTCGAACAACGATGCAAAAACAAACAAAAAAGTCCTGCCCCACTTCCTTTTCAGTGTTCAACAGTTGTCATCGAATTAGCGTGCGATACGATGCACGCAAAATATAAGTTGACCTTGAACATCGAGAATATACGCAGGTATAGTCCAGGAGCCGACACGCAGCCATCCGAGGAACCATGAATAATAACCCAGGAGCATGCTATAAGTGCTTTAAGTCTATCTTCTACAACCAAGTTCCGCTGGGACGATACCGATGTTACACGGTAAAAAAATTTGTCTACAACACGTTCTTTTTTTGAACAAATTGTTTTACCTTAAAACAATTTGTTTTGAATTAAAATATTTCTTTTTAGTTCAACGCAGCGTTTACTTTTGAAATGAGACTTTATTTTTCTTATTTCATTGTTTTGTTTCAGTATACTCCATTTTGTAACAAAGCAAATTGTCTTCATATATGTAATATTTTGCTTCCAGAGAAAACGGTGCCTTAGATTAATTTAGTTCCAATTTAAAATATAACAGTTTCTGTTTCACATTAAAATAAAGAGGCAAGACATTTTTTGTGCTAAATCAAGACATTATTCTCTTGGTGAATAGGAAAGCACAAATTATTTTACTTCAAAGCAATTTGCTTTGATCTAAGACAATTTTTTTTACCGTGTAGGTAGATGCAATTCTAACATGCAGTATAAAGATCCCTGCCCTCGACAAAGAGGTGCCAGGCAAAATTAAGTCCTCTTAGAGAAAGAAAACTTGCATCCTAAGGGGCACGTGCATCAGTTTGGTATATGTTGTACGGACAAATCAGGGTTGGCGAAAAAAGCGCGCCGTGTGCCTAGTCGCTTCAGTCCTTTTATTTAGATAGAACACTGGTCGAGTGGCCTCTTGATTCTTGTTGTTACAACGAAGTATTTTTTTAAACAATATGTCTAGTGCCTAATTAAATTTTATCTGCTAGGTACTTTCAGTTTTAAAGTTACTACACAAAGCTAACGTAAAATGTCCTTTAAAATGATGTACCACAATCAATTTTTTTTATCAGTTTTTCTCTAACTTAAAAGCTCTAAAAGTGATTTATCTTGGAAACAAAGATTTTTTAACCCAAAGCTCTAAAAGTGCTTTATCTTGGAAACAGAGATTTTTTAACCCAAAGTTATTACAGTAAAACTGTCGAACACTTCTATATTTTAAATAGGGAAAGTGGGTCAAGTGGTCCTACTACTATGTCGGTTTCGAACGTTTTTCTACGTTGTTCGACGCCTATTCTCCCCCTCCTTTGATCCTGACAATCACCTTATGTCAGGTTTTTTTGACTCATTGATCTTTGGATTGACTGTTCCAATTCCAGTTTGCCTTTTTTTTTCTGCGCCTTATTGGTTGCCATTTTAGGACCTGTTTTGTTAATTTTCTTCGTTCATCGGTTGTAGATGGTCGTACCATATCAGTTGTCTTTTAGTGGTGTCATCCGTTATGCTTCCCGCGATTCCCATTCTTTCTTTTATGGTCTTATTTCTTATACGATCTGTTCTAGATATTCTCATTGATCTTCTTATTGCATCCATTTCGACACTTTTCATTTTTGTTTTGTATTTTTTGTTACGCGACAAGTCTCTATTCCGTATAACAGCGTTCTGTTGTTAAGTTAAATTTTACATTCTCTTTTATCTCTCTGCTCCATAAAATACTGTTAAGAGATCCAATAACCTTTTTTGCTTTTAGTATTTTTTTTCCAGTTCTTTATAGTCTGTCTTATCAAATGTGACAGTCAAGTATACATACTCATTGCATGGAGATATTGTTTGTCCATGATCTGGTTCTCTATAAAAACCCTTAAAAGCATAGGAATACAAAACATTGAATATGATCTTTTTAAATCTTACCTTGAATCAAGAACACAAGTTAAAATAAATAAAAGTATAAGCAAAAAAGGAGAGATAGAGTATGGTGTGCCACAGGGTACCGTTCTGGGGCCGATACTTTTCTCCATTTATATAAACAATTTACCAAATGTATTACCTAAACATAATAGCTGGATAGGGTGTTATTATGATGACACAGTTTGTCTAATTAGAGCCAAAACATGGAGGGAAGCATTTGAGATCGCTGAAAAATATGTCACTATTATAAAACTATGGATGGATCAAAATCTTTTAACATTAAATAACTTAAAAACAAAATTTATACCGTTTCAAATGACTAATTGCAAGATTCCACAAAACCAATACATAAAAATCCATGACCATGAATGCTTCGAGAAAAATATCCCTGCAAACTGCAAGTGCAGCATGTCAATAGAAGCTACAGATAATATAAAATACCTTGGGGTATATATTGATAAAAACCTAAAATATAATGAGCATATCCACTACATAACAAAAAAGCTAAGATAAACAATTTATAAATTTTACCAATTAAGGGAATTCATGTCTCATAAACTGTTAAAGATGGTGTCTCAGGCCCTAGTGGAGTCAATACTGGGTTATGGAATAGGTGTATGGGGAAGTGCGTGCACAACCACATTGAATGGCTTAATAAAAACACAAAAATATATCCTAAAAATTATTTTAAAAAAACCAAAACGATATCCCACTTTGGATCTTTTTAATGAAATAAAACTATTAACAATTAGAGAGCTTTATTTTAAAACAGTTTCTAAATATATGCACAAAAATCAAAAATATAGAGTTTCTATAAATCATAACATTGGAACAAGATCCATAACAAATAAAAATATTCATATCTCTAGGGTGGAATTTGTGTCATGTCAGCGTCACATCGCATTTGTTGGGCCTAGGGTCTTTAACATGGTACATAATGAAATAAAAAAAAATAGTAAGTAAAAAGACCTTCAACAATAAAATAAACCGCTGGATAAGGGACAACTCCCATCTCATTGAGGGCAGATTTAGTATCTTCTAAAACAAATTAAAACAAATTATCTTCTAAAACAAATTATAACTCAGCATCACCTCAAGGCCAAACACTATGGTGGATCATTAATTTTATTAGGTTTAAGTTTTTAAAAAACAATCTCATGTTCTGTGATAGTATATACCTGTTTTGTATGTGTGTGTTCTTGTATATGAATTCAGTGGATACAAATAATAATAGGGCATAACAATGTGATATATCTTTTTTATACTACTAATAATTTTTATAAGGATCTCAATAGATTAAATAATTGTAATATAAATTTTGACTAGGAATAAGGATAAGGATTGACGAAAGAACACATTCCCGACAAGTCACTTGTGACTTAGGGAATCTGTTCAAATGGAAATTGTAATTTGAATGTAATGCTTTTTTATAAAATAAATGAATCTTGAATCTTCATTCGTTTCCAATACATAAGTGCTGTCTTGTTCATGTTCACTGTTAACCCTCACTTTTGGTATTCTTCCGTTAATTTTCTCATCATATATTCCATGTTTTCTTTATCATTAGCTACAATTACTTCGTCGTTAGCACACTGTATTTTGTGTATGGTAAATCGGTCGTTAAGTTGTATTCAAGTGATACCTTCTTTTAAAGGTCTCTTGAATTTCCGTGTAAAAATTTTAAAATCGATTCCCACTTTCCCTTTTAAAATAAAAGGTACAGTTTACCCTTAAAATGCAACAAACATTTCAACATATCCAAATTGAGAGAAGAAAATCGGCGTTTAAGGATTTTTTCAAAAACGTACGACAAAAAAGCGCCTATGACCCTTAAAAAAAACACCCTGTATAAATAATTATAAAAACATTTTTGCCAAACTATAATCAATACAAAGGTTTACTAATATGCTAAAAAGAGATCACTATCTCTTCTTTAGGTAGTTTTTTTTTTGTGTTTAGTCCCTTAAAAAGTAAAAATAAAACATGGGTTTGCAGAAAATATAATATTTATTCTTAGGAATAATCTTTCAACTTAAATCCTACTTGATAACTTTATAATACTCGAACACAAGAATAACATTACAAAATGAAAAAAGAAAATACTTAACTGGATTATAATTTTTAAAAGTAACTGTGAGTAATGAGTAATACTAAATTTAAAAGGAATACACAATATCTACAATAATTAATTAGCAAAAGGAAACAAGAATGAGGAAGAAAAAAATTATTAAAATTGACGCTATTGAGTATAATCGATTTTATGCGTAGTACCGTCAAAAATGAAGCGCCACAAATAATTATTGATGAAAATTGTGACACCTCATTCAAAACGGTACTATTAAGTGTAACGAGGTATCACCACTAAAAGTAATTTAATTTATATACATTTAGCGGCTTTGCCAGAACTGTACGGTTTAAGCAAGTGGTGTTTTAGTGGTGTTTGGCAAGAACAGACACATAAGACCACCCACGATGAGCAGTGCGGCAACAATGAACGTCGGTGCCGGACAGTACAAGTCCAACAATGTAGCTATGACGATGTTGCCTATGATGCCTCCCAGTCGAGCAGATACCATAGAAATGGCGATACCTGTAGCCCTGTAAGAAGAAATAAATGGTCAACTTCCACGTCAAGTTAAGGCAAGATATCGGAAAATCCACTTTCTAGAAGCATTTGATATTACTTTTTGGCAAGTGATCAATTCCTCCCCCTATTTCAGCCCCGCTAAATCCGAATATATCGGTTGCCACCTCGAAATGTTGACAGGGGCTGAGATATTCAAGATATCGGCCAACATGGCGGCAAAATTTTAAATTGCTGCTGTAAAGCCCCAAGTGACACAAGTGTACATTCAAAATATATATTTATGTATCCAAAAAAATAATATCATATTAGTTTTTTTTAAAATGACTGCAAAATACTTTAAAAACCCACCCAGACCTGAAAATCTGAAAATTTGACGTTTTTTCAAATTTTCTTTAAAACTAAGCTAAATTTATAATATACTTTATTATAGACAATAAAATGCCCTTTTTACAAGGTATAATTCAATGGGGAGAAACTGATTACAAACTCTCCAGCAGTGTCCGTTAATTGAAGTAATTTAAAGAATTTAAAAAAATACCCATGTTTTTCCCATGATTTATTCGATTTTTTTTAAAACCAACGTCTATAGTTACCATACCATCATTTCAAATGTCCTTTGAAATGATGTTGTAGTATGTAAGTATGTTCGAATTGGTTTTATAATTAAAACTTTAAGGGCGTTCATAAATTAAACAAATTTTAAAAAATTAAAAAATAAGCTATTTTTGTTACAAGATTTATCTAATTTTCTCAGAAACTAAGCTTAATATGAAAAAATATATACTTTATTGTAGACAGTAAAATTTCCTTTTTAAAATTGTGGAAGTCGGTTGGGTTTGGCTTATAATGAACTAATCCAGCGACGTCCGTATATGGGGGTGATTTAAAAAAAATCATAAAAAAACATGTTTTTCACAAGTTTTATTCGATTTTCTTAAAAACCAAGCTCTTTAAAAAATGTGTTCCATACTTCGTCGTAGAAAATAAAATTTCCTTTTAAACGCTGTATAACAAAGAGGAAGTTGTTCCATAGTTATCGCTCCAGTGGTGTCCTTAATTTAAAGTAATTATTTAAATTGTCTTACGACAATATAAGTTATTTATTTTAAGGTGGATAATTCAATTTTCTTTTAAACGATGTGTCACTAAATGTGATAAAAAATATGGCTAAATCTTCTCAATCTCCCAAAAATTACCAAAGAAAACATTTTTAAACAACGAGGAGAATTTAGTGGCATAAGGGCAAGGAAAAATAAAAAAAATAAGATAATAAAAAGATTTACCTCAGGCTGGGATCGAACCAGCGACCTCTTGCTATCTAGGCACACGCTCTTCCACTGAGCCCCCAGCCTGAGGTAAATTTTTTTATTATCTTATTTTTCTTATTAGCTCACACATATACTATACTAGAGTAGTGTGAGCTATGGTGATCCTAATTTTTTCGAAAAAAAAAAAGTTGCTCCGATTTCAAAATTTTTTATATATCTTTGCGTTTCAAATGAATTTGAAACTTTTTTGTTGCGCCGTCTGTCTGTCTGTATGTCTGTCTGTAACGACCAACGCGCATAACTCAAAAACCGCTTGGCCGATTTCAATGAAATTTGGTACCTAGGCTGTCTTGGGTCGAGATGGTCCCATTTAAAAATGAACAAAATCCACCGAACACAAACCAAATAAAAGGGTGGGGATAGATTTCAAAAATTAGAGTTTATGTGAAAATATGGCGTGTGTGATATCAAACGAAAGGTAATTGAGTCTGGAGTTAAATAAAATACATTTTGATTTATTTTAAAAGAAGGATGGGGGTATATTTCAAAAATTAGAGTTTAAGTGAAAATATGGCGTGTGTGATATCAAACGAAAGGTAATTAAGTCCGGAGTTCAACAAAATACATTTTAGTTTTTGTTTTTTTAAGGGTGGGGGTGGATTTCAAAATTTTGACTTTAAGTCAAAACATGGCTTGTGTGGTATCAAACAAAAGGTAATTTAGTGTGGAGTTGAATAAAATATATTTTAGTTTTTAGTTATATTAGCTCACACGTGCACTATAACTATAGTACCTAGTGTGAGCTTTGGGGCCCATATTCTCCTCGTTTAATATATATTAGGGAGCTAAAAACTAACCTTTGCAAAAACATTTTCGTTACATTTTCTTAAAAAGTATACAAGGATAGAATAATTTTAAATTAAACAAAAATATATAAAATATGTAACAAGAATTGATTATATTTTATATTTTTAAAAATTTATTTATATAAGTTTTTTTTTATGTCTAAACCCCACATTATATTGCAGCGTTTAAAACGTGATAACTACAATTTACAGGCGCCACTGGAGTGTTACTACAGAGGTTCTTGTGGTTACTGTTATAATACTAAACAAAGTATATAAGTAGTTCCTTTAAAAAAAAAATTATACAAATGATGATAAAGGCGGTTGCACTGGAACTACATTTTTAAAATTAATCTCACGGACGCTACTGGAGAGTTAACCATAACCTGTCATTGTACATTGTACATTATTTAAACACACAACTTTACAAACTTACCTTAGATTTGTTGGGAAAATCTCAGTGATGAGGCAATCTAGGGCAGCGTTACCGCAAGATATGACACTAGAGAATGTGGCTGAGACTGCCAAATTTTGAGTTTTGTTTTGCACCCAGTACATGGAAGCTGCGCATGCGCCTGAAGACAATGTACTAAACACTGAAAGAAAAAAATTATTTATAATATTATTAATATATATAATATGGTACAAAATAAACATTCAACACTACAAGGGACTGCTGCAGGAAACGAGATCTGAATATCTGTCTGCCTCTCCTAGGAGAGAGATAGCAGTAAAGAAATGATAAAGAATAGTATTAAAAAGCTTAAATCCGTAAAAGCTAGCGGAGCTGGGGAATATACGTTATGAAATTCTCAAATATGGATCAGAGAAACTACTAGAAAATCTCATATATATTGCATTGCATTGCACTTATATCCTCAATACATTAAAAAGGAAACGGGCTGAACTGTAACAATTACAAAGGAATTTCAATAACCAGTACTCTAAGTAGATTGGACGATAGGATTCTTAGAGATTTACTAGAGAATGATTTTCATGAACAAGAAGAAGAAAAGCAAAGTGGGTTTCATGCAGGCAGATCTTGTAGTGATAATGTTTTTTGTCTTAAACAAGTAATTGAGAAAAGAAGTGCCAGAAATTTAAAGACTCATGTTACCTTTGTGGACGTACAAAAAGCATATGATACTGCTTCAGTAGAAAAATTATGGACAGTGTTAGAGCAAACTAATATCAATCATACATACATAAAAGCGATAAAAGAACTATACAAAGGGTCAACATCTAAAATTAAAATTTAAAATCGACTTTCAAAAGAATTCCTGGTAACGAAAGGCTTAAGACAGGGATGTGGTATCCCGACAACTCTTCTTCAAAAAAATATATCGCAGAAGCTCTAAAAAACTTGAAAGGTATAGTACACGGCATGGGAATACAACTTAACGATCGATTTGCCATATACACACTACAGTTTGCTGACAACCAAGTAATTGTAGCTAATGACAAAAAGAAAACATGGAGCATATGATGAGAAAGTTAACGGAAGAATACCAAAAGTGGGGGTTAATAGTGAACATGAACAAGACACAGTACTTATGTATTGGAAACGAATCAAGTGAGTTAGAACTAGACGATGGACAAACAATATCTCCATGCCATGAGTATGCATACTTGGGTGTCACATTTGATAAGACAGGAACAGATGTAGATGTGAAGGCAATGTACTAAACACTGAAAGAAAAAAATTATTTATTAAGGCATAATATTAATATATATATAATATGGTACAAAGTAAACATTCAACACTACAAGGGACTGCTGCAGGAAACGAGACCTGAATATCTGTCAGCCTCTCCTAGGAGAGACATAGCAGTACATAGAGAGGCAGTAATCATCGAAAAAGAAATGATAAAGAATAGTATTAAAAAGCTTAAATCCGTAAAAGCTAGCGGAGCTGGGCGAATATACGTTATGAAATGCTCAAATATGGATCAGAGAAACTACTAGAAAATCTCACATATATTGCATTGCATTGCACTTATATCCTCAATACATTAAAAAGGAAACGAGCTGAACTGTAACAATTACAAAGGAATTTCAATAACCAGTACTCTAAGTAGATTGTATGGTAGGATTCTTAGAGATTTACTAGAGAATGATTTTCATGAACAAGAAGAGGAAGAGCAAAGTGGGTTTCGTGCAGGCAGATCTTGTAGTGATAATGTTTTTTGTCTTAAACAAGTAATTGAGAAAAGAAATGCCTGAAATTTAAAGACTCATGTTACCTTTGTGGACGTACAAAAAGCATATGATACTGTTTCAGTAGAAAAATTCTGGACAGTGTTAGAGCAAACTAATATCAATCATACATACATAAAAGCGATAAAATAACTATACAAAGGGTCAACATCTAAAATTTAAATTTAAAATCGACTTTCAAAAGAATTCCTGGTAACGAAAGGCTTAAGACAGGGATGTTGTATCCCGACAACTCTTTTTCAAAAAAATATATCGCAGAAACTCTAAAAAACTTGAAAGGTATAGTACACGGCCTGGGAATACAACTTAACGATCGATTTGCCATATACACACTACAGTTTGCTGACGACCAAGTAATTGTAGCTAATGACAAAAAGAAGACATGGAGCATATGATGAGAAAGTTAACGGAAGAATACCAAAAGTGGGGGTTCATACAAGACACAGTACAATGGTGAAAAGCACGCTGTTGTATGGTGTCGAAATGGATGCAATAAGAATCAATGAGAATATCTAGAATAGATCATATAAGAAATGAGACCATAAAAGAAATAATAGGAATCGAGGGAAGCCTAATGGATGACATCACTAAAAGACAACTGGTATGGTACGGCCATGTACAACGGATGAACGACGAAAGATTAACAAAGCAGGTCCTAGAATGGCAACCAATTGGCGCAGAAAAAGAGGGCGTCCTAACCTGGAATGGCAATAGTAAATCCAAAGATCAATGAGTCAAAAAAACCTGACAGAAGATGATTGTCAGGATCGAAGAAGGTGGAGAATAGGCTTCGGACAACGCAGAAAAAACGTTTAAACCGACAAATTAATATAGACCAAATGATTTCCTAGAATACAAAATGGCAATTCGGTGCAAAGGTACTCTTAATAGACATTGTCCCGTAAAAGCCTACCATGATGCAGATTTCGTGCCTAGTTAGTTCTATGATTTTCTTAGCTCTCTTGTTTCAGGGTCCTTTTATGAACTTATTAGAATCAGCTAATTCTGACAAGCTTGGGTCTGTTTATCGCCAGCCCCATTGCCGTTATGTCCAGAATTAGCTGCTATCCATAGCAATGAATCTTTAATTGTGCTTCCAACCTCGATTAGTGTGTCCCTGCAGCTCCGTACTAGCCTGGAGAAGAACCTGTAGGGATCAAGCGCCCTTAAAGCTGCCTTAATATCAAAAAACAATTTTATTGTCTTACTTCCTTTGTGATCAATGATTCATCGGGTACAGAGGTCAATAACTAAGAGTTTATATGCTGGAATGTAGTGTAGTTAACTGTCTGAGACTATGTTGCTTAATCTCGACATTTATATGTACAGCGTGTCCCATTTTCGATGGGATTAAATGGGAAACTCGGTTGTTAATAAAGATATCGATTTTATGATTGCACATTACCGTGCTCTTTTTCTGAGCCCTTAAAAATGATTTAATAAGATTTTTGCTATACCCCGTGGTTTCGCTAATACAGGGAGTTTTTGAAAAAATTGCATTTTTAATAATTCCTTGTATCTCGCTTATTTTGCAAGATATTTTCATTCTTAAAAACCTTTTTATGGCAACTTTTTAAATTATTGTTTAGTTTTTGAGATATGGTGTTTATCATAAAAAAATTAAATACGGGCCTGGATTTTTTTATTACTATTTTTGATTTGTTTCATGCTTTTATAATCTTAAAATTTATCATTTTTGTGAATGGTTCACTCTCAATTATTCTAAAATGTCTAGAAATCGACTATATCCATTTTTGAAAAATGTGATATGTTTGATTGCTTTATTCAAGCAACAAAATCCCAATATTTAAATGGCAGAAATATTTTTATGCAAAATGCGTTAAGAAAAATTACTCAAAAATGCCAACAATGTCTTCAGTTTGTCAATCAGTTTGAACATTTATATCATTAAATAAATGATTATCGTAGACGTTGTTTCAAACAAATCTTTAAATTAATGTAAAACCATTTTAATTTGCAAAGTATCAAAACAGTTAACCTAAAAATCGTTCAACTAGCAATTTTCAATTTATATTTATGTTGGAAATTCCCAGGTTCAAACTAAAGTATTTTTTTAAATATTACATATAGTTTTTTTAACCTTAAAACAATAAAATATAAAATTTTTAATATTTTTTTAATACCATATCTCAAAAACTAAACAATTTAAAAAAAAATTAATAACGTCATTATTTTCTTCTTAAAAAGTTGCCGCAAAAGGTTTTTACAGAATAACAATAAATGATCGAGATATAAGGGATTAATAAAAATGCAATTTTTTCAGAAACACCCTGTATTAGCGAAACTACGGAGCATAGCAAATATCTGATTACCAAACTCAAAAAAACAGCACGGTAAGGTGCAATCAGAAAATCGATATCTTTATTAATAACCGAGTTTCCCAGTTACTCCCATCGAAAACGGGACACGCTGTACTATATAAGATTGGATGATCGATTTTTTGGTACTTACACATGAAGAATTTTCTTCCAAGTTTGTCCATTCCCATAATAGCAATGATGTTGGCAGGAAGAGCTGCCGCCACGGTAATTAAAGATTCCTGAAAGACTTCTGAACTGATTTTACTGTTGGCGCAGTAATCTATTTCGTGGTCGAGGAGACTGGCGTTCCTCATGACGTAGTCTGTCACTTGACATACGTTTGCGTCTTCAGTCGAGAATTTGCCATAGGCGTCGAACCTGTTGAACATCTCTGGGAACCACATCATGAGACCGTAATAGCTAAAACGAACATGGGGCAATTATAGGTTTGAGAATAACGAAATAAGCATAAGAATAAATCATAATAAGGACGAACTAACTTTAGGTCCTCAGGATTTATTTTTTCCCTTAATTTTGAGGGGTGTTAAGGTATCTCACTGAGTTCAGTACCTTAGAATACATCTTACTATTCTAGACCAATTATTTTTCATTTGTCATTAGTATTTAAAAAAAATTTTAAAGGAAGGTTTACGATTATTTTGCCAAATCGAGAGGAGTCATCAAAATCGGCAGGTTTGTCGGCTTAACCTCTTTCCAGATATGTAACGTTTGGACAGTACAGCTAATAAGAAACTGAGAAAAAACATGAGGTTCAGTGGTACCCAAATGTTCGACCACTTTCTTGTTTTGTCGCCCGGCTTAATCAAGGGAATTTAATGCTCTGATCCCCCTTACGTCCTTACTTTATATCTTGCTTTTTACATTTTTGTCATCGTGAATTCCCTTTACAGCATGGTTAAAAGCTATAGGATTCATAGACTGCTTAATGTGTGTAAGAGAGAAACATATATTTTGGGGTGTGTCTTGTTTTAGACCCGTATTCGGGCTGGTAGTGGGAAAGTAGGGGAATACATCGTGACCTCTCGTCTTCACGAAGTTTTTCGTCATTCCGTCGTGTGCAGCGACAGGTGAGAAGTGGGTATTTGTTTCTTAAATATTATAAAAAAGAATAAGCTTAAAAAAAAAGGATTATACGTTACGTAGTTACAACTACCGTGGATCGATTTTCTTTAGGAACTGTCGAAAAAAAAGATCGCCGCGCTAGGGAAAACAAACGGTGTCATAAATTTCCTCCCTCTATAATACCGGGGCGCACAATAAGATGAGCATGAAGTTAGCGAAGCACCCATCGCCCGTTTTTTTCGGTGCTTCGCTAACTTCATATGTTGGCACCCATCGCAAATCGAATCGCGACTAGTTGCGAATTAGTTGTGAAAAAATTAATTTTGTCGCTCTTATTTTTGACCGTTTTTTTGGGTGCTTCGCTAACTTCACGCACCCTTGTCAAAAGTGACTTTAGACATGACCTATCGAAACCGAATATGGTGGATAGTTTGCCGCCAATTAGTCGTTAATTAGTTGTGGAGAAATTAATTTTGTCGCTCTTATTTTTGACCGTTTTTTTGGGTGCTCGGTCGGTCAAAAATAAGAGCGACAAAATTAATTTTTCCACAACTAATTCACGACTAATTAACGGCAAATTATCCACCTAGTCACGATGTGATCTGCCGTGGGGTGCTTCGCTAACTTTATGTTCATCACAATAAGCGTAACCAGTAACAATTTCCCATAAATGCAGCACCTAACCATGCACCGAACAAGAAAGTGCGCTACATAAACTTTTGCTGGTAGATTTCTTGTTTCTTTCAATTTCCAACTTGCTGTAGTGCCCAAATGGCACATTTCTGGACTAAGGTTTGTTATGCAACGTTGTTTATTTTGATGCCATCTCGGACCCTCCTATATCTGTTTGGCACAGCAATTGTGAAACACCGTGTCTATATAAATTTATCGTACTTACCCGATGTGGAAGGTGAAATTGATGGTGATAGAAATCAAAGTAAACTTAAGAATTGGCGAAACAAACAGATCTTTGGTATTATCAATAATATCATTGAACATAGACATGTATTTGCCTCTCTTGGGCTGAGCTGCCTCTTCGTCTAAGTTTTTCTGATCTTCTGCTTCAATAATTAAATGTTTTACTGGATAGTCTTCTGCCGGATTTCCTGTGTTGATGTGATAGATGTGTTTGAAAATCTCTATGGCTTGTTCAGTCTTGCCTCTGGTAAGCAAGTACTTTGGACTTTCTGGCAAGAAGCACAGCAGAACACCAACGATGAACGATGGCAGCGCCATAACGAGCAAGAAGATTCTCCATGAGTTGTAGATGAATGATGATGTGGTCAAGTCGATGTCTGCTGGAATGATTAACCAAGCCAGACATGCAACGAATAAGTTACCCAAGGTCCAGAAGGCTGCCATGAAGGAAAGCATGGAACCTCTTTTTGACCTGGGCTGAAATTCTGCAAAATATGGCCATATAACAGGCCCGCTACCCCCGAGTCTAAAAAAAAAATAACATAGAATTAAAACCAAAAGTTAGAAATCAGCGGTGGTGTTGTAGCAATTTACGAACAAACGTGGTATTAAGATTTATATGATAAAATTATCAAAAATCTAACATGGCGTTAAGTAAAACATTTTCGGAAAATAATAATAAGCACGCCATTTTGAAGAATCAAGTATGATTCTGTCCGCCATCTTAAATTTTATAATGGCGATAAATTTTGATCATGATCTTTAAAAAGCAATCAATTCTCACCAGGATATTTTTTATTTCATCAAAATCGGTTTAGTTATAATGAATGTATAAGGAAATAAATGCAGACATGATTGGCAAGGCAATCGTATAATATGCAAAACAATGGTGGAAACAAAAATATATTTTTTTAGAACCACTAAACCGATTTTGCTGATATGTACCCTGTTGTACGTGGCAAGAATGCAGCTTTTTTACTATTTTAAAAAAGTTATTAATACAATGACATGTTCGCAACACAAGAATAAACGAGCGTCTTTGAAATTTAATTTCGTCCGCCTTCTTGGATTTTGAGATGGCGAACAAAAAAATATATTTGGCCAAAGCACATAAGTACCCTCTTCCCGTTCGTTCGTTCCATAGACGTACGAAAATAGGGGTAAATTTTTAAAATTAAATTGTATGTATGTAAAAAGTATTTTTGATTAAAAACCCATTGTATGCAGTTAAATATTTAATAAGTTCAAACTTTTTAAAATAGCCGCCTTAAAATAAAAATAAACGTGTTTGTAAAAATCCTCAAATTAAACAAAAATTTTAAACATTCATTTTTGTAACTCAGTAAATAATAATTAAGGTGAGTAAAAATTTATTTTTGGTTAGTATTACTTTAAAACGTAATTTTCCGAGTTGACTTCATTTAAAATGGCAGGGGCATCCCCCTTCTCAGCCCCTTCAAAAGTGCTCTTTTACAGTATTTTTTAAATTATTTGCAAACTTTTAACTTGGCAAAAAATAACTAAGCAACAGTTATTAAAGCTGATAAAATGTCCTCTCTAACGGTGTGTAACAGCCGCCCTTACATCAGTGGCGCATGTTTCATAGGCATTTAAATAAATGGGAGGTGTGGAAAAAACATTTTCTTTTTAAATTTTGTTTCCAACGATTTGTATCACTCACCTCTCAAGGCAGCGTTAGATCTTGCATAGATGCACCAAAAATGGTAAAAAAAGACAACAATGTTGGAACACTATTAATACTCTTACTGCGTTTAATGAGAAAAGCAACACACTTGATATGCATATATTTATTGTACACTCTCAACCGAAAATGTGTCGAGTATAAAATTTGTTTTTTGATACCTTTTGTGAAGAACCCGAAAAGTATCAACTTTTTTAAAAGTCTTTTAGAAATCATTTTTGAAGCAGACAGAATTTCCAGCAATGTTTATGCCACCCACCCTGGAAATAGCGGTGCACGTTCCATTGGCGTACTTATTTTTTAAAAAAACAATGTGTTAAGGATAAAAAATTCCATCAGAAAAATCAAAAAATTTAATTTTAAAAATGTACCCTTTTTTTTCGTACGCCTATGGAACGTACACAATTGCCTGCAATGGGTACTTATGTACATCGTTGAAAAGCAAATTTTGTCCGCTTGAAAAACAAGTTCCACAAGATTTTTAAAAAAGTTGACAGTTTTCGAATTATTCGCAAAAAAATGCCAAAAAGCACGTTTAGGAAGGGAACCACGCTCATATCAGGGGTGGTTTGGTTCACACTAAGTCAAGCGCCGATCTGGGTCAAAATCTAGGGGGGGGGGGGGGTAATATTCGACGAATTTTTTTTGTAATATAATTTTTTTTCTAGGGGGGGTAATTACCCCGTTAACCACCCCCCCCCCCTCTCAAATCCGCGCTTGCACTAAGTCTGTTGCTTCTCTCATTAAACGCAGTATATCGCTCAAATTTTACAGGACCTGAACTATTAAGGATATTTTAAAAACACATTTTAGGGGCCAAACATGTAATTTTTATGACAGCCAAAGAATTTTTGTTTGAAGGTCGATATGCGTCCCAAATTTTATGAATAGCAAAAATTATGTGACACCATATTTTGATTTTAAACAATTTTATTTGCATAATATTTTGCGTATTATTTTAAAAAAATAAACATTAAAATTATTGGCAGTTTGTTTGATTATATTAAAATAATAAAATATGCTAAATTTTTGATTTAAATTGTTGTTGGAACCCATTCAGGCATATCGGTCTGTTGGACCGACGTCACTGACCATGTTATTTTTTTTCCACCTTACCACTCAAGGGTTAAACCAGTGCATACCGGGTGGGCCCAAAAAAACTGGACAATTTTTTTTCATTATAGCTTTTGAACTATACCATCGATTTTAATGAGACAAACTGTACATGGCAGAATATTAATTAGAATTTTTATTAAATATATTTTTTTGTCCACCTTCTCAAAATCCAAGATGGCGGACGAAATTAAATTATACCCTTCAAAGATGCTCGTTTATTCTTGTGTTGCGAACATGTTTTAGTTATTTTTTTACATCAGTAAAAAAACTGCATTCTCGCCACGCACAACAAGGTACGTGTTAGTAAAATCGGTGCGGTGCGGTGGTTTAAAAAAAATATATTTTTGTTTTAACCTTTATTTTGAATATTATACAATTGCCTTGCCAATCATGTCTGCATTTATTTCCTTCTAAATTCATTACTGCTGAATCCTGGTGAGAATGGGTGGCTTTTTAAAGATAATGATCAAAGTTTATCGCCATCTTAAAATTTAAGATGGCGCGCAGAATCATACTTAATTCATCAAAATGGCGTGTTTATTTTTATTTTTCAAAAACGTTTTAGCTTTTTTTTAATTTATAGAAAAGGACTACTTTTCCCCCACACGATGAGGTACAAATTCATGAAATCGGTGTGGTGCTTCTCAAAAAGTCTATTTTTGTTTCAACCATTGTTTTACAGATTATACGATTGCTTTGCGAAATCGGTTTAGTACTAATGAATTTATAAGTAAATAAATGCACAAATGCAAGGCAATCGTATAATATGCAACAATAGTTGAAATCAAAATACTTTGTTTAGAACCACTAAATCGATTTTGTTGACTCGTACCCTGTTGTACGTGGCAAGAATGCAGCTTGTTTACTAATTTAAAATAATAATTAAAACATGTTCGCAACATAGGAATAAACGAACATCTTTAAAGGAAAATTTTAATTTCGTTCGCCATTTTGGATTTTGAGATGGCGGACAAAAAATATATTCAGTCAAACTCTGATTAATTATCTGCAAAGTGCAGTTTGTCCCATTAAAATCGATTGTAGAGTTCAAAAGTTATAATAAAAAAAAATTGACCGGTTTTTTTGGCCCACCCGCTAGTTTGGCAAACTAATGATTTCTACTTCGGATTTGACCTAGATTTTTTTATATACCTATTTTGTGTTTATTTAAAATGGACAATAATAATAATTAAATTAAAACCGATTGTCGATGACCCTAAGCAGGGCCGTTACCATTTGACTTAGTGCCTGGGCCAAACCTATATTTTATATAGTGCTCCAATTCGAAAACAAATTAAGGAAAAACAGTATTTCTATGTAAGTATGAGGGTTCTTAAAAAAGCTGAGTTTTGATTCCAAATGCGAACTTACTTTTAAAATGGGTTTTAGTTTGTACATACCAATGTATACAGGTCTGCAAAAGTCAAAAGAAAAAGTAAAAAAAAAACAACTATCCTAATCTGTCTTATATTGGTTTACTGATCACACTAAACCAACATTTTATTTTTTACGGGATTTATCGCCTTATCCCTTTGTAGTTTATAGTAGGGGAGGCGAGGGTGAGGCTGTGAAATTTTTTGGAACTTATTTTCTTAGCAAACATTAATAGAATTGTTCAAAGAGAAATTATAAGAAAAATGTATATATAAATTGTTCCTATTTTCCGATGGGTTTAGTCGCAAAATGCAAAAGAAGATATGAATTCGAGGAACTTTTTTTCTTAGTATTGCCTATATGTTTATTAGTGAAAGCTATACTTACGCTAAGTATAAAAAATAGTATCTTATCTATAAATATGGGAAATATCTCTGGCAAAATTGTCAAAAATTGAATATTTCATTTTTTGCCAATTTTGCCAGAGATATTTCCTATACTTAGAGATTAGTCATAATATTTTTTATACTTAGTTTAAGTATAGCTTTTACGAATAAACATATATGAAATACTAAGGAAAAACGTTCCTCGAATTTATAACTTTTTTTGCATTTTGCGCATAAACCCATCGGAAAACTCCCCCTATTCATATAACAAATTTTGCTTAGTATTTATCAAAGAACAGTTTTATCGATGTTTGCTGACTAAGAAAATAAGTTCCAAAATCTTCATCGCCACTCCTACTAATATAACTCTGAAGAAGTTTTTTTATCATTGAATGTTAATACAAAAAAAACAGGAGAAAAGTAAAAGCAAAAACGGCAGAAAAAAAAAAGAAATAACTCAAACAGAAAACAAATTAGAAAGAATAAAAGAAGATATTAGATAATTAAAGTTACATTTTTGCAGCAAAACATATTCTAGAACAGGGAACAAAATCATTAAAACGAACCTAACTGAAAAAACAGTGACAAAACTAAACTAACTAGAGTGTTATTATTGAAACCCTCAAGGAATTTAAAGAAAAAAGGAGAAATATTACAAACGAAATACCTAATAAAAATATGTCTTCTCTTTTTTTACTCTCCTACAAGAAAAAAAATTCAAAAAGAAAAAAGTTTCAAAAATGGCAGAAGAAAATCGAAAAAAAAACAGGAGAGAACTGAAATAGCAGACACATTCCAAAAAAAAAAACAAAATCATTAAAAATAACCTACCTGAAAAAAACCAATGAGAAAACTAAATTAAATGGAGAGTCATTCCATCATTGCATACCAAAATTAAAGAAAATGAAAAACTATTACCAAAAATATAAAATAATAATAATCAAATAAAAATAACAATACTTACGCCGCCCCGTTTAAAAATCTGAAGAACATGAAGAACTCATATGACTGGCTGAAACTGGATGCCACGATACATAGAGCATTCATGAAGGAACTTGCGATCAGTACCTTTTTACGTCCAATGGCGTCTGCCATTGATCCCCAAGCGTAGGCTCCGCACATCATCCCTGCAAAAGCATCATAGATTTATTATTAAATTTATTATCTTATTTTGTATTATTTTTTTTTATACTGGGACTTTTCCATCCATACTAGGATCAATCGCCCTGTTTTTGCCAAAGGTTTTACGTCGAAAAATAGCTTTTTAGACATAACAACACAACCATGCGTTAAGTGGGACTCGAACCCACAAGCTCGTGAAACGCCGTAATCGAGGCAGTTGGTATGCTTTAATATTTAATGCAAGTGATTCTTGTTTACATTGTTTTTACTTTAAAGGTTGTTTTTGAGTAAATTGCTATTTTGATAGCTGCTATTTGATGCAATGAATTAGTTCCATAGGAAGACACCGTAACGAAACTGGACATGGCTCAGTCCTACTGAAAAAAAACATCGTTGGAGATGTAACTAAACAGCTTTACAATAGGCAGTGATCACAGGATGGTCAGAACAGAAAGCTGCATTGATAGTAATTTCGAAATGAAAAGAAAAATTAATAATCACAATGAACAACTTGACATAAATAACCTTACACAAAATAAAGATATATACAAAGAAATGCTAAAGGAACAGCTAGCCCAAAACTTATGCGAAAATGAGATGTCGCACAAAAAGAGATAAAACTTTATATCAGAAGAGACAAAGAAACTGACGAAAAAAAGGCGGAACCTAGAAAAAATAGGAAAAATAACATCGATAGAAGACACAGAAATAAATAAAAGTATAAGAAAAATTATAAAAGAAAATAAAAGAAAGAGCCAAGAAATAAAAGTTGAGGGAGTTATAGAAAATAACAGAAATATGAAATGTCTAAGACCCAGATCTAGGTAGATATGATAATATATATATATATATATATATATATATATATATATGTATAATAAAAATAAAGGATATGAACGAGATGAAACTAACGTTAAAGAGGATATTATAAATATCACACAGCTATATTATACAAAATTATACCAACCGAACCGAACCATCGCGTGAAACCATAAAGAAACTTTAAACAAAAATAAAGAACATAAACTCAGAACTACAACCCGAAATAAGACAAGCGTAAATAAAGAGGGCGTAAAAAAAGAAAAAATAGCAAATCACCTGAAAAAGACGGAGTAACGGCAGATATTTTAAAGCACGTTGGTTAAGCTCTAGTAAATATCGTCCATATTCTCCTGAATAAAATACTAAAAACGTATTGTAAACTGGAGACCTTGGGAAAATAAAAGAAGTAGGAGAAGACCCCAAATGAGATGGGCGGACGATTTGAAGAAACATCCGTGGACTAGATGGAAAAACACGGCGACATACAGAGAAGAGTGAAAGATGTTGGGGGAGGCCAATGTCCAAAGATGGATCGAAGAAGGCTAAATAGAATAGATAAAATAGATTTTAGCGAAGCAGCTTTTAACTGCCATTGAATTTAACAAAAAGCTGCTTTTGAAAGAGCAGCTTACAGTAGAAGTTTGGAAATCTGGGTTTTGGTGTGTAGTAAAGTAGGAAATTTTCGATAGGATTGGTTTGATCGTCAATTTTTTTTCCGAGGCAAATGTTTAAAGTTCCTTTCTTCGTTATTTTGGAACTTTATATAAAAATATTCGGTGAGGACTTTTTTGTCGTCAATTTTTTTTCGAGGCAAATTTCTAAAACTTAAAATGATAAATTTAAAAGCTGTTATTTGGAAAAATGGTGAGTACTGCTAGTAGGCAAATGCAGCGAATTCTATTTAAAAAAATCAGCTTTGTCCATCACTAGCTCCAAAGGGCTGGCCTTAGCCAAGATCTAGGGGAACCACAGTTTTGTCTTAGTGATAAAGGCATCCAATTTAAGTTACTTCACTTGTATTTCTTACTTGTTGTTGGCTTAAAGAGATAAGGAATTAATCAAACTTACCGATAAAGATAATGGAGTTGAGCCACCCCTTGGTCTGGGTATTCAGTTTGAGATCGCATTGAGCTGCCGGTAGGATGAAGGACATCGAAATGACGTCCATCTCCTCCGAGGTACTGACGAAGCCGCATATTGCTAGTAGGAGGTAATGAAACTTTCCATATTTGGTTAATTCGATGGCTTTCTCGAAATCTGCTTTGTCGCTAACTTTGTTTACTTTTTCTACATCAATTATAGTCTGAAAAAAAGTCAGAAAAGCCACGATTGTAGGTTATCAAAATTTTTTTAGGGGGTTTAAGGTAGTTCTAGGGGTTATAGATTTGCTCAAATTTCAAGAGTAGTTAAAAGGTAAAAAACGCTAGGGGAGTTTTTGGAAAAGTCTGCATTTGGTTTGATGGAGAATCAGCTGTCAAACTAAATGTTTCATCTGCCAAGTTCGTGTAAACTGCTGTACCATCTTTTCTTGAAACATTTCGGCCCATAGTTGACCTATCTAAAACTCTACTTTGGAATGAGCTACGAAACTCAAATTTGCACATTCGTAGATCTTCATAGAGTTAACAACCCCTCCAAGTTTCATGGACTTTCATAAAGTAGTAAAGTACAGTGAAACCCTCCTTGCGGACACCTCTATTAAGCGGACACTCCCTTTAGGCAGACAAATTTGTTGGAACCAAGCTTTTGCCTATGTCTTTACATGTAAAATTCCCTCCTATAACTGGACACTCTAATGACCGGACGCGGACAATTTTTTTTTGATTAAAAAGTTCTGAAACCTCCCTCAACCGGACTGAGCGCTGCACGACATGGGCATAAATATTATGTAGTATGTTGGCAACAATGCACTCTGCAGCCGGTGAATTACCTCTTTCCGTTTTAATGCGGAGACTAAATACTTCTGTCGTATTTACAACATTATTTTATTCGGCGGGATTGCTGTGTTTATTTTTATTGTTCAGTTGGGTAATAATGGATCTCTTTGAAATGGCGCCTAGTAAAAAAACTTCTTAGTTTATGTCGAAAAATGGTAGTTGTTAACGTTTTGGAGAAGGAACATCTATTAGCACGAAAGATCGCCGAAAAATTTAACATCGGAAAATCTCAAGCAGCGGAAATTGTTAATAAATATATAACAAAATTTCGCAGTTCCCTCTCTTAAGCGGACACCTCCAATAAGCGGACAAAATCGACGGAACCGTGAGTGTCCGCTTATAGGAGGTTTCACTGTAGTTTTCAAAAAACGTCGAAATTGTCACTCACTGACTCACTCACTCATGTATAGGTCATCAAAATTCTACTGTACTTCCAGACATTATGACCAAACCCTTGGAAAAAATATAAAAAAACCCAAAATTCTAATTTACTCCCCTCCCCTATACATGCAAAGTTATGTAAAAGTATCATTGCCCACTTCCAGAAACGCTAGAGTGCTGAGCTTCCGCAGACTGATAGGAAATATGATAAACCTATAGGAGAAAATTTAAAAATTCCAAAATTTTAATTTGCTTCTCTCCCCTATACATGTAAATTTATGTAAAAGTAATATTGTCCACTTCCAGAAACGCTAGAGAGCTCTGGAAGACCAATAGGAATTATGATAAAACTATAGAAAAAAATTTAAAAACCAAAATTTGAACCTACTGCCCTCCCCTGTAAATGTAAAGTTATGTAAAAGTTGCCAGTTGCAAACATTGCCCACTTCCAGGCACGCTAGAGAGCTGAGCTTTAGAAGGCTGATAGGAACTATGATAAAATCATAGGAAAAAATTAAAAAACCACAACATTTTTAATAAAGAATTGCAGAAGTTTTTAATAATATTTTCCTTTCAAAAAGGAGTAAAATCATAGCAGAAACATTTTATGTAAAAAAAAGCCAAGTACACGAAAATGGTATTCCGTTAAAAGAATTGAGGTAAAAGTAAAGCCAAGTTCACTAATACGGATTTCAAAATGAAAGGTTCTTACGTAGATTGGAAATGTTTTTCTAAACTTAATATAAAAAAACTACAAAAAATAAATTTAATTTAGGCAAAATAAGGTTTGGACCACTTTCCAAAAGGCAGACCCTTTAAATATGGCTTGATATATCAAACTACACTATTTTCCTTTTAACTTATCTTGAAATTTGTCAATTTTTCGCCCCTGGGAGTAGCTTGAACCCTTCAATATTTTATCAGACTGTAGGTATATCTAGAAAGGTGTTGGTGGGCTTCCACCAAAAATAATGTCACAGTGTGAAAGTATAATTATTTTTATTCCCTCGTTTAACTCAGTGGCGACTAGTGAGTTTTAATACAGGAGGGTCATTCTCGGTCAACTTCAGCTTTGGCCAAAACTATACACAACAATTAATTCAAAAATCTGCACAAAAATTCTAGTTTAGTTATATTTTAATGTCTAGATCTGCAATGTTTTTTTGTATAATCAATATTTTTAAAATTTTTTCAAACTGTCCAACCTAAACTGGTGAAGTAATTATATATAGGGTGGCTTAGGTTAAGTCGGCACTATATTGGCTCTTTTTGCTATGGTTGGAACAAATAGGTCAGTCAAATTAGCATTTTTTTCGCTGATTAAGATAAGTTAAAATAGAAAAAAACAATTAACCGGCTTGTTTTTGAAAGAAATGTTCTTGATATTATATTATATATAATTAATATGATAACTTTTTCATTTTTCAGTTTTGCCGCCATTGGTGCATAGTAACTTTTTATTTATAAAATTATTTCCTATCGATTTTTGTAAAAATGTACTGGTCGTTTATTAAAACAATATTTTTACAAACGCACAATTTATTGTTTATCTGCTTTGACCAGCTTAATAAGCTCTAAAAATGCTACTAGTTTACCAATTTGATCGAAGTGCTAGCTCCTAGCAATAGTGCCGGCTTATCGGAACCACCCTGTATATATTAACTTAAAAACAAATTAAACAATTTAAAATAATATATTATCACTGGTAAGACAATTAAACAGCCTTTCCAACAGGGTGTAACTTGATTCCTACATCTTTCCAAGTCGAATTCTATTGCAATTAGCAGGCAACAAAACATATCGCTATGAAATTCTTCAGACCACAGAAAGCGGGCCCAGTTTACAGATAAGCATTGTTAAAGCGATTTTTGTTTTTCGTTTGCCTGTGTCTACTCGATATGCCACGGGGTAAAGGCGTCCGTTGGTTTTCTTGACAACGTCGCATGCTTTGGCAGGGCAAAGAATCAGATGTTGGACCTGCGTACATTATTGAAATAGTGACCGATTAACGGCGTATTATTTTGTTTTTTATAGAATAGGTATTTAAATTATTAGCAAATTATTATAATTTCATGTTTTGTGTGTATAAAAAATGGGGGGACGGAAACCTTCTTTACCTATTGCGAAGGTCACGAGTGATACTAATATTCTGAAACTGGACAATTTTTAAATTATCACTTTTTTGTGTGACATTATTTTTGAGGAAACTCTACCTTTTTTATGGCTGAATATGAGAATTTCGCGCCCATTCTGGTCTTGAGACCAGATAATAGGGCTTTATCTTCGTCTGGATACAATTGACTTTTTCTACGTGTTAACTTCACAAACCCTTTGGAAACTTTGTTGAACCAACGCGTTGTACCCAAGTAAACGGTTCGGTACATGCCCCGCATGTTCTCGCCAAATCTACTGTGCATGCGCATTGTTTGTAAGTTTTCCTGGCATTTTTGACAACTTTGCGACTCTTTGATGCATTCTTGTGGACGTATGTACTCATTTGAATTGGTTTTATTTACCTACGGGTATATGAAGAAAGACATGTTCCAGAATCGTGACTCTTTTTTCTTACTTATCTTTATCAGTTTTTTTTTTGCCGGTTATTTTTAGCTTGTTGCGAAAAATAGGCTGGTAAGACGAGGGTCATATTGCTGGGCCCACCCAGGGGGGGGGGTCTCTCCTAAATTTTTAAACGCATTTTTTACTTAATAAAATATCATAAAATACGACATCCTGGGGTTTCGCCCCCCCCCCAATACTGCCCCCCCCTCAAGACATATTCCTAGGTGCGCCACTGTCATATTACATGTTACACTCTCGTTCTTAGACTAGTTGTGTATTATTGGGAACATTAAATTACGTAACGCAAACACAGAATTTTTTACCCTTCTTTCCCCTCCGTAAAGCTATTTCAAGAAAAAACACATTAAATAAACATTGAGTGTAATGCAACGCTAAACCTCCTCCCCCTCCCCTTTGTGCGTTACGTAATTTAAGAATGGTCCCTAAAATGAAACTTCATCCAAGTTAATTTCGCGCCATTGTTTTTTATGTTTTTAAAAACGAGAGGAATGTTATTATACAGGGTGTCCCGAAAAGGTCTAAAATAAAACACTCCTACCATTTTTTTAGACCAAAATAACTCCTTAACTTAACTTAACTTTTAAAATATGAATTTTCAAAGTTTGCCCATTTTGGTGTTATGGGATTCCCTACCCTAAAATTCCCTAAATGACGTTTTTCCAAATCTTCACTCAGGGTGTGGTTTTTTCGCATCTCTATGGCCACACCATACTGCAACTCGGTGTTTTTGTCGATAAACTATATAATTTTTGAAATATGAAATTTCAAAGTTTGGCCATTTTTGTCTTATGGGATTCCCTACCCTAAAATTCGCTAAATGACGTTTTTCCTAATCTTAACTCAAGGTGTGCCTTTTTCGCCACTCTATAACCACATTATACTGCAACTCGGTGCTTTTGTTAATAAACTATATAGTTTTTAATATATGAATTTTCAAAGTTTGGCCATTTTGGTCTTATGGGATTTCCTACCCTAAAATTCGCTATATGACATTTTTCCGAATCTTAACTTAAGGTGTGGTTTTTTTGCATCCCTATGACCCCACCATTCTGCAACTCCGTGGTTTTGTTCATAAACTATATAGTTTTTAATACATGAATTTTCAAAGTTTGGCCATTTTGGTCTCATGGGATTTCCTACCCTAAAATTCGCTATATGACATTTTTCCGAATCTTAACTCAAGGTGTGGTTTTTTTGCATCTCTATGACCCCACCATTCTGCAACTCCGTGGTTTTGTTCATAAACTATATAGTTTTTAAAATATTAATTTTCAAAATATTGGCCATTTTGGTCTTATGGGATTCCCTACCCTAAAATTCGCTAAATGAAGTTTTTCCGAATCTTAACTCAAGGTGTGCTTTTTTCGCATCTCTATAATTACATTATACTGCAACTCGGTGCTTTTGATAATAAACTATATAGTTTTTAATATATGAATTTTCAAAGTTTGGCCATTTTGGTCTTATGGGATTTCCTACTCTAAAATTCGCTAAATGACGTTTTTCTGAACCTTAACTCAAGGTGTGGTTTTTTCGCATCCCTATGACCCCACCATACTGCAACTCGGTGCTTTTGTTAATAAACTATATAGTTTTTAAAATATGAATTTTCGAAGTTTGGCCATTTTCGTCTTATTGGATTCCCTACCCTAAAATTCGATAACTGAAGTTTTTCCGAATCTTAACTCAAGGTGTGCTTTTTTCACATCTCTATAATTACATTATACTGCAACTCGGTGCTTTTGATAATAAACTATATAGTTTTTAATATATGAATTTTCAAAGTTTTTCCATTTTGGTCTTATGGGATTTCCTATTCTAAAATTCGCTAAATGACGTGTTTCTGAACCTTAACTCAAGGTGTGGTTTTTTCGCATCCCTATGACCCCACCATACTGCAACTCGGTGCTTTTGTTGATAAACTATATAGTTTTTGAAATATGCATTTTCGAAGGTTGGCCATTTTGGTCTTATTGGATTCCCTACCCTAAAATTCGCTAAATGACGTTTTTCCGAATCTTAACTCAAGGTATGGTTTTTTCGCAGCTCTATAACCACATCATACTGCAACTCGGTGCTTTTGTCGATAAACTATACAATTTTTGAAATATGAATTTTCATAGTTTGGCCATTTTGGTCTTATGGGATTTCCTACTCTAAATTCCGCCAAATTCCGTTTTTCCGAATATTAACTCAAGGTGTGCTTTTTTCGCATCTCTATAATTACATCATACTGCAACTCGGTGCTTTTGTTAATAAACTATATAGTTTTTAATATATGAATTTTCAAAGTTTGGCCATTTTGGTTTATGGAATTTCCTACCCTAAAATTCGCTAAATGACATTTTTGCGAATCTTAACTCAAGGTGTGTTTTTTTTGCATCTCTATGACCCCACCATACTGCAACTCGGTGCTTTTGTTAATAAGCTATATAGTTTTTAAAATATGAATTTTCGAAATTTGGCCATTTGCGTCTTATTGGATTCCCTACCCTAAAATTCGCTAAATAACGTTTTTCCGAATCTTAACTCAAGGTGTGCTTTTTTTGCATCTCTATAATCACATCATACTGCAACTCGGTGCTTTTGTTAATAAACTATATAGTTTTTAATTTATGAATTTTCAAAGTTTGGCCATTTTGAGATTTCCTACTCTAAAATTCGCTAAATGACGATTTTCTGAACCTTAACTCAAGGTGTAGTTTTTTTGCATCCCTATGACCCCACCATACTGCAACTCGGTGCTTTTGTTGATAAACTATATAGTTTTTAATATATGAATTTTCAAAGTTTGGCCATTTTGGTTTATGGAATTTCCTACTCTAAAATTTGCTAAATGACGTTTTTCTGAACTTTAACTCAAGGTGTGGTTTTTTCGCATCCCTATGACCCCACCATACTGCAACTCGGTGCTTTTGTTAATAAACTATATAGTTTTTAATATATGAATTTTCAAAGTTTGGCCATTTTGGTTTATGGAATTTCCTACCCTAAAATTCGCTAAATGACATTTTTGCGAATCTTAACTCAAGGTGTGTTTTTTTTGCATCTCTATGACCCCACCATACTGCAACTCGGTGCTTTTGTTAATAAGCTATATAGTTTTTAAAATATGAATTTTCGAAATTTGGCCATTTGCGTCTTATTGGATTCCCTACCCTAAAATTCGCTAAATAACGTTTTTCCGAATCTTAACTCAAGGTGTGCTTTTTTTGCATCTCTATAATCACATCATACTGCAACTCGGTGCTTTTGTTAATAAACTATATAGTTTTTAATTTATGAATTTTCAAAGTTTGGCCATTTTGAGATTTCCTACTCTAAAATTCGCTAAATGACGATTTTCTGAACCTTAACTCAAGGTGTAGTTTTTTTGCATCCCTATGACCCCACCATACTGCAACTCGGTGCTTTTGTTGATAAACTATATAGTTTTTGAAATATGAATTTTCGAAGTTTGCCCATTTTGGTCTTATCGGAATCCCTATTCTAAAATTCGCTAAATGACGTTTTTCTGAACCTTAACTCAAGGTGTGGTTTTTTTGTATCCCTATGACCCCACCATACTGCAACTCGGTGCTTTTGTTGATAAATTATATAGTTTTTGAAATACGAATTTTCGATGTTTGCCCATTTTGGTCTTATGGGAATCCCTACCCTAAAATTTGCTAAATGACGTTTTTCCGAATCTTAACTTAAGGTGTGGTTTTTTCGCATCTCTATGACCCCACCATACTGCAACTTGGTGCTTTTGTTGATAAACTATATAGTTTTTGAAATATGAATTTTCAAAGTATGGTCATTTTAGTCTTATGGGATTCCCTACCCAAAAATTCGCTAAATGACGTTTTTCAGGATCTTGTGGTTTTTTCGCATATGTATAACCCTACCATACTACAACTCCGTGCTTTTCTTCATAAATTATATAGTTTTTAAAATATGAAATTTTTCAAAATTTCAAAGTTTGGCCATTTTGGTCTTATGGGATTCCCTACCCTAAAATTCGCTAAATGAGGTTGTTCCGAATCTTAACTTAGGATGCGGTTTTTTCCTATCTCTATGATCTCACCATACTGCAACTCGGTGCTTTTCTTGATTAAGTATAAAGTTTTTAAAATACGAATTTTCAAAGTTTGACCATTTTGGTCTTATGGGATTCCCTAGCCTAAAATTCGCTAAATGATATTTTTTTGAATCTTAAATTAGGCTTAGCTTTTTTCGCATCTCTATGACCCCACCATACTGCAACTTGGTGCTTTTGTTGATAAACTATATAGTTTTTAAATTTTTAAAATATCAATTTTCAAAGTTTGGCCATTTTAGTCTTATGGGATTCCCAACTAACTAGGGTGAGTAGATTAGAGTTTGGCTCCCCACCCCTCTATAAAAATTGACTCCAAAGGCGCCTGATGGCGCCCCTGGCGATGGCGCCCTGTGTGGGGTCACGGTCGCACCCCCTAAAAGTGCAGGCCACTCAACTATATTTTGGTCTCAGGAATCTATGGTAGGAGTGTGTAAAGACCTTTTCGGGGCACCCTGTAGCGTTCATGCAACTTTCGGTGAGAAAAAAAGTTTTATTTCTTTCATATTTTTCCGTGGGTAGCTCGAAAGCTTAACCTCACGGGGTTCCAAGATCTAATAAACACCTAATAAGTGTTGACAGTTAACTGTTTTGTCCTTATGGGACGCCTCAGAATACTGCTTGGTCAATGTGACACCCTTGCGAGGTTAATTAGACCGTTTTGTCTCTCATCCTACGTCTATAGTGAGAAAACCCTCGCTAGACGCCCCATCTAGTGAGATGAGATGAGAAGATCGATTGCAAAGAAAAGGGAACCATTCATGACCTTCGACAGCACTTCTGCCTTTTAGGCCAGATCGACGCTGATTAGTAGCGTTTTTACCCACCATCAGACATGAGCGTCAATCAGCGGAATTTTTAAGCCAAATAGTACTAACAAACGTAAATTTTAGTACCCGTGAATTTAACAATCAAACAATAGGTTTTTACTTTGAACATACCTTCTTATTGTAATTAAGGTTAGGATTGGTTTTTGAGTACGGTGGTAGGTTGGTAAGCTCAAGCTCTTTGGAACCTCCGCCGTTTAAGACTCGCTCGTCTTTTACATCACAAGTGTCGTTTTGTTTAAGTGGAGGTGCACCTTCTACCATTCTATGTAGTCGACGCTGGTTGATTGGTTGGCGCTTAGCAAAAAACAATTGGCGGCTCGTCGTTCAAGGGTGGGGGGCGGCACTTAGTGGGGGCAGCAGGCGTTGGCTTTAGCGAATTCCCTGAAACCAAGAAAAACCACTTTTAAAACTTTTATATTTTTAAGATTTTAGATTTCTATGTAGGACTTAATTTTTTTTTTTGGATATAAGCGATAATCAGGAAAATATTGCAAATGTAAAAATGTAATAGAAATTTGACTTATAGGGGGCAATTCTTTAAAATTTGAAATAATTTGAAACAATCTGAAAAAATTTGACGCCTCAAATTTAAGCCCTAAATCATGGCAACATCGTAAATTTCAGTTTTTTGTACAGCGGCAAAAACCGAAAAATGAGGAAAAATATAATCTAAAACCTACCTCTAAACTCGATTGCTGATAGTTCAATATTTTTCCGGGATTGTTGATGATGCACAGGTTCTTAAAAAATTGTATTTTTCCGGAAAAAAAACAATAACAAAACCATGAGACGTTTTTCTTATTTCGTTAAAGTTGGATTCAAATAACACGAACATGACATGCAAAGTACAGCCGACCACAAAATCCACGTAATTTAATTTTAACGAAATCAAATGAATTTTAGGAAAGAAAACGATAAGTTGATAAATTTATGAAAAAAAATAATTTTCGGATTTATTGCAACCCGTGGCCCAAAAAATAACCTTTGAATATATAAATATCAAACTTGTTATTATTATCATATAATTAAAAATAATGTTTGTCTAATATTTCTTATGATCAGGTATGAGAAGAGATAGAAAAAAAGTCTGCCAAACCCAGGTTATAAAGGTTAGGTTCAGGTCTGCTACAGGGTGACCTTAAAATCTATTATAGATTTGTTTAGAAATTCTAGTTCTCTACTTAACAATAAAAAGTTGAAAATAGCCCAAAAAGTTAAACTATGTATTAACGGATTATTTCAAATTTAGGTTCAGGGGGTGAGTTACAGGGTGATATCAAAAATAGTTGTACAATTTACATTGTTAAAAACAACTTTGTCAGGGGTTTTACTTAGCAAACAAGAGTTAGAAATACCTTAAAAAATCATATCACTAACTTATTGTATTACCTTTAGAGCCAGCAAGTGAGCTACTGGGTGATATCGAAATTACTAGTGTATTTTTCTAAAAATCACATTTTTAGAAAACAATGTTGTCAAGAGCTTTCATTATCAAAAAATGCTTAGGAACACGTTAAAAAATCATAACATTAACTGACTGTATTACCTTTAGGTCCTTGGAGTAAGGTACAGGGTGATATCAAAATTAGTAAAACACTTTTGTAAAAATCACAATTTTAAAAATCAACTTTATCAGGAGTCTTGGTGAGCAAAAAATAGTTAGGAATATGTAAACAAACCACACCATTCACTAACTGCGTTACATTTAGGTCCAGTAGGTAAGATACTAGTAGTAAATTCTTTTATAAATCATATTTTTAAAAATAACTTTTGGCCTCACCTTACTGTTTACAAACCAAGAACATATAAGTTAGGGTTTCTTGAGCGATCTATTAAAAGAATATTACGTTAATTACTTTTCCGCACAATTTTACTTTTTCGCATCATTTTTACTTTCCTCACGATTTTTTTCGCACGTCCAAATTGCAAGAACCTTCCCGTCCACAATCGTTTTCAAATGAAAACCCGTTCTCCTACACACAAGTTTCATTTTCAAGAAGTGCTGCTGTACCGATGCTACCAGAAGCACCGAATGAAGAATCATGTAATGTGTTACAGCCTGTACAGACCAATATACCTTTCTCCATTCACTACAGTAGTAATTCTAAGCAGCAAACTGATCAAGGCATTTCTGTAGTGGGCCAAACACCAACCAATCAAATTCCAATAAGAAACGACGTTATTCAAGATGTTGCGGCATCTGATGTATATTGAAGCATGCAACAAACAGAAAGTGCACTTTCAATTTCAATATCTACCATCGTTAACTTTTTCGTTATTGTTATTTAAATGTTCTTTACATAAAGTTTCTTTTTAATATATCATAATAAAAAAATCCTGTTTTAATATTTTTCCGTGCATAAAAAAATCAAGTAAAAATAAAAGTTAAAAAACGTACGGAAAAGTAACTTTTCCGCACTAGTGCTGAAAAATTTCTTTTCCGCACGATTTTTGTTTTGTTAAAAATGAAGATATTTAGGACTCATTAAATGATTTATGTAACTATTCTATCTTACGTATCATTTTCTAGCATTATTATAAAATCTTTGCGAATTAAAACATGTTTTTTGATAAAGAAGATGGACAAAAACACTCGTAGGAAAAACATTGTACCTAATTCTTGCGGAAACTATCTTTTCCATCCTTGACGGCTTGCCCGAACTCCGCTCCGCGTCGATTGTGCAACTGCCGTCGCGTGCGGAAAAGTACCTCTTTCCGCACTTGTTAGGTAAATAACTATTGTACAAACAATTAAAAGCCTAAGCGATACAAAACAATATTTATGTAAAAGATATTTAAAATTTAAAGATAAAAGACCTTAAGTGGGATGAAACTACTGCTTTTGTTGATTTGGAGTTTTCAGTAAAAATAGCTAAAGAAGTAAAGAAATATATCCCTTTATCAGACAACCAAATAACTATGTAGCGGTACAGGTATTAACAGATTTTTTGAAAGAAATGCAAAATATTGAGTCGCTTCACTTTGGAAGAAGTCTATATACAAGTAATTAAATAAAACTAAGAACGACATACGGGACAAAAATATTTGTGTGCAGGTTGTTGTTTGTCAATGTAAATAAATGTAATATTTATTATGTGTATTTGTACATTTTTATATTGAGCAAGCTTAATAATTATAAGGATTTGATTTGGCTCGGTTTGGTTATGTTAAATAGATAACTTGGGTGTTAAATTGTTGCCTAAAAAACATGCAAATTTGTGAAATAACAACGAAGAGAGTTTTTTCCTGTAAATAAATGTGCAGATTTTTATATTTATCGTGTATGTTTGTAAATGTTTACATTAGGCAAGCCTAGTGAAGGCTTTCGTTTTGTTACATTAAATATATATTTTAGGGCCAAGATTCTAAAATATCTTGTAAATTTGTTAATTAACAAATCAAACAAATGTAAAATATTTGTAAAAAAATTTTGATTTACTATAAATTTGTGAATTAACAACGAAGGCAGGCAGGTTTTTCTGTAAATAATTATTGTACATTTTTATATTGACCAACCTTATTTATATGGGTTTGGTTCGGTTTGGTTATACTTGATATGTATTATAAAGCCATGATTTTTTCAAACTAACTTGTGAATTTGTAAAAGAACAAGGAACCAAGATGTTGTTACGTAAATAAATGTAGGGATTTTTGGATTTCTTATGTGTATTTGTAAACTTTTATTTTGACCAAGGTTAGTTAGGGGCTTAGGTTGATTTGGTTATATTAACTAATATGTTTTAATGTCAAAATTTTATCATATTAACTTGTAAATTTGTCAAATAAATAGTAAAAGTTTTTCACGTAAATATATGTGAATATTTTTGGATTTATTTATTCATTTCACCCTGTAGCTCACCTCCCTTGTTTTTTAAAAACGTGATTTTTCAAAATCTTTACTGCTATTTAGATATCACCCTGCAGCTTACCTACTGGAAGTAAATGAAATTTAGTAAGTGGTATGATTGCTTAACGTGTTCCTAACTATTTTTTGCTAACAAACGCTCCTGACAACGTTGATTTTTAAAAACGTGATTTTTACGAAATTTTATTACTAATTTCGATATCACCCTGTACCTCATTTCCTGGACCTAACGGTGATACAGTCAGTTAATGGTATGATTGTTTAACGTATTCCTAACTATACTTTGCTAACAAAAGCTTCGGACAACCTTGCTTTTTAAAAATGTGATTTTTAGAAAATTTACACACACTAATAATTTCTATATCACCATGTAGCTCAATTCCTGGACCTGAAGGTGATAAAATCTGATAATGGTATGATTGTGTAACGTGTTTCAAATAATTTTTTGCTAACGAAAGCTCTTGACAACATTGTTTTTAAAAATTTGTTTTTTAGAAAATTACGCTTCTAATTTCGATATCACCCTGTAGGTCTCTCACGTCCTGGATCTAAAAATAATACAATAAGTTCATGATACATATTTTAATGTATTTCTTACTCTTATTTGCTAACTAAAACTCCTGACAGAGTTGTTTTTTAAAAATGTGATTTTAATTAAGATTTACTACTATTTTCGATATCACCCTGTAACTCACCTCCTGGACCAAAATTTGATCTAATCCGTAAATAGTAGTTTTTTAGGGCTATTTTCAACTTTTTATTGCTAAGTAGAAAATTAGAATTTTTTAACAAATCTATAATATTAGGCACACAAGAAATTTTACATAATTATACAAACATTTTTAATTATACGAATTTATAGAAAGTTTGAAATTTATGTTTTAAAGGTTTGTTTCTTGGGTCCCGTTCATTTTATTCATATTATGAACCTATTTTCAGGGCGGCTGTACGCAGTTCCCTGCCTATATGTGTGGCTCCCTCTAGGGAGCGTGTCGCAAACTTAAGTTTTCCTTGCACAAAGTGACCACGTGGTCGTGGCACCCCTGAAAAATTCCGCCTTCGACTTATTTTCGTCAGATGGAGACTGTGTCGACTATTCTTAGGGTCACTGCATCCTGAAAGCCTGGCATCTTCCAACGAGCGGATAGTTCACAACTTGCATTCCATTTGCTATTGGTTGACATAGTCAGGCGGGATTTTTAAAATTAAAACTCTCCTGTCCTCGTTTTGGGAGGTTGAAATCGGTGTTAAACCAAACTGAAACAAAACCTAACCGTGGTCAATTGATGGGAAACGTATCCTGACCGGGGCGTATCTGGACAGGTTAGGATACGTTGTCGAATAATTTATCAGGGTTAGGTTAACACCGATTTCGACAGGAAAACAGGATAAGGAAGCTAATTAAAAAAAAAAATAATATGTTTTTAAAAAACAATAAAAAAAAAACTCATCGGCATATGCATAGATTTAGTTAAATTCAATAGGTATGTACTGCACAAACCACTACTCTTTTTAGTCACTTACAACTAGTATATATTCGTATTTTACGCCGAAAGCTGTAAACATAAAGTTTGTTAAATGCTTGACTGGTGGCACCATCTCTTAATATAATATAATAATAATCTTAAACGGCAACGTTCAACATTAAAAAGTCAGCTGACTATTTCGACCAATAGCAAACGGAATGCAAGTTGTGAACTAGCCGCTCTCCCAGGGGTAGCGACACCAAACATAACCTCATTTACGAAAAACTCAAATCTGACACTGTCAGGAGCATAGCTTTTTTTATGTTTAAAAAAATTAAATGGTTTACAAATGTTACGTAAAGAACTGTCCGTCACATCCGGTATATAAATTTTACTGTCCAAATAAACAAACCTAAAAAAACTAAGTTTTTTATGATTTCAACTTTATTAGGACCCTGTGTCCAGCAGTCCACACAGCGAAGGAAACCAAAAATATAGTTTGCATGTTTTATATATATTCTAAAATATAGAAAACTATTATGTTGGGTTTTGTATTATTTAATAAATGTTTTATGCTCTCTACGGAATAAAGGTGTACGTTTAATCCCTTTTTTCATGGGCTAAGGTAGTATTTCTTGTCTCCAGTGATTGAAAGTAATTTCTTTAAAACCATAAAGGCAAAATATAGGTTTTTGGATTATTTTATTTTATCATAATACAAAAAACAAAAAGGAATATATACACGATACCGATTATTTTGTTCCAGCTTGCCGTAAGCTTACTTTACTTTGCCGATGGCTTGGTTCGTTTTGATCGTTATTGTGTCCTTAGGCATAGAATATTGCTTCCATATAAACGAAGCATTTAACTTTCTAGACTTCTCCAGGCTGTAAACCAGGAAACTGTGAAATTTTCGAAATTCTGTTTATTGCATCATTTCCATGCCCATCTCAAAGTAAGAATATGCTTTATTTTCCATCTTCGAGAAATGTAATTCAAACTTTTTCTCGAGTAAACTTAATTAGTTTGTTATGAAATAAATAATATTTTTCCACATTGTTTGTTATAAGGTCACTCATCGTCAAGCAAGCTTTACCTTGCTTGACGATGAGTGACCTTTGTTTGTTAGCATCTGACTGACTTTTGTTTAATGTAATGCCATGACAACTATCACTGCCCACTGTTTTTTTATATACTTGACATGCTAAAACTACAGTACGGTAAGTGGTTTAATACCTATTTATTTAGTTTATGATTATTATTATTTTTAGTATATAAAAATAAACCTTGGCATTAAAGTCCCTTTTAGTCACTTAGCAAATTATAGCCCTTCTTCCGGTCGAGCATGAAAATTCCCGCCGTGGTATTAAAAGTAAACACTGCACGCTCCAGGTTTATAATATACCTACTATTATTTTTATTATTGTTCAAAAAAAAGCGGGCGGCGAAGAAAAGGTCGAAAATACAAAAAGTCGAAAATACAAAAGTTCGAAAGTACAAAAGGTCGAAAATACAAAAGATTGAAAAACAAAAGGTTCAAACAAAGATCGAAAGTAGCTACACTGTAATGATTGCAAAACAAAGTAGAATTAAGAGACACACAGGTACACACACACACACTCATAGAAAAGTTTTTAAAAAATCAACATCCAATAAAAACTCAAGGTAGCAACACGACGGGTCGCAGAACTTTGTTCGAAAACATTTTCTTCGAACGGAAATTTTTATGAAAACCATTTCTTCTAATGAAAATTTGTTTGAAAACATTTTTTTTAAACGGAAATTTATTCGAACACCATTTCTTTGAACGGAAATTTGTTCGTAAGTAATAGTTGTTCAAAAACATTTTCTTCGAATAGAAATCATTTTCTTCGAAAGCAAGTTTTTCGATAAAAGACGCTCTAGACCTGGATTTCCAAACCTAACACAATTCATATAGTTTGACTACGGCAAGGTCTTTTTAACATATTTTTTCAAAAAAACCCTGACTTCTTTCCCGGGATCGTAAACATTCTGAAAATTTGTCTACTTTCCTCCTTTTGGAAGGTCGAAATCGGTATTTTCCTAAACTTTGTCAATTGATCGCAAACGTATCCGAACCGGTCCAGATACCTCCTGATATGCTCAATTAAGAAAGGTTAGAGTAACACCGATTTCAACCTTCCAAAATGAGGACCGGAAAGCTAATTTAGGGAAATCATTTTTCGACAATAGGTCTCGGTTGGTTCGGTTTGGTTTCACACCCTCTAGGATCCCGGGAAAGAAGTCAGGGAAGTTTTTATTTCCAAAAATTGTTAGAAAAAAACCCCATTAGTCGAACTATATGAGTTGTGTTAAGTTTGGCAAGCCAGGTCAAATTTTTTTTTCGAAAAATTTGTTTTCGAAAAAATGTTTTTGAACAAATTTTAATTTTAAAAAAAATATTTTCGAACAAATTTCCGTTCAAAGAAAATGTTTTCGAACACATTTCTGTTCGAAGAAAATGATTTCGAAAAATTTCTGTTTGAAGAAAACGTTTTCGAACAATCTTTTGTTCGAAGAATATGTTTTAGAACAATTTTTGGTTTAAAGAAAATGATTTTCGAAGTTTATGCTTTCGAACAATAATATTAAGATATTTATATGAAATGTACTATAAAAATATAAATAATTAAGCCGAACCTTACGAAAACTCGAACTGTATTTGGGCATTTTTTGTCTTTTGATAAAATGTAAAATTCGGAATAAAAAGATACTAAAAAAAACCACAATACCAAAAACACCCAAAAAAAATGGGAAAAAACCTTGGAAAATAAATTAAACAGTGCGAAAAATAGCGTATAAACATCGTGATAAAATTTTCATTTTATCCCTTGATATATTATATACTATTAATAAACTTTTAACATAGAAATGGATTTCTGTCCTGTTTGTTTATTTATTACGTATTATTTTTATACAAAAACAGAAATAATATTTAAAAGAAAATAATTTTTAACAATAATACCTACAATAAATATTCATAACCCAAAAACTCAAGGAACATATTTTTTATTTCTTAAGCTGTATAAAAACGAGTTCTTTTTAAGTTCTATTAAAACATTTGTCTTTTCTCAGACTGTATAAAAATGAGTATTTTTCACGAATGTCTATGGAATTTTGAGTACGGTTTTGACACTCGTGTCGCTACCCCTGGGAGACGCTAGACTTCCAGGATGCAGTGACCCTAGTATTTTTAATTACACTATCCAAAACCTTATGGGAGCAGCTTTCGTGTTCGTTTACGACAGAGACAATTTATTATTTTCTCTCTGGTTTACGAAGGACTCAGCCGCATGGGCCGTCACTGAAGAACAGCAGTTTCTATATGGGAGGACCCCCCAGAATAAAAAACTATATACGTGCCTAGCTTTTTTAAAAAGTAAAAAAATAATCACCACTTCAATAATTTGACAGGATCTTCACTTAGTCAGATTTTTCTGGCAGATTTTAAAGAAATAATTTGACATTCCCTTAAAATTCCGTTCAAATATAACGGTGGCAACAGCGTAGAGCTAATTTTGTAGCGACTCTTCCACGACATGCAGTTAGTCCCTCTTTGTTAATTTTACCGTGAAAAACAAAGAAAGAAAGTAAACTTAGCTGACCTCATAAAGAAAACGAATAGGACTCATAAATTTGAAAGAAATGTGACGAAATGTGACGAAATTTGACATTTCAGTTTGTGTGGTTAATAGTGAATTTATTTACAATTTTTAAATTAAAAATTTTCAACAAATTACGGGTTTTTAATTAAAAACAAATATTATATCGTGACGCTACATCTATCAAAAAGTGGGAAATGGCCTTTTAGGTAAGTTTTTAAGTTTAAAAATTGCCTTTTAAACGAGAAATCTTAAGCGCCAGATTATGTCACATTTTGTCAAATTTCGCCAGATTTTTTGAAATGTAAAGAATTGACCCCATATTATGAAAAAAGTTCAAAAATGAGACAGGTCTGGTGAATTAAGAGACAGTGATAAGTTATGTATAAACAGTCGGATCGCCGTCTAAACCAAAAATAAGACATTCAGGGTAAAATTGAGAGACAAGTTTTTATTTGTCTTTTTATCCAACTGCAGCACGGCGAAGGAAAGGTAATATTTTTCGATTGCTGTATGTATGTAAATATGTATGTTTGTGTCACGCTAGAGGCTAAACGGCTGAACCGATTTTGACAAAAAAGGTATCGTTGAATTGCTACTGATCCCCAAGGTGCTATAGGCTATATTTTTTAAACAGAAATCAAAATGGCGGTCTTCAGACGCCATTTTGTCACATGATGTAGGCTTTAAGGCATACAAATTATCTAAATTTCAGGCGATTTTATTGAAATTCCTTTGATTACCCAATGCAAATGTCCTCTAATTTGCTGTAGTTACTTTGTAGTCCTCCCTGCTCCCACCCATCTCCCCTCCTGTCATTCCCCCCACCCTATTCAAAAACCATATTCGCATAATTTTATCAAATATAGAGCGATTTCAAAAATTCTTTCTGCACACGCTTTCAGATTTTTTTCCAACACCATTTTACTAGTTCCACCCCCCTCCCGGCCTCTCCCTTTCTCCTCCCCGCCATCCTTATTAGTAATAGTTATAGCTTTAACTGTCACAAATATAAAGCGATTTCAAAATTTCTTTCTGCACACGTTTGATTTTTTCCAACATTATTTTACTAGTTTCCCCCTTCCTCTCCCCCTCTTCTCCCCTTCCTCCTTATTAGTAATAGTTGTAGGTATACCTTTCACAAATTTAGAGCGATTTGAAAAATTCTTTCGGCACACGCTTTAAGATTTTTTTCGACACCATTTGACTAGTTCCCTCATCCCCCTCTCATCCCCCACCTTCACTCAATAGAAGGTAACACTGTTCGCCTCCGTATAAAATCTACACGTACTATTCGGGAAAAGCTAAATGAATTGTAAATGTATAGTGCTTTTTATAAGGCTGAATAAGAATTAAACCTAAAAGTTGAAAATAAAAAAAAATTAAATAAAAAAAACACCCAACTGCTAAATTTACTTGTAACTACTAGTCGCAGTTGGGTACAAAATTACCCAATAATCTGATTCATGAAAATACAAAACTGTATAATTTCGTAAGTGCGCTTTGGGCATTAAAACTACAAGTTGAAGCATGTCGTACATTATAGGTATACCTATCAATTTTGTACTCAACTGCGACTAGTACTTAAAAGTAAATTTAGCAGTTGGGTGTTTTTTTTACAAAAAAATTTTTATTACTTAAACACACCGATTTTAATTTAATAAGGACAATTTTTCGCTATTTTAAAATCCAAAATGACAGACTGAGTCAAACTTCACCTTTTAAATAGGCTCGTTTAATTCTATGTTTAAATTTTTTTTAAATATTTTTTGAATTCGGAAAAACTCTGTCTCCGCCGCGCATAACGAGGTACAAAATACTAATTTTCGTTGCACTAAACTGATTTCAATGAAAAAAAAAGGAATTATGGTAATACTCGATTGCTCTTTGAACAAAACTATTGAAATATTCAGTTGTCCCTCCATGAAGAATCACTTCTTCGTATGATGGGAAGATTATTTTTTTATAATTATAATTAGTACGTCGTTATGCGTGGTGGACCTAGATCTTTTAAATAAATTCAAAAGCGATCATTTAGAAAGGGTCAAATTCGAATTAGTAAGCCAAATTAGACTTAGAGATGACGGAAAATTTAAATAGTGTTCTTTAAAGAGCAATTTATATTCGCCATGATGCTTTTTATTTTATTGTCGGATTAGTACTTGTGAATTTATGAGGAAATGAATGCTCAGAGAAATGGGAATGGGAATTTTGTAGCTGCGTTCGGTATTTGCATCTCAAACGCGACGGATTTTTGGTCACGTGATTACAGATTAGTCTGAGCAAATTGGAATTAACGAACGATCCAGATCAAATCGATCAAATTTTTATAAATGGTTATAACCTTAAATATAACCAAAAATATTATGTACATATGCAACTCACGCCCAGCTATAATTTTGACAAAATTTTCCTGTGATGTCGGAAATTTATATAATATGTTGTCTTCAACATCAAATAATTCGATTTTAATCTTTTTACATTAAAAAAATATTTTTGTAAACAAAACAAATACACAACATACGTCACAATCTCGGATTAATCTGTTTCGTCCATCAAAATGTAGCAACAGAGCAACCAGATTTACGTCCGACTAGTCTGAGCAGAATTACCGAACGATTCAGATCTACCTCCCCTAGATCTAGATGGGATTACCGAACGATATCGATCAAAAAGATTAATCCGACGTAAATACCGAACGCAGCTTGTAAAAAATTATTTTTTTTTAAATCCAGCATAATAAACATAAACGTGTCTTTTTAAAAAATTGAGTTTTTTTAATGTGTTATTTCAGGAGAAAATTAATACACACAGGAGGAAGGCAATTGTTAATTTGTAAAACAATATAGTTGAAAACCGATTTTAACGATTCATATCTCGTTGTGCGTACCAAAAGTGAAGCTTTTCTACAAACAAAAAAATATAAACATTTCCTTACATATACACAATAAGAAACGAGCCAGTTTGATTCAGTCTGCCATCTTGGATTTTAAGATGTCGGACAAAAATATATTTTTACGCAAAAGCCCAACGACTTTACGGCAAACTGATTTGTTGGGGTGAAATCGGTGTTATGGTTGGAAAGTTAACAAAAAGAAATTTTGTCTCGTTTTTTTCCCACCCGGTATACTCGAAAAGCGCTCGTTTTTATAAACTATTTTTTTGGACCAATTTGATACTTTAAAATATCTACAAATTCTCACGTATAAGATAAAAACATTTTTAAAATAAGCATTATCATAATTAGCATAAAGTTATGTAGGTATCTAGTATTTTTTGACAAAAAATTTGTATTTGTTTGTTTATTTTTTTTTCTTTTGCCCTAAAACCATGGTATAATTTAATTGATGTTTATGACTTTGTGATAAGACGATAGTTTTGCATCTTATTTATTATGGTTTTTGATTGAAATGAGACCATCTATTTTTGGGACGTTACGAATGTACAAATAAAAACAATAAAAGCAGTTAAATACCTAGTTTTATTGATTTTTATTTTGGTTTTATTTAAGGATAATTTTTTTAGGGTAAGAAATATTCCTATCTCTGTTCTTTCAAAGCGGCGACATAGTAAGATTCTTTATCTGTTAATAAAAAAAAAATCCATAACCCCCACCCTTACGCCATTAGCCCCCCCCCCCCCCCCCCCCGGTTTCCAGCTCACTGGCCACCACTATGCACAAACATTTTTCGTTGACAATTACAGATTTTTTAACCCTTTCCGCAGTTGGAGTCTGTATCGGTCGTAAGAGACAAGTTTTTTTACGTTAAGCAAGTTTTTGAGAATTATTAGCCATTCAGCTTGTTTAGGAAATACGATACATTTGTACATAATAATTAAACCATTTGTTTGATTAACAAAATATTTATTACTAAGTTGCAGTAGTAGTTGTTATACTGTTTGGTTTAAAAATAATGTTTGTTATTATTATTGAAACTAATCAGCACATTTATAAACAGTGTTTGAGTTTATAAAATATGAATGTAACATAAATTTTAGCAAAAAATTTATAAAAAAATCGTAGGTACAATTTTTTTAAATGTTACTGGTTAGGTACGATTACGTCCTTATCCCATATCATTTAACAATATCCAGTGGAGTACGCAAAATCCTGAGGGAGGGCTTGAGCGCAGATCGATACTTTTTAATATTGATTTTTGGGGAAAATCCGTGTTTTAGGGGTCAATATTCATTGGCTCTGAGGGGAGGGGGGCATCAGCTCTTAAGCCCCCCTGCTTCCGCCGCTCTGACCTTACCTGACAAAACCTGACTTAACCTATCCAAAATTTAGCCGGATAAATTTTTGTTAAGTCGACTAAGGCCAGGTTAGGCTAGGCCGGGTTATCGGTTACATCAGATTGTTCTTAAATCAAACAATGTACTACTACTATGTCGGTTTAGAACGTTTTTCTACGTTGTCCGACGCCTATTCTCCACCTCCTTTAATCCTGACAATCATCTTCCGTCAGGTTTTTTGACTCATTAATCTTTGGATTGACTGTTGCCATTCCAGTTTAGGACGCCCTCTTTTTTTTTCTTTGGTAATCTTTTTTCGTTCACCCGTTTTACATGGCCGTACCATATCAGTTGCCTTTTAGTGATGTCATCCGCTATGCTTCCCTCGATTCCCATTCTTTCTTTTATGATCTCATTTCTTATATGATCTGTTCTAGATATTCTCATTGATCTTCTTATTGCATCCATTTCGACACTTTCCATTTTTGCTTTTTATTTTCCTGTTACGCGACAAGTCTCTATTCCATACAGCAGCGTGCTTTTCACCATTGTTTCATATATGTTAAATTTTACATTCTTTTTTATCTCTCTGCTCCATAAAATACTGTTAAGACAATCAATTACCTTTTTTGCTTTTACTATTCTTTTTTCTAGTTCTTTACAATCTGTTCCTGTCTTATCAAATGAGACACCCAAGTATACATGCTCATTGCATGGAGAAATTGTTTGTCCATTGTCTAGTTCTAACTCACTTGATTCGTTTCCAATACATAAGTACTGTGTCTTGTCCAATGTATATTCATCAATTCATGGTATATTTGGCTTAAATGCGTCTATGATTGGCAGCTAAACTCTAGAAATTTGTAGTACACCAGAGTGAATATATAATTGAGTTAATTATTTTTGTATTTTCTAGAAATTTTTTTGTGTTGTGGTTCAATTATATAAATGAATGATTTATATTAAACATATATTGGGTTCAAGTATGTATTAATTTCATACAATTATTTATTTTTTCTGTGTATAATGAAAGGTTTTTTAAATAAATAATAATTGATAGTGGGTAACTAAAGTGTTGGAAGCATACTTTTATTGGCCCAAATAAAAGTTATTTTAGAAATGCTAATTATATTTTCTTAAGGTTTCACAAACAACTAAAAAAATTGCTTAAAATTCGTAATATTTTATAAATATAACCTAAATTTAATCATCATTTGATAATCATGGGAAAGCAAGTTTAATTTTTCAACTAACCAATTTTTTTTCTAAGAATTAGGTTGTTAAGAAACACTTAAGTTAATGTTGTTTCTGAAAAATCTATTTTTTGTTATTAAGCCATTTAATAATACAAAAATGACTTATAAAGATTAATAAAAACAATATCGTCCATATCGTATAAAATCATACACAAATACGTATTTTTTTAAAAGATGAATATCGTTTTCTATGGTATGCATTGTATAAGGTATGCCTAATTATGAAAATTGTCAAATAATAAGGAGCGCCGTCGGGAAAGGGTTAATTAAGAATTACCCCCCTCTCTCCTAGAAAAAATAATCGAATGACAACAAATTTTTCGTCGACTCACACCCCATCTCTAGATTTTGACCCCAAAAACGCGCTTGGTATATGTTGGTACTTTGGTACGTTTGGTGGCTTATTTTATTTAAAGTTATAATAAATAAGAAAATAATAAGAAGATCAATGAGAATATCAGAATAGATCATATAAGAAATAAGATCATAAAAGAAAGAATGGGAATCGAGGGAAGCATAACGGAATGACATCACTAAAAGGCAACTGATATGGTACAGCCATGTACAACGGATGAGCGACGAAAGATTACCAAAGCAGGTCCTAGACTGGCAACCAACAGGGCGCAGAAAAAGAGGGCGTCCTAAACTGGAATGGCACCAGTCAATCCAAAGATCAATGAGTCAAAAAAACCTGACGGAAGATGATTGTCAAGATCGAAGGAAGTCGAGGTCGAATAGGCATCGGACAACGTAGAAAAACGTTCTAAACCGTAGTACTAGTATAAATTAGTTAACTTCCTGTACATTTCATACCTTTTTAAAAATTTACGGGCCTAAATTAAGATTAAGCAAGTTTTTTTTTGAAAAAAATTAAATTTGCCTTCTTTTTTTATCTTAAGTCTGTCCTCCGACCCTGATTTCTATACATACCAAAGCCACTAATTGTTTTTTGATAAATCAGTAAAAATAGATCAAATGTGTTTATTTTAAGAAAAAAATAACTACCTATGTTTAAACGCATTGTATTGGTTTTTGTTAATAATGTAATGAAAATCTGATCCTGCTTCAAGTAAAGGCCCTTTATTTAAGGCATGCGCAGTTACCTGGCTTAAACTTTATCCCTTACTAAAGGATAATGTTTGACCTTACTTGTGTCCGAATAACGCAGGCTACTAGTTCCTTTATTTAGAGACTCTGTTGCCGCGCATATAACGTTATGACAAAATGTAATGTAAATTTAAAATATTACTAACTACAGGCCCATTACGATAATAAACAACTTCTTAAAATGCCTTGAAATTCTTGTACATAACAAACTTTTTCATCTATTAAAAAACAGAATTTCCCCTTTACAGCATGGTTTTTTGAAAGGACGTTCTACAACAACCAACCTGGTGATCACCACACAAACTATTGCTGAAACACTAGATAGCTCTTCCCATGATACAACAAGACAAGATATGATCTCTAGCCGTTCGAAATAGCGTTTTTTAGCGAAATTTAAAAACATGAGGGCGCGCTAATACATTTGATGTAATATAACTTGGGTATGTTGCATCGCTAATGCGTTTTCAATGAAAATGAGGGTAGTTCAGAATAAATAAGATATTATTAGTATTATAAATGCAAAGATAAGATAATGTAAAAGTTTTATTTGGAGTCGGAGAGCCGACCAGAGCAAAACAATGATTCTAAAATCTGATTAAAATCTGTTTGATCACTCCGTAAAGTAAAAATTTACTCTATTGATACCAAAATCATGTATAATTTTACCTTTTGGATTTTTTTTAATATCGCTTTAGTTTCTAACTAAATATAAAAAATAAAACAAAAAGCCAATTTTTAATAGGTTGTTTATTTTCAAAATAAGTATACTACAGTTACAACTGAGGTTCTGTGTAGCAGTTTTTAAAATAATTATAATAATCAAACAAGTTTCGTGGGTAATCGGGTAAAAAGGAGTTTTTATTTCTCTCATATTTTTCCGTGGGTAGCTTGAAAGCTTAACCTCATGGGGGTCCAAGATGTAATGGACACCTAATAAGTGTTGATAGTTAACTGTGTCGTCCTTATGGGACTCCTCAGAACACTACTTGGTCAATGTGACATTCTTGCAAAGTTAATTAGACGGTTTTGTCTTTAATCCTTTGTAATAGTGAGAAAACTTTCGCAAGATTCCGATGTACCGAGATACGAGAAAAACAAGAACAAAAGCAGGCGAAATAAATTGCTTGCTATACATATCGATCAATGAAAAGATCGAAAACAAATCAAAAGAAACAAACTAATCCGTGACCCACAACAGCTCTTTCTGCCTTTCAGGACAGATCAACGCTTATTGCGTTTTTACCCGCTATCAGACACGTGAGCGTCAGTCAACGGAATTTTTAAGCCAAATGATACTAACAAACGTAAAATTTAGTACCCGTGAATTTAAAAAATCAAACAAGGTGTCTATTAGATCTTGGACACCCCTCCCCCATAAGGTTAAGCTTTCAAGCTACCCACTGAAGAATATGAGGGAAATAAAAACTCATTTTTACCCGATTAGCTACGAAACTTGTTTGATTTTTTAAATTCACGGGTACTAAATTTCACGTTTGTTAATTATAATAATAATAGTATAATTTATTATTAATATTACTTTTAAATTGGTAATAACAAAATACAAAATTAAAATTTAAAATGTTTTGAGCAAATCCCTGCATTCACATTAAATTTATCTTCACGTCTAGACAAACGGATCCACTCCTGTGCCATTTTTTTGTCTTTTGCAAAGGTAAAAAAGCTCACATCGTGTGCAAAGCCTTTCACCTGATTGTCCGAATCACAACCATACGCTGCACATCTCATTTTCACCAACTTTAAATAATAAAAAAACATAAAACTAAGCGACAGAAACGCATTCAACAATGCAAACTGTAACCTAAATCAAGGGAGTTGACTCTCAGTGTGACGTCACCCCAGCTGATCGCGAAGCGCACTGCATGCGCGAAATCATATCTTGTCTTGTTGTATCATGAGCTCTTCCCAATTGGACGTCATATACACTGACCTATCCAAAGCATTCGACAAGTTAGCTCATCAGATCTTATTATCTAAACTTGAACTTTTTGGCTTTTCAGATAATCTCTTACAGTTTCTGAAATCATGGCTTTCAGATCGAATGCAATTTGTTTCAATAAATGGAATTGACGCTCCCGAATACATCTCATCTTCGGGAGTGCCTCAAGGGTCGGTGTTAGCGCCATTATTATTCGACATCTTTATTAATGATGTGTCTGCTGAACTTAAGTCAATGACGCTACTGTATGCTGATCTCAAGCTTCTCCTTCGTATTGACTCACTGGAGGATTGCCAAAGTCTCAAAAAAGACTTGGATACTCTTATCGCTTGGTGTACCATAAATAAACTATCCATGAACATAGACAAATGTCAAGTACTATCATTTACATTAAAAGCAAATCCAATTCTATCTAACTACTCAATAAACCAAATATTTTTATCTAGACCTGACTCTTTTCGCGACCTAGGAATAATTTTTGACAAGAAATTATCCTTCACAAAGCATATTGAAACTATAACATCAGAAACGACTAAGACCTTGGGTTTTATTGCCAGACTAAGCCGCGAATTTCAAAATATCAAAACTCTGAAAACATTCTCTTCTCCTTTGTCAGGTCAAAATTAGAGTATGCTTCTCTAGTGTGGTCACCTGAATATAACATTCATATTGAAGATCTAGAAAGGGTTCAGCGAAGATTTCTTAAGTTACTTTACTTTAAAACTTATGGAATATATCCTCAAGGATTTCCAGAAGAAAATTTACTTGAAATGTTCGATATGCAATCCTTATCTAACAGGAGGAGCTATTTCTCTCAGGTATTTCTGTTTAAGGTCCTGCACAACCAAATCGACTGTCCTGATATATTAAGTAAAATTAATTTTCTAGTTTCTCGTTTGTCTTCGCGTTAAAATCTGACATTATTTTTACCAAGAGTTCGAACAAATAAATTACAGTTTTCTCCACTTCATGTTATGTGCAGAACTTATAATAAATGTAACAGAGACCTTGACATATTTAACACCACAATCTCAAAAAATTCGTGGTTATTTTACAACGTCATTGCCCACTCTCTGATATAGTAAACATTCTGTTGTCCACAATTTTTAATGTAGTTTTTATTTGTTTTAAATTTAATTTTATAACCATGTCCTGTGTATATTTTTATAATTATTTTACATTTAATGTTTTTTAACTTAGTTTATTGCTTGATTATTTAGGTTGTGTAATTTTTAAGATTGTCCTGCTTTGTAATTGGTTTTTTTTTCCTGTTAAGCAGTGTTATAATAAATAAATAAATATTTTTGATTCCAGTCAATTATTTTAAGAACTACCAATGCGTGATAATCCGCTGATGTAATTTTATAATTTTTGAAATTAATTTTTTATAAAAACTGTCAGATATGTGTTGTTTGGCAACAGTGTTCACTAAGTAACCATAAGTCATCAATGTTTTTTGAAGTCTGTAAAAAAAAGAAGAAAAAGTACCCAGTACACAGACCTAATCCTATATTTTCCTGGCGGTTTTTCACTGGTATCTGTTTCTATTTTTCCCTAGTTGTTTTTGGAACTTTTTTATTAATTTTGCCTACAGAACACTAAACAGGCTTTTGACAGATAAATAAAGGATAAAAAAAATAAGGCAAATAAAAATTGTGTCTGCAAATGGAAAAGAATGGACTTATAAATTCGCAAAAGGTCCACATCATCAAAAATTATTTGTTTTTAGCAATTTTTCCAAGTTTAAGAACCTATTATTTGTTCAATGCTGATGTAATATTCAGAAGTAATATAATTTCGTTCGAATAGTACTAACTTTTTTCCAAAACTGGTACATAAAAAAAAACTTTTTTTGTTGCTTTTTTTAAACCTAAAAGGCACAAACATTTTTTATGGGAAAAATCGCCATACCTCATGAACTGAGAATTAGATTCAAATTAGTTTTTTTATAGTTTTATTAGGATTAAATATGCATCCAATTATAGGGCACTTTTATTATTTTGGCCACTACTGTATGTGGATGACTGTAGTATCTATGTATGCGTATGTAGCTCTCGAATTAATGAACCTATTTTGATGCTGTTTTCTTTTTCTGTAGATAGCTATAATCTTTTAGACAGTGTTCACTAGGTATCTTTAGAGATAACAATCATTTTACACGCTTATTAAGGCATAAAACATTCAATTAAATTTACTACTTAATCACACGAATATTCGTGAGTCTACTAAGTAGTAGTGGTTACTAAAACACAGTATTTTCCACTTATGGCGTCCGGAGGTTTTTAAACATTTTGTGTGCTCCTTTTTCTCAAGGGATATCGTATGACAGGATATGTTATTAAGATTTTAAATTTTGAGCTGAATCGTGACTTTCAAAATTTTCCTTCCCACGCAAGTAGTTTCCTGCCAAGTTTGCGTTTATAAGTAATATATCCATTCAGCGGCGGCTCCTATCAATACAACATGGTAGTGGCAGAATTTTGATTCAGTAAAAGAAATTTCGGGGTGTTGCACCCAAATTGTTAACCACAATTCATTAAAAAACATTCCTACTACCAATGGCGCACCCAGTAATATGTCTTGGGGGGGGGGGCCCGAGACCTTTTGGGGGGGGCCGAGACCTCATTATGTTATATTTTATACTATTTTATCTTTTTATTCATGAAATTTGTGGAAAATATCTAAAAAAATTTATGAAAAAATTGTGCTGAAATAATTGAAATGGATTGTAAAGCGCGTAAATTAAAACAGCCACGCTCCACGCACATAAACAATGCGAGTAATAATATGACGCTCAAATGTCCAACATTGGCTCAGTTTCTGTCGCCTTTATAGGCTGCCATAAAATTTATCTCTATTCGAAGGAGCCAACAGAAAAGTGGCACATACTCATTGGGCAGCGTGTTTTACGCTGCGTTGGGGTTTAGTGGCGCAATCATCACGTCGAGTCGGAGTGTGATCCAGAGAATTGCACAGGATTATCAAATTTCATATAATTAATAAACTAAAAAAAAATGCATAAAATAATATTAAATTTTAAAAATGCTTTTTGCAAAAAAATAGGGTAGTGCTCTGGCACTGTGGCACTACCTCACGAGCCGCCACTGTATCCATTTGAAGATAATGTATAACCGAGGGATTTCTTACCTTGTTAATCGGTGTACAAATCACTGGTTAATACATGTCAATACTGTGTCAATAGTGGTCAATACTAGGTCAATAGTGGTCAATACTATGCAATACTTGTCAATATGTAGTCAATATGTGACAATACTTGTAAATACATAGGCAATAACATGTTCATACCTGTTAATAAAATGTAAATACCTGTGGTTAATATGTCAATAGCTCAAATTTTTAGGTGAGAAGTGTGTAGTTTACAGTGTTGTGAGTCGAGTTTTAACAGGTAAGTAGTAGAAAATTTAAATATTTTTTTAAATTATATGCTTTGAAAGCAGCTAAGACTTCCAACTAGGTAAATATTAATTAAAATATTGAAAAACATAAACACGGCGGGGAAGATTGACCTGATGCTTAAAATAAGCAGTCTATCAAGCTGTTTTTAGTTTCACTGATCCGATCGTTTTTTCTAACTTCTAATCTAAATGACATAATGTTGCAGTGGCGCAACCAGAAATAGGTCTTAAGGGGGGGGCGAGGTCTCTTAGGGGGGGGTCTCTTAGGGGGGGGGCGAAACCTCATAATGTCGAATTTTAAGCTATTTTTTGTATTTTTTCATGAAATATGTGGAAAATATGTAAATAAATTTAAGCCTTAAGGGGGGGTGGCCCGAGGCCCCCCCTAGGTGCGCCCGCCTTCTGAGTTGGTATTTTTGGGTTCAGTGGGGTTTGGTTTTTTTTTGGGGAGATATGGTAAAGTTTTGTTTTTTTTTGGGTTTGGTGAGGTATTTTTTTATGTGGGGTACAGTGAGGTTTGGTCTTTTTTTGGGTTTGGTTTTCTTTTGGGTGAGGTATTTTTAAGTAAACAAAACAAAAAAAAAACGCAAACATAAGAAAAATGTCATCACTAAAACCATTTTTAAAAGATATTCCTTCTATATCCAGATCCTCCTCTTTTGATGATAATGATAATGTCTTAAGTCTCTATAGTGATTCGCCTATTGATAGTTTTTCAGAAGACAATGAAACTGAAGTAGAGAAACAACACCCCACTCTTGAAAAAGAACAGTATTATGCTGTCTACTTTGATGAGGATTGGTGGGTGGGCCGAATAATTAATAGTTGAGTGTGGCAGATCCACACTCAAATTTTTAATGAGACTTGAGAAAAACTCTGGTGGCCCAAAAATGATGACATACACACAATCAACAATTCTTTTATTTTTTTTTTGGCCCAATAATGCTACATGGCACATATCCATTTCAATTGAGAAGAGCGGATCAAATTCAAATTAAAACAAACTACAAGGAAATTAAAAAAAGTTTTTAGGTTTTTAGGTTACTTGGGTTAAATTGTGATTAAAATAAATGACTTTTATTTGGTTTATTTCATGACTCCTCAAAATTTCCATATTCTTGTTTAAATTATGTCTTAGGTAGCTTCTAAGAAATTAAATGTTTTATATCTGTCCTTTTTTCATCTTGTCAAAGAAAAGTGATAGATAGAGGTGTAAACTAGACTGGCAGGTTTTGCGTTAGTAAATACTGTCCTTAAATTTCATTAAAAGCAGTAAGAAGTGACTTAATATATTATTATCTATTTTTCAGTGTTAAAAAAAATTCAGTTAAGACAAATATTTTATTTTACTCTGTTAATACCGATATTAACACATGGCAATACCTGGTAATATGTGATAATACTAGGGAAATACCTGGCAATATGTGGAAATATTTTGTTAATACATGGAAATAGTTGCCAATAGCTTGTATTACATGTTAATATCTGTTAATACATGAAAAGATCTGTCAATACTGTTAATCGGTGTACAAATTTTGGTAGGTGAGAAACCCCTTGTGTTACACAAGTTGTGGATAACTTTATGCTATATGGTATGTTTTATACTATTTACCAGTAGCGGCTGCTACAGGGAGGGCAACGGGGCAATGCCCTCCCAAAACTAGACAACCACCAGTATTTTTAATTGATTTATTTAAAATAAGCTCGAAAATAAGTTAAATCTTTCTTTTTGGTTAACTGGGTAAACTTTTTTAGCGTAAATAATTACAAGCCGGCATCACCGCGCGGGACAAGATTTTAATTTCACCCGTTTTTCAGCGGTGTATAGGTGGCTGTACTCGCGCGGGGGCGGTAGGAATGTTTGTTTTAGTTCACGTCGGCCATATTCATCGTGCCAAACCGTTCGTTGCCCATCCTACGTGTCGCCGGTTCTATCCTTAGTGAAGACGTATGAGTTTTTTTTGATTTGGGGTACGTCAGGGTCCGTAGTTAAAAGCTTGCCGCTCGCGTGTCATTGTTTGTTTTTGTTATCGTTTGTTTATAAAATGGAAATAAATACCGTCGATAATATAATTAACTGTGCAAATTTAAATACGTTGACATATGAACTTCGATTACAAATAAAATCTTTAGGGCCACATAGACCGGACCTAAAAAAATTAACTAAAATTTTAGTGAAAGTAATAAAAAATTATACGATGCTGAAAACTGGTTGTGCGGTTGTGAAAAACGCGATTATTTTTTTTAGGAATGTGTGATATCAAGCACTTTAGTTAAAACTTAAAGATACAAAGTAAGTGCTACTTATTTAAATAACCACATAAAATTTTCTATGCTAGGCAAGACTGATATTAGGTTCCAATTGAATAGTGCCTATAGGCAAAACATTACCGAACATTTTATAGTAGGTTACTAGACTGTTTAAAATTCTGTGGGATTTTTGCGCAGGTAAAAGAAGGGCGAATTCACTTTATCTATAAAGAAATAAACTAAAAACTATACTAAGTAGCTGCTTGTTGTAAAATGCTAAAAGAAAATTGTATAGGTAAGTTTTTTATCTCCTTTTCGATGCAATATAAATTTCTGCCCCCCGCCCCCCAATTTATAACGTCACCAGATAAGATTTAAAAAAAACTCAATATTTTTTTTAAAAAGCGTGTTTTAGAAAAACATATTTTGCACTTACAAGGCAACATATACAATCAAAATAAGAAACGACGAGTTAACAACAATGTTTATTAATTTTAAAAAAATCTGGTTAAGCTTATTCAATGTCACTGATCTTCGCCATTTTACTTATTAGGGTTACTTCATTAAAATGTAATTACCATTAAAAATTGTTTTTTGTATTTTAGCTTGCTTTAAACATCTTTAAAGAAGACATCTTCACATATTTTAGCATAATTCTTATTTTCCGTCATTTTATAACTATTTATTGTGGTTTCCTTATTTGAAAGAATTTGCTTCAAAGTTTGTTTCCGTATGTATAAAATGCAGTTTGAAATCATTTTGTACACTGAGAAAAATCGGTCAAATAGATTAACAACCTGAGTTTTGTGTGCTTGAAAATAATATTAAATCCAACTAATAGATATTCTCATTAATTTGCTAAAATTATCACGCCCTTGCAATTCAACTACACGTAGATTTAGTAGGAATCAGGACACTGGTAAATATAGCAGAACAACAGTGTCCTTATTCCCACTAAATCTACGTTTAGTATTCTCATTGATCTTGTTATTGCATCTGCTTCGACACTTTCCATCTTTGTTTTGTATTTTTCTGTTACGCGACAAGTTTCTATTCCATACAATAGCGTGCTTTTTACCATTGCTTCATATATGTTAAATTTTACATTCTTTTTTATCTCTCTACTCCATAAAATACTGTTAAGACATCCAAAAACCTTTTTTGCTTTTACTATTCTTTTTTCCAGTTCTTCACGGCCTGTTCCTGTCTTATCAAATGTGACACCCTATACATACTCATTGCATGGAGATATTGTTTGTCCATTGTCTAGTTCTAACTGACGTGATTCGTTTTCAATACATAAGTACTGTTAACACCCATTTTTGGTACTCTTCCGTTAATTTTCTCGTCATATACTCCACGTCTCCTTTATCATTAGCTACAATTACTTGGTCGTCAGCAAACTGTAGTATGTATATGGTTTTATCCAGTTTTTCATAGCTACTGCCATATATATTTTAAAAAGAGTTGGAGAGATACAACATCTGTCTTAAGCCTTTCGTTACCAGGAATTCTTTTGAAAGTCGATTTCTAATTCTCATTTTAGATTTTGACCCTTTCTATAGTTCTTTTACAGCTTTTATGTATGTATGATTGATAATAATTTACTTAAACACTGTCCATAATTTTTCTACTGAAACGGTATCATATCATTTCTTACATGGTTTTTCTATTTTTTCTCTTAATTTATTATCAAATATATCAGGTGAATTGACATTTTTGTCCTAAATATATATTTTATTTGTCTTCTATCTATCTATTTTATTTGGTTGAATTTTTTTTTTCCAAGTAGATTTTTCTCTCAGTGTAATAATATATTTTTTGTTGATTATATGCTTAATAATTGGCAGGGTAATTTTTGACACTTTTGCAAGTTTGCAATTTGAACCTATACAAATTAAATGATATTTAAAATTAAAAACTGCAGAAGTGCATAATTAATGAAATGAAAAAAATTGTGAATTGCCTACACATGTTACTTTGGCTTAGATTTTAAATGATGATAATGATTAATTTCGTTTAATGAGCATGCATTTAGGTATCAAAGTTAGGTGGGGTCAAGCAGGTAAATAGTGAGCCACATCAAAAACTAATGAATCTTACTTCTGTCTATGTTCAGTTTGCTTCCTTGCAAACATTGTGGGGTCTGTCTATTAATTTGAAGAAGGAAAAAACCGCATAACTATTAGACAAATGTTTTATTTATCATGTTCTTGGAATGGCGTGTTGTCATATACAAACTTAGAACGTTGAAAATTTGTACAAGATGACACGCCATTCCAAACGACAAGATAAATTAAGCTTTTTTGTCAGTACTTATGCGTTTCCTATATGTTACTTTGGCTTAGATTTAAATGATGATAATGATTAATTTCGTTTCATGCTCATGCATTCAGGTATCAAATGTAGGTGGGGTCAAGCAGGTAAATAATGAGCTATATCAAAAACTAATGAATCTTACTTCTGTCTATGGTCATATACAAGTTTTCTTCCATTCGAAAAAACCGCATAAGTATTGGACAAATGTTTTATTTATCATGTTCTTTGGAATGGCGGTCGTCATATACAAATTTAGAACGTTGAAAATTTGTACAAGATGACACGCCATTCCAAACGACAAGATAAATGTAGCTTTTTTGTGAATACTTATGCGTTTCCCACATGTTACTTTGGCTTAGTTATTAAATGATAATGATTAATTTCGTTTAATAAGCATGCATTCAGGTATCAAAGGTAGGTGGGATCAAGCAGGTAAATAGTTTGAGTTCCTTTCAAACATTGTGGCGTCTCTTTGTTTGAAACTCGTAGACAATGATTGAGTAGAATTAAAATTTTGGACTTCCATTGTCTTTATTTATTTTAAACACGACGATTCACTTAGTATGTATCTCTAACCGTTTTCAAGTGAAAACTAAACAATCCAGTCTACGCAACCTACTACTTATACTACTTGTTGAGCAGTCAGGTGTGACGGCCCGTCCCCTTTTTAATCCTAAGGCGCTTGTCTTCCTTAAGGAGTTGTTTCCATATGTTTGGTATGTCCGTACTTGGTTGACTGAAAAGTTCATTATTCTGCATTATAAATGCAGCTTCAGTAAACTTTCGTTTTCGCTAATGCGACTCCTTATGCAAAACTGTGGCTTCTGACCTTTGAACCCTGTGATCATTTGACCATGCATGATCCGCTAAACCGGATTTGTCAATATCTCCTAATTGGGTATTGTTTAGATGTTCATTTACTTTAACCTGTAGAGGGCGTTTCGTTTCACCTACATATGATTTACCACGCACGGGATTTGGATTTTCTGGTTTTGTTTTAGTTACGAAGTCCTTATCGTGTTTCCCAATAAAAATACTGTTTTTATAATATAGTGTTTGGCTATTCGTCTTGTTTTCTAAAATCCGTTAAAGATAACTATGGAATGTTAATAACACCCAATCAGAATTTGCTACATTTGGTTTGATTTTAACTTTAGAGATCGTTGCGCTGATTAATTTCTCGGAAGAACCATTCTGTTGTAAGTCTTTTTTAATGTTGTTAATTTCTGTGGTTAATTCTTCATTAAGAGCCGTAAATAGTTGTAGTAATAATTGGCACCCCGTTTTGGTGGTCTTTTAAATGTTTTTGAAAACGTGTATTATTTTAAAATGATAACTATTAGGTTTAAGATATTCGCATTTTATTTTTAACATGAAGACATATGTCTCAATAAAAATAATATCTCAAAATCTATTTCATGGATTTTTAAAATAATTATTCTAAATACTTTAAAATATTTTTAAAAGGATTTTTATCTACTTTACCTAATGAAGTTCTGGTAGGGTTGAACTAACCGGAGAGCACCCTAGTTGTAGTGTGTAAAAATAAAATCGACGGATCTTGGGATTAAAAAAAAAATTGAACTAATTTTTTTACATATTTTGAGTGCCACCATTTTAAAAACTAACACGTTTGCTGCCGGCGACTCCTAAGTGTGCTATTTTTGTTTTACTTTTCACTTGTAGCAAAAATTATTAAGGTTTCCTTTTTTTTTGTTATAAACATCAAAAATCGCGGATAAACTTAATTTGGTTCTTTGGACCATTACGTTATTTCGTATCGGCAGCGAACGTGTTAAAAGACCTAATGGAGGTGTTTTATGAGAAATTTTTCAAAATCTCTAAAACGATATTTTTAGTCTTGTTCATACTTAGACTGAGTGTACGGTATTAAACTTCGAACAGTAATAGCGTCAGGTCCCCTAAGGTAAAACCCAAATAGTTTTTTATTCAAACTGGTTAAATTTTAGAAAAAATATATTTACTTTAAAATGACATTAATGGAAGTTTGTATATTTTCGCGATTTTAATAAAAACTATTTTCCAGTAAGTGATTAATTACCAGAGAGCCGCTAAAATTATGGCCTACATAAGTAACAGCCCATAAATCTTCATAACAAGTCGATATGCAGAGAAACTAGACAGCAAACGTAAAGTTTATAAAGAAAAAATAATTTTACATGACGCGGCGATAGAAAGATTTGGTTCTTCTTGTATTTTTTCGTGGGCAGCTCGAAAGCTGTACATTCGCGGGGGTTCATGATCTAATGGACACCTATTAAGTGTTGACAGGTAACGGGGTAATTACCCCCCCCCCCCTAGAAAAAAACATGCACTTTTTCCTAATAAAATAAGGGAAAACAGGAGATTACCCCCGCCTAGAAAAAAAAATTATATTGCAAAAAAAAAATCTCTCTCTCTCTGCAGAATCCTGCATGGTCAATGTAACACTTTTGTAAAGTTAAAGAGACGGTATTTAAATCTCATCTTACGATATTGGTAAAAAGACGCCTCTGGAGTGTCAATAAAAGCTTCAACACAACTTTGGGATGTCTTTTAAAAGAACGTTTTATTTTCTCTAAAAAGGTATTTTGACTTTTGTCTCTAAAATGCTTAGTTTTTTTGAAAACTGAATGAAACTTATGGATGTCAATTAAGTGCTAACCGAAAAAGATAAATTAATTTTCTACAATAAACATGATTATACACTTTCTGTAAAATACTTACCTTTTGAGAAAATGACATAAAACTGAATAATTTCGGTTTATTTTGCATATACAACTATATGAAAATACATAGGAAACGGGTGGATTGGTAACACTTCAGGGTTCGTATCTCAGCAAGGGTACTACCCAGAGAACTCGGTAATGTCTTATTTTATATGCTATTAGTTCGTCTTTGTTTTATGCTTTTACAGATTTTCTCAAAAATAAGCAGTTTCGAAGTTAAAGGCCACTAAAACAATTGGTCAAAATCCAAACTGGCGGCGAAATATTTAGCGTCATAACTCGAAAACCATTCGACTAATAAAAAACGTACAAAAGTGTTTTTGTAGGGAATTTTATTGTCCTTAACTATTGTTTAATTTTTTTTTCTACAACGTACGTTCACCAAGTAATTAAAAAAACATTTTTGTGTCAACAACTTATGCCAAAATCGCGACTACACTACCTTTTGCAATCTGAAATTCTATAATGACTGGACTATAAGATAAATACATCAATCCGTTTTCAAGCTACGGGGGTTTTGAAAAGTCTGCATTTTATAATGGGGATTTTTTAATGAAAATTGCAGCTTTGTTAACAAGACTGGTTTAAATATTTAAGGCCTAGTTTTTCGTAGGTCATGCTAAAGGGTATAAAATCATTTTCGTTATTAGTTGATATGTATAACGATTATTTGTTCAAACCAAACTGTCTAATCAATTGAAACTACAAGGCTGTTTCAATTTGGACTAAAATTTTTTATTGAAAGAGCTCAAACACTGTTAAATACAAAATATAAACAATCTTTTATTACAGTTATTGCAAAGTTTACCAATTATAAATGATAATGATCATCTTAGCCTTATGTTTATTTAAAAACGCAAATCCCACCAATTTATCCAGTAACAACAAGTACGACCAGTACCGACTGAAGGTATCCGTTCAAAGGGGGTGTCCGTCCAAGGGGAGTTCTATCTATCTAGCCTTCTTCGATCCATCTTTGGACATAGGCTTTCCCCAATATTTTCAATTCTTCTCTGTCTGTCGCCGTGTTCATCCATCTATCTCCGGCATGTCTCTTCAAATCGTCCGCTCATCTCATTTTTGGTCCTCCCATACCTCTTTTATTTTCCCAAGGTCTCCAGGTTACGATATACTTGTTTCATTGATCGTCTTTCTGTCTGATATTATGACCGGCAAAATTCCATTTTAATTTTGCTACTACATCCCTTACTTTTGTTTTATTTTTTATCCATTCATCCCTTTTTCTATCTGTTAGCTTTACATGTAACATTTGTCTTTCCATTGATTGGTCTTTGGGCTTTTGTTACCTTATCCATGTTGCCAAGGGGAGTTACTACAATATATGTAGAAGAGAGAGAGAGAGAGAGAGCGAGACATTTTGAGGAAATCATACATAATCTTTTACAGAAAAAAAATCAACGCAAATATCTTAAATTTAAAGATATGCATAATGCAGACCTAAGAATGCAAAGTTGATGAGTTTGGAGAAACTAAAATAGATAAAGAATCAAAAAAAAATTGAAGGTGAAATAATTTTTAAAAGGGTGTTAAAGGTTATTGTACTGCAGTTTTATTTAGTAGTTGACTTTTATTATAAAGGTCCATTGCCAATAAAATAAAGAGAGTAAAAAATAATGGAGGCCGACCTCCAATTTCACTTATACAATTTTTATTAAGTAGGTAACATCGTCCGAATTGTATACAGGCTGTACCAAATTTTGTGTCTACCATTGCTACTTTTTTAATATTAATAAGATACGATAGATCAAAGAATTCGAAAACTAGTAGCGTTTTTAACAGCCTTTGTTATGGAAAATTAAAAGAAAAAACAATTAAGCATCGCGTTTTCGAGTATTTAGAAAATATAATATTTTTTTAATGTATATTATAATTTTTCTAATAGGTTTTTAAATTTTGAATAGAACTGCTTCGTGTTTAAGTTCTTCACTGTTCCTCGTCATATATGAGGGTTCAAAAATATAAAATTTCAGTTGGGATCGCCATCTTAAATTTCAAAATGGCGGACAACTTAAGTTCCCACATAGTACAATCACGTGTTTACCACGTAAAAAAGGCGTGAGAAAAAAAACGTTGATTTTAAAAGCTGGTAGAAAAAAACGTTTATTTCATATATGAAAACAAGCTTAATAGGTCATTCATTAACGTTATAAAAAATAACGTTGCTAAGAACTGCGTTTTAATAACGCTATTATCAAATTAAAACGGCAATGTTTTTACGTTAATTTCACGTTTTTATCAACGTTAAAATCACATTAGATTCACGCCTTTTCTACACGAATTTTAAAACGCGACTTGCATTGCTTTTCTACCGAATTCTACCTATTGTCGGGATTTTTCACTTTGACCGAATCTGTCAGGCAGTGCTTTGGCCTCTAAACTTCAAAAACCTGTTAAGGAACTGATCCCTGATCCACGATCACGACGCATCTGTTATTAACCTGATAAAGACACATTAATATTCTGTGAAAATGTTTACTGTTAAAAAATCTTGTTTAGCTTGTAAGAAAAATATAATGTATATAGAAAGATATATAGATATTTTGTCTTGCCTTGAGCGTCATCTTTAAAATTGTCTTGAAGTGTTGTAGTCTTAAACTAGTGAACTTTTATAACTTCCTTTCGCGTCTCTTATAAGTTAAAAAAATGTTATTAAAAAAACGTGACCAAAAAAGACGCCGAAAGTTAGTAGGTTTGAGAAGTCTTAATCTAGTGGCGTTTTAGAACATTTTGTGGAGGAGTTTTCAAGTGTGAATTGGGTACATGAAAATAGCGAGGGTAAAAAGCACGTTATATACAGAGCACCAGAAACTTCAGCAAAAAGTACATTTTTATAGCTTGATTTCTCCTTGTTTTTAAGTTATCTTTAAGCATGTAGATTTAATAAAATAAATATTACATGGTATGCGGTTGTTTTCAAGTAAAAAAAAACTTTGTTATTTTTGTTTACGTTAATTTAACGTTGATGTGATTTTTGTGCTATGTGGGTTAAAACTGACTGGTTTGTAACTTTTACTAAATTAGTTTTACACTAAAAGGGGTCAATTTTAAAATTTTATATTTTTTTTATCATTTACAACAATAACAATTTCTTGAGATTTAAAGCTCTATTGCGAACAAATCATAACCTATACAATTTTTATGTAAAGTTGATGTGGCAAAAGTCAAAAGCAAAAGTTTGAAAAAATCGGAATCTTGGATTTATGACGTCATACAGGCGCTCTTACTCAAATTTAAGGCAAACACCCGGTCACTTAAAATTGAGGAATCCATAACCAATCGATTTGTGGTCGTCTAAAACTTCCTTACTCTATTTTTTTTGCGTTTGTTAGTTTTTAAACGAGTTTCTTTACTTTGTTAATTGGTGTTCTCTTGTAATTAAAAAACGTATTGACAGTTTTTCTATAAAACTAGTTTAGTGAAAGTTATAATCCCAAGTTTGTGGCAAAACATGAATAAAGCCGACATCTTGAATTAAGGACGTCACACAGGTAGAAATACTCTAAACTCTCAAAATTATTTAATTGGCGACACCGAGTAGGGGAGGGTGGGGAGACTCTGGATAATTTTTAATTTTTCTTCAATATTTCGTAAAATATTATAGTTGTCATTAATCAATACCTCGATAAAGTAAGGGACAAATTTCACTTCTAAAAAAATCCACGTAGGTGTTTTTTATGTTGTCCCATGTACTGATAACATATATGTTTGTGTGATGATGCAAGTGTTTGAAGTCTCTCTGGTACTGGGGAGACATTGGACAGTACTTGGACATTAGAATAAACACTAATCAACGTGAGAATATTTACTTAAAAAACCTATTTCTGGAAAATCAAAGAAATAATTAATTATTACTAAAACTGAAAAACTTGAAAAAAACAACTTTGCAATTGACGGGGCACTATTATTAATCTAAGTAAAATGCTCGTAAAATTAAGTTTGAAAAGCTATTTTAACAACCATACAACCTAAGCTTTGGTCAATAATTCATTTGAGTCTAACGTACAGTCAAACCTCTCCATGCGGACACCTCTATTAAGCGGACACTCCCTTTAGGCGGACAAATTTGTTGGAACCAAGCTTTTGCCTATGTCTTTACATGTAAAATTCCCTCCTATAACGGACACTCTAATAACCGGACGCGGACAATTTTTTTTGGTTAAAAAATTCTGAAACCTCCCTTAACCGGACGCGAACCTCTGAAAACGGGACGGAGCGCTGCACGACATGGGCATAAATATTATGTAGTATGTTGGCAACAAGGCACTCTGCAGCCGGGGAATTACTTCTTTCCGTTTCAATGCGGAGACGAAATACATCTGTCGTATTTACAACATTATTTGATTGAGCGGGACTGCTGTGTTTATTGTTCAGTTGAATAATAATAGATCTCTTTGAAATGGCGCCTAGTAAAAAGCTTCTTATTTTATGTGGAAAAATGGAAATTGTTAACGTTTCATGGAAGGAACATCTACCAACACGAAAGATCGCCGAAAATTTTAATGTCGGAAAATCTCAGGCAGCGGAAATTGTTAATAAATATATATCAAAATTTCGCAGTTACCTCTCTTAAGCGGACACCTCCAATAAGCGGACAAAATCGACGGAACCGTGAGTGTCCGCTTATGGGAGGTTTCACTGTATATTAAATTCTGTTACATCTGAATATTTTGAAAAATTTGGATATCCTGAAACCATTGGAATGGGAAGACTCTGGAGACAGTCTCCCGGTGGGGCGCCAATATAAAAACTGTTTTTTTTGTTTAAAAATAGTCAACTACCTCAACAGTAAACATTTTTAATAGAAGTTTTTGTGAAAATAAAAATTTTTCGATAAATTACCAGCTTACTTTTTACTGTTAAAATCAGTTAAATATTGGTTAAAATATTATATCAGACTTGTGAAATTTCAAAAAACGAAAATATATAGAATTCTATCGTCTTTACGCTGTCCGTCATATATACAGTCCGAAAGTCAATGGAGAATATAAACTATTGCGAGAGTTACCAAAATGCGAACCGAACCGAACCCTCCGAGAGAAACGACTGTCCACTGTCTCCCCTTGTTCCAACTCACCCCACCCTCCCCTACCCAACGCAACGACCCTGTCTCCAAATATTATTTTTTAACCGTGAAATTTAGTACCCGTGAATTTAAAAATCAAACAAGTTTCGTGGCTAATCGGGTAAAAAGGAGTTTTTGTTTCTCTAAATAAAAAAAAACTCCTTTTTACCCGATTAGCCACGAAAATTGTTTGGTTTTTAAATTCACGGGTACTAAATTTCACGTTTGTTAGTGTTATGTGGCTTAAAAATTCCGCTGATTGACGCTCACGTGTCTGATAGCGGGTAAAAACGCAATAAGCGTTGATCTGGCCTGAAAGGCAGAAGAGCTGTCGTAGGTCACGGATTAGTTTGTTTCTTTTTATTTGTAATCGATCTTTTCATTGATCGATATGATATGTATAGCAGTTTCGCCTGCTCTTGTTCTGGTTTCTCTCGTATCTCGGTAGATGGCGCTTCTTGCGAGAGTTTTCTCAATATTTACATAGAATTAAGGACCACTGACCAAGCAGTGTTCTGAGAAGTCCCATAAGGACGAAACAGTTAACTGTCAATACCTATTAGGTGTCTTGGACGCCCGTGAGCTTAAGCTTTCAAGCTACCCACGGAAAAATATGAGAGAAACAAAAACTTCTTTTTACCCGATTAGCCACGAAACTTGTTTGATTATTATTTTTTAACTTTATTTTTAAAATATGAGGCTGCTTCGAATACCGTGTGTTATTGTTTTCAATTACAAATTAATTAAGACGAAGAAACTTGCCGTTTAGCTCAATTGACAAGTTAAATTGAATGAGTCAACTTAACAATAATGTAAACTTAAAATAATACGTATGTACACTTACTAGTACGATCTCTATAAAATGCCTCTTGAGACAGTGAGGTAGGTATATACAAGGTCCTTTAAAAAAAACGAAAAGAAAAAGCGCGACTATACGTCTAGTATAGTTAAGGCAAGATTTCGGACAATTACCTAGTTTTTGACAAATTCAATTCCCCTTATTTCGACCCCGCCGAATCCGTACATACCTGTTGCCACCTCGAAATGTTGACAGGGGCTGAGATATTTAAGATGGCGGCCAACATGGCGGCGAAATTTTAAATTGCCGCTGTAAAGCCCAAATTGACACAGGTGTACATTCAAAATATATATTTATATAACTAAAAAATAATATTATACTAGTTTTTTTTTAAATGGCTGCAAAAACCTTCTAAAAACCCGCCCCCCCCCCGATCTCCCAAAATCTGAAAATTTGAGGTTTTTTCGAGGGGTCATCGGCACCCTAAAATTTTGTACAGCGTCCAACAGGACTTGGGTCCTGTCGTGTACTGTTGGGTCCTGTTGAGTACTGTTGGGTACTGTCGTGTACTGTCGAGTACTGTTGGGTCCTGTCGAGTACTGTTGAGTACTGTCGTGTACTGTTGGGTCCTGTCGTGTACTGTCGAGTACTGTTGGGTCCTGTTGAGTACTGTCGTGTACTGTTGGGTCCTGTCGTGTACTGTCGAGTACTGTCGAGTACTGTTGGGTCCTGTCGGGTCCTGTTGAGTACTGTCGTGTATTGTTGGGTCCTGTCGTGTACTGTCGAGTACTGTTGGGTCCTGTGGAGTTCTGTCGTGTACTGTTGGGTCCTGTCGTGTACTGTCGAATACAGTTGGGTCCTGTTGGGTTCTGTTGGGTACTGTCGTGTACTGTCGAGTACTGTTGGGTCCTGTCGTGTACTGTTGGGTCCTGTTGAGTACTGTTGGGTACTGTCGTGTACTGTCGAGTACTATTGGGTCCTGTTGAGTACTGTTGGGTACTGTCGTGTACTGTCGAGTACTGTTGGGTCCTGTCGTGGTACTGTCGGGTACTGTTGTGAAATTTGTACAGTACTGTTGAAAGCTGATGACCCCTCGGGTTTTTTCAAATGTTCTAAAAACCTGAGCTTCTAAGGGAAAAATTTATAATATACTTTATTGTAGACAGTGAAATTGCCTTTTTAACTGTGGGGTTTGACTTATAACAAACTCCCCAGCGACGTCCGTAAGTGGGGGTGATGTGACATGTTTTTCACACGTTTTATTCAATTTTCTTAAAAACCAAGCCATCAAAAATTGTGTTCAATAATCTATCATATACAACAAAATTTCCTTTGAAAAGTTGTATAGCAAAGTAAAAGTTATTTAACAGTCCTTAATTTAAAGTAATTATGTAAAATAACCAAACTAATCCATTTTTTACAGGTTTTATCCAATTTTCTTAAAAACTAAGCTTCTTACGACAAAATGTTTAACAAACTTTTTGGTGGATAAAGAGATTTTCTTTTAAAAAAATATCTTCTAAAACTCTCCAGGGACGTCCGTATATTAAGGTCACTCATTACAAAATTACCAACAAAACAGTTTCGTAAAGTTTCCTTAACAAAGGTCTATAAGATAGAATAAGTTTAAAAGTATTTTTTTTTCTAAAAAGCTTATTTTTCTTTAAAAAGCACAAAATATGTAACAAAAATTAATTATTTTGTTTATTTTTGAAAATTTATTTTTATAAGTACGCCCCTGGACACTCTCCTGTGACATAAACCTCACATTATATTAAAGCGTTTAAAAGGACATTATATTTTCTACCATAAAGTATACCACATATTTTTTCCAAGAAGTGTAGTTTTTGAGAAAATTTCATAAAACCTATATAAAACATGTTTTTTCGAAATACAGTCGAACCTCTCTAACTCGAACCTCTATAACTCGAACTCCTCTATAACTCGAACCTTTTAAGCGGTCCCTGCACTTTTTACATGTATTTTAACCTATGTAACTCGAGTTTCTATAACTCGAACTCTCCATAACTCGAACTGTTTTGGTTGCCCCTTCAGGTTCGAGTTATAGAGGTTCGACTGTAATTCTAATTTACGGACGTTACTGAAGAGATACTTGCTTTTCCTACCTTTATCGACCTATACATCGTTGGAAAGGGAATTCTGTTCACCACAAAAAACTGTTCTTTGCAATTTTTGATAAAACTGTTGAGAGAGAGAATTGAATAAAACTGAAAAAAAAACAGGTTTTTGGGGGTTTGGGGGGGATTTTCTCCGTCCCTGTCGCCATATCGAGTTGGCAACAGGGATATTCGGATTCAGCGGGGTTAATTTAGCGGGAAACGGTCCGTTGCCAAAAAGTAATATAAATTGCTTCTAGACCAAAAACGGAGAGCCTTTTCAAAATTTTTGCTCTAACTAGAAAAGTTTTAGAGGTGAAAAGAAGGGTTAGTACAGATTTTAATATGAAAATTCTGGAAATTTTTGGTACCTAAAGCTAAAGATAATAATTTAATCTACAATCTGTCAATACATTAATTACAGTTGGTTAAAAAAATAATACTTTCAGAGAAAACTTTGCTAAATATTTTGATTAAAAATTGTCTATCACTTTCAAAATTTGTTTGAAATTGTGAATTAAATATTTTGAAATCAATCTGGATTTGATGTTTTTAAAATTACTTGTAATATAAAGATCTTTTAGAGTTGCTAATAAAAGTATCAAAAAAATAAGCAAAAAAATATTTTCTGATTTTAAAAAACTTTTATCTTTACAAAGGATGGTCTTCAGGCGTTTGAGCTTTTTTCTTTTAGGAAATCAGAACAAGTATAATGACCAGTGGTTTGAAAAATAGGAAAATACTAATAAGAAATAGTCTACTTATATAATTTGTAGACTTTAGGCTAAGGTTTAGCAAATTTGATGATATACCCTATACAAAGCTGATCTAAAAAGGTTAATAAAAAAAGAATGTTAAATTATATTCTTCCGGATACTGCACTTACTAAACCGTGGTAATAATATAACACGTAAATTATGACATTTCAAAAGATTAACCATTATGTTCTTTGTATTTTTGCCGAAGCAAATAGTAAAAAAAAATAATATATTTTAAAATTGGTCACATATTTTGACAAAAAAATACACACAAAAAAATTGATAGAGTACTTAAACCTATTTATGTAAACAATATAACTATTTTTTTTATAAAAATAAGTTTTGATCTGTGACCTAATTGTTTAATTCAGGCAGTGGCGTATATAAGGGAGGGGGCCTGGGAGGCCCGAGATCCCCCTGAACCTTAGATTTTTTCACATATTTTCCACATATTTCATGAATACAAACATCAAATAGCAAAAAATACACCGCAATCGGGTAACGTCGTATTAAACGAGGTCTGTCTTAAAAGGAGCATCCGATATCCTGATCGATTGTCAAGCTACCGTACGCTTGATACTGGAAATTTGCATAATTTTGAACTCGTGTGTAAGTGTTGTTATCAGTTAACTTTTGTTTAACAAAATTAGTGAATTATGGAGTGGCCAGACAAATATACATAGGTACCACATTGTCTGCCCGTCTTCTGTAAAAAGGCTGAGAAAGGCTAGAATATCGGGCAACCTCAGATTCAGAACGTCCTCCGTCTCAAAGGCCTCCTCTTCGAATACCCTTCTTGCCTCATTGTATACTTCACATGGTGTAGAAAATGCGCCGAAATCTCGTCCTCGGCCCAACATCGCTCGCACGTCACGTCCTCATTTACTCTCATATTCACCAAGTGTCCTTGTAGGACGTAGGGTTCAGTGAGGACTACCACTACCTCTCTTCGTGTTTTATGGAGTAGCCAGTCCCTACGTCCCGTCACACACTTCTTCACTTTTCTGGCTTTTCCGGTATTGGAGTATTGGTCCATTCCTTTTGTATCTCTTTCTGGGTCTACTCTAGTATCATAATAGCTTTATGTTGCTTTCAAGTACCTCGGAATTCGCTAGATGATGACACTATCATGTTACTTAGAGGGGTACAAGACAGTCCAAAGGAGCCAAAATATTTCTTTTTCCAAATATCTTGGAGAAAGTATCACAGTTATATGCAATACAGGGGAAAAAATTTACAAAAAACTGCAGAAGAAAATGGGAAAAACAAGAAAGAATTGATGAGGACAACAATTTAGAAAGAAAAAAAGAACAGATATTACAAAAAGAAAGTGTAGCACATAAATAAATTAACCAAGGGTCATGCCATAATTGTATTAGCCAACAATAAATGTTCAGATTTTTTGAGCTTGTATTTTATTTTAAAAAAGTGTTAAAATGCCTAATAAAATATACACAAAAATTCTGATATATTTTTTTGTAACTTTTCAGCCAGACAATGTCCTAAACTCCTAACTTTAACTTTTTCAAGCCATTTTGATGTTTGAGGCCAGAAGATTCGAATAGGAGATTACGTATAATTTTATGCTCTATTTTAAAGTCCGTATGGTTTCCGGAGATAAAAATAGCACCAGGGTAACCTCTAGCCCTATCGTAGGAGGCACCTAAAGGGGGCGTAAAGGGGGAAATTACCCCCCAGAGCCCAAAAAACTTTGTTCGGTATAAAGGCTGGTAGCTACTACAGATAAGTTAAATGCAAAAAAAATATTAGGGACATTTTGTGTCGCGTATTTGACAATTTGTTACCGTTATTGTTATTACTGAGTCTGCGCCTTAGCAGCTTCTTGGTCCTTTTTTATTATTTACGGTAACGGCGCCCGGTACTTACGGTGGCCGTCCTTTAATGATACCATTTTTTTAAAGGTTAGTTTTGTATTGTTTTTTTTTTAAGTTTTTTTACTAAAATTCGGTCGTTTGGTTTCTAAAATGCCATTAATCTAATAAAAATAAATAAACAAATATAAATACACAAAAAGGAGTGTGAAACTACTAAATTAACGTTTCTGTTATGCTTATCTTATCCTTAGTTTTCCAAAATCTATCTTTTTTACCCTTAATTTTACCGTTATTCTTAGTAACAATAACGGTAACAGCTGTCAAATTTTATGTTATTTTAACTCACCCAAATAGTACAAAATTTTTCAAAATTTAATTTAAAAAAAATTATTTAGATATTTGACAAATAACAAATTTTTTTAAAATTCAAAAAATCTCAAAAATTTCAAATATTTTCATTATATTCAAAAAATATATTTTATTCAAAACTCACTATAAATTTCAAGAACTTATTAAAGTATTATACTTGTTGAGATGATCAAGGATCAAGCAACTTAACCCGATAATTTTTTACATGGAACATTCTAGTTCTAAAGATTTTTTCACAAGTGAAAATTTTTTTTGTAAGATTTCCCTTTGCATTGTTTTACTATGTGCATTTTTTTGCTTAGTGTTTTGGTCTACGTTTTTTTGCACGCGCGATTTTTCCTGTGCGAATATTTTGTTTTCGCTTTTTTCCTAAGCGCTTATCTACGGTCACCGCTTTACCATTACCCCCCCCCCCCCCTCCTCAAGGATTAAATGATGAAGTGAAATATTACAATTAGTTATAATGACTTTCGGGAGGCCCAAAAATTGAAATTCAGGGTTCAACAAAAAAGTAAACAATTCAATTAACAAAAGTGTAACAACAGTCGCATTAAAAACAATTATATTTGGTAATTTAGGCGGGCAGTGAAAAAATATTTGTAAAAGGCGGGTCAGGAATCGCTATTCCTGACCAAGGGGGATAATTCAGTTTAAATTTAAAAAAATCATCATCTAAACAGTGGCAGCTGCTATAAGAAGGGCAACGGGGCGCCATCTCAAAAATAGACAACTATTATATTATATTATATTATATTATATGTTATTAAGCTGGCAGCGCCGCGCGAGGCAAGGTTTCAATTTCACCTGTTTTTCAGCGGGGTATGGGTGGATGTTCTCGAGCGGGGGCGGAAGGAATGTGTGTTTTAGTTAAAGTCGGCAATCATCATCGTGCGGAAACGTCTGTTGCCTTCTACACGATGCCAGTTCTATCCTTAGTGAAGTTTGTTTTGATTTGGGCTCTGTCAGTAGTAAAAAGCATTGCCGGTCGCGTGTCATTGTTTTTGTTATCGTTTGTTTATAAAATGGAAATAAATACCGTTGATTACATAATTAACGGTGCAAATTTAAATACGTTGACATATGAACTTCGATTACAAATAAAATCTTTGGGGCCACATAGACCGGACCTAAACATCCTAAGAATTAACCAACATTATTTTAAAAATTATACGATGCTGAAAACTTGTTGTACGGTTATGAAAAACGAAATGCTATTTTTTGCTTTATTTGTCTTATTATGAACAATCCACGAAGTGATCCTGCGTGGGTGGCACTTTAGTGAAAAGTTAAAGACACAAAGTAAGTGCTACTACAAGACTGATATTAGGTGCCAATTGAATAGTGCCTAAAGGCAAAAAATTACCGAACATAACGAAAATGTGGAAAAAATAGACATACTTAGTAGGTTAATAGACTGTTTAAAATTCTGTGGGATTTTTGAGGTTGCTCTACGGGGCCATGATGAGTCTGAAACTGGTGCAAATGCAAGCACTTTGCGCATGTAAAAGAAGGGCGAATAGACTTTATCTATAAACAAATAAACTAAAAACTACACCAGGTAGCTGCTTGTTTGTAAAATGCTAAAATAAAATTGTTTAGGTAAGTTTTTTTGTCTTCTTTTTCATGCAATATAAATTTCTACCCCCCCCCATTTATAACGTCATCAGCCGCCAATGCATCTAAATATCCTAATTGGAGTGCTCTTGGGCATTTGACTACTCTTAAGATAAAATAAAACATGGATCATGTCCCCAAAAAATATTTCGACAATATAAAGGTGCAAAAAGAGGATTATTTGAGACAAAATAATATCCATGTGTATAAACTGTACATTTTTGAAAAGAAAAATTTGAGGCATTAATTTTAAATCAAAGAGACGAGTTATAAAAAAAAATACGATTATGTAAAGTAAAAAAAAGACAGTGTATAAACTGTACATTTTTGAAAAGAAAAATTTGAGGCATTAATTTTAAATCAAAGAGACGAGTTATAAAAAAAAATACGATTATGTAAAGTAAAAAAAAGACATAATGCTTATATATGTTTCACATTTTGTATTTTTATTTTTGATTAAGCACCATTTTTAATATAAATAAATTAAAAGTATCTTTGGATGTTGGATTGTTTTAAAACCCTTTTTGTCTTTTTCTTGCAGAATGTCTAAACATATATTATTGTAAAAATGAAAAAGGAATGAAGTTTTGTCAAATAGCAACAATAGCACAAATAAATTTTTATAATTTCAAACTCTTTAGCAAAACTTACATGATAATTAAATCCATAAGAAAAACTTTGGAAACAATGTCACAACAGAATTTTGACTCAAGTAATTTTTGTGCGCCGAAAAACATTCCAAAAATTTCACCAAAATGTCACAAAGTCACTTAAATCAAATTTGCAAAATTTCGCGAAAATTTTTTTGAACTGCTTAAACTGATTATGTAAATGAAGTCAAACCTATCGCGTCTAAATTATTGATCGAAGAAATCGATTAGTACTAACCCGCACAGGGTTATTTCTATTTGGTTGTTAGATGTTGAATTGTTAATGCACCTGCTTGAACTGATTAGACCTTCCTCATCTCTCGTACCATATATATGATTTGTTTACATAGAACTTGATGCGATCTCAATTCGAATTGAAAATTAGAAACTACGTTGAACAAAGGCAGTTTTTTTTATTATTGCTACGTAAGAACTTAAATGTTGCCAAACCTATACATATATATGTATCTGTATGTATGTATGTATATATCTATCTATCTATCTATTTAGCCTTCTTCGATCCATCTTTGGACACAGCCCTCCTCCAATATCTTCCACTCTTTCCTGTCTGTCATCGTAATCATCCATCTAGTTACCGCATGTTTCTTCAAATCGTCCCCTCATCTCATTTGGGGTTTTCCCCTACTTCTTTTATTTTCCCAAGGTCTCCAGTTTACAATATATTTGTTTCATCGATCGTCTTTCTGTCTGATATTATGACCGGCAAATTTCCATTTTAATTTTGGTACTTCTCCTCTGACATCCCTTACTTTTCTTTTATTTCTTATCCATTCATTCCTTTTTCTATCTGTTAGCTTTACAACGTAACATTTGTCTTTCAATTGATCTTTGTCCTTTTGTTACCTTATGCATATTTGATTTTGTAAGTATTTAGTTTAATTAACCGAATGCTGCTCAGGCCAATCTTACTCGTCTCTTGATCTCAGCTATTTGGTTTTCTTTTCTTAGTTTAATAATTTGTCCCAGGTAGGTACATATATTCATCTACTTGCATTGTGTTTCTTCATCTGTGTTTGTTATGATTTTAGTTTTAGTGTAGTTCATACTAAAGCCTATATTTTTAGCTGCTGTATCCAGTTCTTCCAGTATTTTTATCAGTTCTTCTTTCTTATCTGTTATTAAGGCGATATCATTGAGATATCTTAGGTGGTTCAAGTATTGTTCAATGCCTATTTCTTCCCAATCTAAGTTTTTAAAAAACATCTTGGGCCTGGTTAAATAGTTTAGGGGATATTGTGTCACCCTGCCTGACACCTCTTCTTATGCGGATTGGCTTACTTCCTTCGTGGATTTAGATTGGCTATTAAATCTGTGTATCTGTGGTCTATTCGGCTATTAATTAACGTAGGTATATAGTAGGTATGTTCTAAATGTTCTTTGTAAAATATTTTGCGCAGTCTTGCAATATACCTACTACATAAAATAGAAACAGAGATGTTTTCAGGTATAAAACGTGAGATTTAAAAAAAATTAGGATGATGTGTATGTTTCGTGCAGGCAGATCTTGTAGTGAAAATGTTTTTTGTCTTAAACAAGTAATTGAGAAAAGGAGCGCAAGAAATATAGAGACTCATGTTACCTTTGTGGACCTACAAAAAGCATATGATACCGTTCCAGTAGAAAAATTATGGACAGTGTTAGAGCAGACTAATATCAATCATGCATACATAAAAGCGATAGAAGAACTATACAAAGGGTCAAAATCTAAAATTAAAATTAAAAATCGACTTTCAAAAGAATTCCTGGTAACGAAAGGCTTAAGACAGGGATGTTGTATCTCTCCAACTCTTTTTAAAATATATATCGCAGTAATTCTAAAAAACTGGAAACGCAAAGTACACGGCATGGGAATACAAATTAACGACCGATTTACCATATACACACTACAGTTTGCTGACGACCAAGTAATTGTAGCTAATGATAAAGAAGACATGGAGTATATGATGAGAAAGTTAACGGAAGGATACCAAAACAGTGAACGTGGACAAGACACAGTACTTATGTATTGGAAACGAATCAAGTGAATTAGAACTAGAAAATGGACAAACAATATCTCCATGTAATGAGTATGTATACTTGGGTGTCACATTTGATAGGACGGGAACAGACTGTAAAGAACTGGAAAAAAGAATAGTAAAAGCAAAAAAGGTTATTGGTTGTCTTAACAGTATTTTATGGATCAGAGAGATAAAAAAGAATGTAAAATTTAACATATATGAAACAATGGTGAAAAGCACGCTGTTGTATGGAATAGAGACTTGTCGCGTAACAGAAAAATACAAAGCAAAAATGGAAAGTGTCGAAATGGATGCAATAAGAAGATCAATGAGAATATCTAGAACAGATCATATAAGAAATGAGATCATAAAAGAAAGAATGGGAATCGAGTGAAGCATAACGGATGACATCACTAAAAGGCTACTGATATGGTACGGCCATGTACAACGGATGAACGACGAAAGATTACCAAAGCAGGTCCTAGAATGGCAACCAATAGGGCGCAGAAAAAGAGGGCGTCCTAAACTGGAATGGCAACAGTCAATCCAAAAATCAATGAGTCAAAAAAACCTGACGGAAGATGACTGTCAGGATCGAAGGAGGTGGAAAATAGGCGTCGGACAACGTAGAAAAACGTTCTAAACCGACATAGTAGTAGTATAATGTGTATGTTTGTAAAACACGCTCTTTTTTTGAGGGGAGAGTGGCTTAAGTAGATTAAGGTTAAGTTTTTTCTACAAATAAGTAACTACTTTAAAAATCCGTCATTTCGTTTTTGAGATACTTGCACTCAAAGTTGCCATACGGATATTTTTTTCCGATTCTGAAAATTTTTAAAAAATGACATGTCGATTTTATTTTATTCTAGATAACAATTCACAAAATCTTCTAGTGCACTAGGGTCCTCTTCGAGAAAGGTTAATTTCTGGTACCTAAATAGAGAAAAAAGGCACACCTCGTTTTGTAGGCGTTTCAATCATCATTACAAATACACACACAGTTTTTTTTGCTAAAAAATAAAATGCAAATATCCCCAAAAAATCGACATATTTTTGAAATAATTACATTTCCCTTTTTAAATAAGCGAAATTAAACGTACTCCTTAAAAGGGGTGCGTTTTACAAACATTTTAATCATGTCAAAAAGTGTCCCAGTTAATTAAAAATTTAAGTATCTGAATAATTCTATCATTTTATAAAAATCGGTTAATAATTAGATTAGTTATGGTCAAGAAAGTATTTTTTGAATTTGGAGCCCCTGCCCTTGTTTTACTCAATGTATCTCAAAAGGTACTTCAATTTTCATAATTATTGCTTCATTGTTTAACTCAAATAATTGGTGGATTAAAAAAAATAGGTGTTTTCTACAAATGCACGAAAAATGCACTGACCGTTTAAAAATCCCTCTTGCATTTTCTAATGACGAAATGGTTTTCCTAGTTCTAATAAACTTTTTTTTTGTATGAAAATCGTTTTGTTTTTAATAAAAAAATCGGTTAAAAATTTATTAAATTACCGAATTAATGTTTTTAAATTTAGACAATCGTAACGTTTTGGTTAAATCGTCATTTTCATGTTTTTTTTAAATCAAATTCTTAAAAAGTTATTAACAAATAAGTAGTTGAAAAAAAATAAATCAATGTGAGCTTGATATAAACGAAGCATAACATACACAAAATGTTTAAATAATAAGCCGACCGCTTTTTTACTCGCCGAGCTTTACATTATTTCAAAGAAACTTTTTGGCAATAACTGGTCACTTGTTTTTTGAAAAATTAGCACTTTAGATTTTTAGCACCTCTTTAGAAGGTTTTCGCTAACATTTTATAGTTTTATTTGTTATTAATAGCTATAAGTCATATATCCAATTGAAATTGGTAAATACCAATAACGTTTTTAGTAAAATTTTGGTCATAATAATTATCAGCTAAAAATTCTGACGTTGGCAGTTACTTACGTTACTGTTTATTTTTTATATAAATAATACTTTCCAAAAAAACAATCAGTTTTATTGCCAAAAATGGTGACACATTAAACAGCACAATTTCCGTTTTTTTTTACGAACCGCACCAAACACAATTTTTTGTAATTTTTTTTTCTGAAATCCTTTTTTTGCAGGTGATTTCTAATTGACCGGACCCAAACAAAGAATACAACAGAATTTACAGAGTCATCGCATAAAAATATTTAAATTTACATTGAAAAAATAATATTGATAACACTACTTAATTTACAGGTTGGTCAAAACTGGGAAAAAATTTTTAGTTTACTAAATTTATTATAGAAAGAGGAAACGTAAGGTCATATTTTTTCCCAAAGATTACTTATTATTATCACATTTATTTAACATTTAATTTCTACAATTAGTCAACATATTTCAAAGATTATTTGAATTCACATAATATGACATGTTTTGCAAATTATGAAAATTTAAATATTATTTGAAACATGTTGTCTAAATGTCACAATAAGACGTTGAAATTATGTTTTAAATGCATGTTTTTTCAACGTAATATTAGAAGTTACATAAATGTAAAATAAAAATCTTGTACATTAAAGTTGTAGGTCTTACACATTTAACACGGTGTCAACGTTGATGCCACGTTTTTGTGTTAGTTGGGCACTTAGGGTAAAATTGAGACACTCAAAATCTCGTTAAAAAATGCGACACTTAAATAAAAAATATTAATATATGAATTCCGATAGATTTTGTGTTATACACTGATAAAGAGCTGTAAACTCCTACAATTTATTTAATTTTTTTTATAAAAATAAATGTATAAAACTTTTAAAAACGTTACCAAAACTTTTGTCGTGTGAGTTCGTAGATCGGTTTTCCTATAAATAAATATTATTGCACTTATTTGTTGTATTTAAGTAAAAAAAAACAAAAACTACTGTCTCAATTTTCCCTGAATATCTTATTTTGTTTATAGGTGAATTTTCTCTCTCATATTTCGCCTGACCTGTCTCATTCTTGAACTTTTGCAAGGTAAACCCAATTTTAATTTTGTTTCTTTTATTATAGGTCAAATTTCTATGTTTTTACTATTGCAATATTTTTCTGATTACCGCTTATATCCTAAAAAAAAATTCGAGCCCGACAGAGCAGTTTAAAATTTATTTTATTATTTCTGTATATGAGTTTTATGGTAGAGCACCCTGTAAAATTATAAAATTATTATTATTGTACTTGGATTAATCAAGATATATTTAACTAATTAATTTTTAAACGTACCAAAAGATAAAATTGTCATTTTGTTGGTTGATAAAACTTCATCTTTTGACCTCTTATCTAACAAATTAAATAAGGTACAGCTAGTATGCCGACATTAAAATGATTTTTTTTTAAAGAAAATCGAAAGATTAATATCAATAACATTGTACGTTAAGTATTTTCTTTTGTCATAAAAATTAATTTTTAATTAATTATTAAGTAGGTACTATCCATAAGCACCGGCGGATCCAGGATTTCCATGGGGGGAGGGGCCAAGGAAGATGCAGAAACCAACATATTTCTTCATTTGCATGTATTTTTAATAATTCTTTGGTCTGCAATTTAAATTGAGAGGTGACGAAATGCGCCGCAGGTAAAAATTTTTGAAATACTCAGTGTTTTTTAGAAAAAAAAATGAAAAAAGTGATGTTTGTGGTAATTTTTTTTCAAACTCGTGGTTAATTCATTGGCAGTTTCGTGCAGGCAGATCTTGTAGTGATAATGTTTTTTGTCTTAAACAAGTAATTGAGAAAAGGAGCGCCAGAAATATAGAGACTCATGTTACCTTTGTGGACCTACAAAAAGCATATGATACCGTTCCAGTAGAAAAACTATGGACAGTGCTAGAGCAGACTAATATCAATCATACATACATAAAAGCGATAAAAGAACTATACAAAGGGTCAAAATCTAAAATTAAAATTGGAAATCGACTTTCAAAAGAATTCCTGTTGGAGGATGTTGTATTTCTCCAACCCTTTTTAAAATATATATCGCAGTAGCTCTAAAAAACTGGAAACGGAAAGTGCACGGCATGGGAATACAACTTAACGACCGATTTACCATATACACACTACAGTTTGCTGACGACCAAGTAATTGTAGCTAATGATAAAGAGGACATGGAGTATATGATGAGAAAGTTAATGGAAGAATACCAAAAGTGGGGATTAACAGTGAACGTGGACAAGACACAGTACTTATGTATTGGAAACGAATCCAGTGAGTTAGAACTAGACAATGGACAAGTAATATCTCCATGCAATGAGTATGTATACTTGGGTGTCACATTTGATAAGACAGGAACAGACTGTAAAGAACTGGAAAAAAGAATAGTAAAAGCAAAAAAGGTTATTGGATGTCTTAACAGTATTTTATGGAGCAGAGAGATAAAAAAGAATGTAAAATTTAACATATATGAAACAATGGTGAAAAGCACGCTGTTGGATGGAATAGAGACTTGTCGCGTAACAGAAAAATACAAAACGAAAATGGAAAGTGTCGAAATGGATGCAATAAGAAGATCAATGAGAATATCTAGAACAGATCACATAAGAAATGAGATCATAAAAGAAAGAATGGGAATCGAAGGGAGCATAACGGATGACATCACTAAAAGACAACTGACGTAATCGAGATCTGTTATTTTTGTGTTTAAAAAGAAACAACTATAAAATTTGATGTATTTGTTTTTTATTTTTATTAAGAAGGTTAAGTTATTTGATTTGAATTGTTAAATAATTTTGTGATTCTTGAATATTTTTTAAATCTCATGATCACAAACGTGACACCTATAATATTATAATATTATTTTCAGCAATTAATTTAATAAATAAATAAATGTTAAGGAGGTAGTCCGCTAGTTTTAATTAAAAAATTTAGCCATCTGTGATTTAGAAGTTATTAAAAGTATATAGAATTTTAATAGTAAAAATATATTTAATATAATTTGTTCTAGCTTTTTTGAGCTCAAAGGGTACCCTAATTATTTAGGCGTATTTAGGGTGAGAGGGCCCGGGCCCCTCTCAAGACCTAAAATCACTACAAAAATTTCAAAGGTTCATTTGAAGATCTTAAAATTTAGTGCAGGAACCGAACCCCCCCCCCCCCCTCAAAAAAAAACTTTTTTAACTACGCCACTGATTAATTTATAAGATGCTAATAATGAAGGGGGCAATTGTTGAATATGAACCGAACCGAACCGAACCGAACCGAACCGAACAAAGGCAGTTTTTTTTATTATTGCTACGTAAGAACTTAAATGTTGCCAAACCTATACATATATATGTATCTGTATGTATGTATGTATATATCTATCTATCTATCTATTTAGCCTTCTTCGATCCATCTTTGGACACAGCCCTCCTCCAATATCTTCCACTCTTTCCTGTCTGTCATCGTAATCATCCATCTAGTTACCGCATGTTTCTTCAAATCGTCCCCTCATCTCATTTGGGGTTTTCCCCTACTTCTTTTATTTTCCCAAGGTCTCCAGTTTACAATATATTTGTTTCATCGATCGTCTTTCTGTCTGATATTATGACCGGCAAATTTCCATTTTAATTTTGGTACTTCTCCTCTGACATCCCTTACTTTTCTTTTATTTCTTATCCATTCATTCCTTTTTCTATCTGTTAGCTTTACAACGTAACATTTGTCTTTCAATTGATCTTTGTCCTTTTGTTACCTTATGCATATTTGATTTTGTAAGTATTTAGTTTAATTAACCGAATGCTGCTCAGGCCAATCTTACTCGTCTCTTGATCTCAGCTATTTGGTTTTCTTTTCTTAGTTTAATAATTTGTCCCAGGTAGGTACATATATTCATCTACTTGCATTGTGTTTCTTCATCTGTGTTTGTTATGATTTTAGTTTTAGTGTAGTTCATACTAAAGCCTATATTTTTAGCTGCTGTATCCAGTTCTTCCAGTATTTTTATCAGTTCTTCTTTCTTATCTGTTATTAAGGCGATATCATTGAGATATCTTAGGTGGTTCAAGTATTGTTCAATGCCTATTTCTTCCCAATCTAAGTTTTTAAAAAACATCTTGGGCCTGGTTAAATAGTTTAGGGGATATTGTGTCACCCTGCCTGACACCTCTTCTTATGCGGATTGGCTTACTTCCTTCGTGGATTTAGATTGGCTATTAAATCTGTGTATCTGTGGTCTATTCGGCTATTAATTAACGTAGGTATATAGTAGGTATGTTCTAAATGTTCTTTGTAAAATATTTTGCGCAGTCTTGCAATATACCTACTACATAAAATAGAAACAGAGATGTTTTCAGGTATAAAACGTGAGATTTAAAAAAAATTAGGATGATGTGTATGTTTCGTGCAGGCAGATCTTGTAGTGATAATGTTTTTTGTCTTAAACAAGTAATTGAGAAAAGGAGCGCAAGAAATATAGAGACTCATGTTACCTTTGTGGACCTACAAAAAGCATATGATACCGTTCCAGTAGAAAAATTATGGACAGTGTTAGAGCAGACTAATATCAATCATGCATACATAAAAGCGATAGAAGAACTATACAAAGGGTCAAAATCTAAAATTAAAATTAAAAATCGACTTTCAAAAGAATTCCTGGTAACGAAAGGCTTAAGACAGGGATGTTGTATCTCTCCAACTCTTTTTAAAATATATATCGCAGTAATTCTAAAAAACTGGAAACGCAAAGTACACGGCATGGGAATACAAATTAACGACCGATTTACCATATACACACTACAGTTTGCTGACGACCAAGTAATTGTAGCTAATGATAAAGAAGACATGGAGTATATGATGAGAAAGTTAACGGAAGGATACCAAAACAGTGAACGTGGACAAGACACAGTACTTATGTATTGGAAACGAATCAAGTGAATTAGAACTAGAAAATGGACAAACAATATCTCCATGTAATGAGTATGTATACTTGGGTGTCACATTTGATAGGACGGGAACAGACTGTAAAGAACTGGAAAAAAGAATAGTAAAAGCAAAAAAGGTTATTGGTTGTCTTAACAGTATTTTATGGATCAGAGAGATAAAAAAGAATGTAAAATTTAACATATATGAAACAATGGTGAAAAGCACGCTGTTGTATGGAATAGAGACTTGTCGCGTAACAGAAAAATACAAAGCAAAAATGGAAAGTGTCGAAATGGATGCAATAAGAAGATCAATGAGAATATCTAGAACAGATCATATAAGAAATGAGATCATAAAAGAAAGAATGGGAATCGAGTGAAGCATAACGGATGACATCACTAAAAGGCTACTGATATGGTACGGCCATGTACAACGGATGAACGACGAAAGATTACCAAAGCAGGTCCTAGAATGGCAACCAATAGGGCGCAGAAAAAGAGGGCGTCCTAAACTGGAATGGCAACAGTCAATCCAAAAATCAATGAGTCAAAAAAACCTGACGGAAGATGACTGTCAGGATCGAAGGAGGTGGAAAATAGGCGTCGGACAACGTAGAAAAACGTTCTAAACCGACATAGTAGTAGTATAATGTGTATGTTTGTAAAACACGCTCTTTTTTTGAGGGGAGAGTGGCTTAAGTAGATTAAGGTTAAGTTTTTTCTACAAATAAGTAACTACTTTAAAAATCCGTCATTTCGTTTTTGAGATACTTGCACTCAAAGTTGCCATACGGATATTTTTTTCCGATTCTGAAAATTTTTAAAAAATGACATGTCGATTTTATTTTATTCTAGATAACAATTCACAAAATCTTCTAGTGCACTAGGGTCCTCTTCGAGAAAGGTTAATTTCTGGTACCTAAATAGAGAAAAAAGGCACACCTCGTTTTGTAGGCGTTTCAATCATCATTACAAATACACACACAGTTTTTTTTGCTAAAAAATAAAATGCAAATATCCCCAAAAAATCGACATATTTTTGAAATAATTACATTTCCCTTTTTAAATAAGCGAAATTAAACGTACTCCTTAAAAGGGGTGCGTTTTACAAACATTTTAATCATGTCAAAAAGTGTCCCAGTTAATTAAAAATTTAAGTATCTGAATAATTCTATCATTTTATAAAAATCGGTTAATAATTAGATTAGTTATGGTCAAGAAAGTATTTTTTGAATTTGGAGCCCCTGCCCTTGTTTTCCTCAATGTATCTCAAAAGGTACTTCAATTTTCATAATTATTGCTTCATTGTTTAACTCAAATAATTGGTGGATTAAAAAAAATAGGTGTTTTCTACAAATGCACGAAAAATGCACTGACCGTTTAAAAATCCCTCTTGCATTTTCTAATGACGAAATGGTTTTCCTAGTTCTAATAAACTTTTTTTTTGTATGAAAATCGTTTTGTTTTTAATAAAAAAATCGGTTAAAAATTTATTAAATTACCGAATTAATGTTTTTAAATTTAGACAATCGTAACGTTTTGGTTAAATCGTCATTTTCATGTTTTTTTTAAATCAAATTCTTAAAAAGTTATTAACAAATAAGTAGTTGAAAAAAAATAAATCAATGTGAGCTTGATATAAACGAAGCATAACATACACAAAATGTTTAAATAATAAGCCGACCGCTTTTTTACTCGCCGAGCTTTACATTATTTCAAAGAAACTTTTTGGCAATAACTGGTCACTTGTTTTTTGAAAAATTAGCACTTTAGATTTTTAGCACCTCTTTAGAAGGTTTTCGCTAACATTTTATAGTTTTATTTGTTATTAATAGCTATAAGTCATATATCCAATTGAAATTGGTAAATACCAATAACGTTTTTAGTAAAATTTTGGTCATAATAATTATCAGCTAAAAATTCTGACGTTGGCAGTTACTTACGTTACTGTTTATTTTTTATATAAATAATACTTTCCAAAAAAACAATCAGTTTTATTGCCAAAAATGGTGACACATTAAACAGCACAATTTCCGTTTTTTTTTACGAACCGCACCAAACACAATTTGTTGTAATTTTTTTTTCTGAAATCCTTTTTTTGCAGGTGATTTCTAATTGACCGGACCCAAACAAAGAATACAACAGAATTTACAGAGTCATCGCATAAAAATATTTAAATTTACATTGAAAAAATAATATTGATAACACTACTTAATTTACAGGTTGGTCAAAACTGGGAAAAAATTTTTAGTTTACTAAATTTATTATAGAAAGAGGAAACGTAAGGTCATATTTTTTCCCAAAGATTACTTATTATTATCACATTTATTTAACATTTAATTTCTACAATTAGTCAACATATTTCAAAGATTATTTGAATTCACATAATATGACATGTTTTGCAAATTATGAAAATTTAAATATTATTTGAAACATGTTGTCTAAATGTCACAATAAGACGTTGAAATTATGTTTTAAATGCATGTTTTTTCAACGTAATATTAGAAGTTACATAAATGTAAAATAAAAATCTTGTACATTAAAGTTGTAGGTCTTACACATTTAACACGGTGTCAACGTTGATGCCACGTTTTTGTGTTAGTTGGGCACTTAGGGTAAAATTGAGACACTCAAAATCTCGTTAAAAAATGCGACACTTAAATAAAAAATATTAATATATGAATTCCGATAGATTTTGTTTTATACACTGATAAAGAGCTGTAAACTCCTACAATTTATTTAATTTTTTTTATAAAAATAAATGTATAAAACTTTTAAAAACGTTACCAAAACTTTTGTCGTGTGAGTTCGTAGATCGGTTTTCCTATAAATAAATATTATTGCACTTATTTGTTGTATTTAAGTAAAAAAAAACAAAAACTACTGTCTCAATTTTCCCTGAATATCTTATTTTGTTTATAGGTGAATTTTCTCTCTCATATTTCGCCTGACCTGTCTCATTCTTGAACTTTTGCAAGGTAAACCCAATTTTAATTTTGTTTCTTTTATTATAGGTCAAATTTCTATGTTTTTACTATTGCAATATTTTTCTGATTACCGCTTATATCCTAAAAAAAAATTCGAGCCCGACAGAGCAGTTTAAAATTTATTTTATTATTTCTGTATATGAGTTTTATGGTAGAGCACCCTGTAAAATTATAAAATTATTATTATTGTACTTGGATTAATCAAGATATATTTAACTAATTAATTTTTAAACGTACCAAAAGATAAAATTGTCATTTTGTTGGTTGATAAAACTTCATCTTTTGACCTCTTATCTAACAAATTAAATAAGGTACAGCTAGTATGCCGACATTAAAATGATTTTTTTTTAAAGAAAATCGAAAGATTAATATCAATAACATTGTACGTTAAGTATTTTCTTTTGTCATAAAAATTAATTTTTAATTAATTATTAAGTAGGTACTATCCATAAGCACCGGCGGATCCAGGATTTCCATGGGGGGAGGGGCCAAGGAAGATGCAGAAACCAACATATTTCTTCATTTGCATGTATTTTTAATAATTCTTTGGTCTGCAATTTAAATTGAGAGGTGACGAAATGCGCCGCAGGTAAAAATTTTTGAAATACTCAGTGTTTTTTAGAAAAAAAAATGAAAAAAGTGATGTTTGTGGTAATTTTTTTTCAAACTCGTGGTTAATTCATTGGCAGTTTCGTGCAGGCAGATCTTGTAGTGATAATGTTTTTTGTCTTAAACAAGTAATTGAGAAAAGGAGCGCCAGAAATATAGAGACTCATGTTACCTTTGTGGACCTACAAAAAGCATATGATACCGTTCCAGTAGAAAAACTATGGACAGTGCTAGAGCAGACTAATATCAATCATACATACATAAAAGCGATAAAAGAACTATACAAAGGGTCAAAATCTAAAATTAAAATTGGAAATCGACTTTCAAAAGAATTCCTGTTGGAGGATGTTGTATTTCTCCAACCCTTTTTAAAATATATATCGCAGTAGCTCTAAAAAACTGGAAACGGAAAGTGCACGGCATGGGAATACAACTTAACGACCGATTTACCATATACACACTACAGTTTGCTGACGACCAAGTAATTGTAGCTAATGATAAAGAGGACATGGAGTATATGATGAGAAAGTTAATGGAAGAATACCAAAAGTGGGGATTAACAGTGAACGTGGACAAGACACAGTACTTATGTATTGGAAACGAATCCAGTGAGTTAGAACTAGACAATGGACAAGTAATATCTCCATGCAATGAGTATGTATACTTGGGTGTCACATTTGATAAGACAGGAACAGACTGTAAAGAACTGGAAAAAAGAATAGTAAAAGCAAAAAAGGTTATTGGATGTCTTAACAGTATTTTATGGAGCAGAGAGATAAAAAAGAATGTAAAATTTAACATATATGAAACAATGGTGAAAAGCACGCTGTTGGATGGAATAGAGACTTGTCGCGTAACAGAAAAATACAAAACGAAAATGGAAAGTGTCGAAATGGATGCAATAAGAAGATCAATGAGAATATCTAGAACAGATCACATAAGAAATGAGATCATAAAAGAAAGAATGGGAATCGAAGGGAGCATAACGGATGACATCACTAAAAGACAACTGACGTAATCGAGATCTGTTATTTTTGTGTTTAAAAAGAAACAACTATAAAATTTGATGTATTTGTTTTTTATTTTTATTAAGAAGGTTAAGTTATTTGATTTGAATTGTTAAATAATTTTGTGATTCTTGAATATTTTTTAAATCTCATGATCACAAACGTGACACCTATAATATTATAATATTATTTTCAGCAATTAATTTAATAAATAAATAAATGTTAAGGAGGTAGTCCGCTAGTTTTAATTAAAAAATTTAGCCATCTGTGATTTAGAAGTTATTAAAAGTATATAGAATTTTAATAGTAAAAATATATTTAATATAATTTGTTCTAGCTTTTTTGAGCTCAAAGGGTACCCTAATTATTTAGGCGTATTTAGGGTGAGAGGGCCCGGGCCCCTCTCAAGACCTAAAATCACTACAAAAATTTCAAAGGTTCATTTGAAGATCTTAAAATTTAGTGCAGGAACCGAACCCCCCCCCCCCTCAAAAAAAAACTTTTTTAACTACGCCACTGATTAATTTATAAGATGCTAATAATGAAGGGGGCAATTGTTGGGTTCATTTTTCAATAAATATAAACTTACTGTCTGTAATATATTTTTTTAAAATTGTTAGGTATACCGGGTGGGCCAAAAAAAAAACCGGACAATTTGTTTTCATATAACTTTTGAACTATACAATTGATTTTAATGGGACAAACTGCACTTGGCAGAGAATTAATCAGAATTTCGACTGAATGTATTTTTTTGTCCACCGTCTCAAAATCCAAGATGATGGACAAAATTAAAATGTATCCTTTAGAGATGCTCGTTTATTCTCGTGTTGTGAACATGTCTTAATTATTTTTTTAAAATAGTAAAAAAGCTGCATTCTTGCCACGCACAACAAGGTACGAATTAGCAAAATCGGTTTAGTGGTTCTAAAAAAAATATTTTTGTTTCAACCATTGTTTTGCATATTATACGATTGCCTTGCCATGTCTGCATTTATTTCCTTATAAATTCATTACTACTGAACCGATTTTGATCAGATAAAAAATTTCTTGGTCAGAATTGATTGCTATATAAAGAACATGATTAAAATTATATATTTTTTTAGAACCACCGAACCGATTGCTGCTTTTTTAGTGATTTAAAAAATTATTAAATGTTCCCAACACAAGAATAAACGAGCATTTTTTAAGGGTACAATTTTATTTCGTCCGCCACCTTCGATTTTGAAATGACGAACAAAAAAATTTATTTGTTCAAAACTCTGATTTTTTTTCTGCCAAGTGCAGTTTGTCCCATTCAAATCGATGGTATAGTTCAAAAGCTATAATGAAAAAAAATTGGCCGGTTTTTTTTGGCCCACCCGGTATATGGCCCCCTTTTCCTGGGAACTTCAAATACCAGAGACACATTCTGGTGTATAATACACACTTGAGCAAAAAAATTGTTGTTTTAATGATATACAGGGTGTCCCATAACTTAGAGGCTATGGGTCAATCAGTGATAGAGGAGGTCATGCCTGATAATAAAGTTCCTATAATGCATGGGTCAAAACTCTTTCTTTGTCGAGAAACAGCATCAAAGTTGGCGATTTTTTAAACTTTTTTAATAATAACTTTTTTAAAAAACGCAGTAAAAATATGAAATTGGGTAAAGTCGTGGATTAGAACAAGAGCAATAATTTGAAATTAAAACAATTAGCTGAGTATTCAGCTGGCGTGACACATTTATTATGAGGATGATTTTTTAAGTGATTTTAAGAAAGAAACTTAGTTTTCGAGATACAAGGTGTCAAAGTTAAAATTTTTTGTTTGTTTTTTCTTTATAGCTGATGCAGTTTTTGAGATGTTTGGCTCTAATTTGGAACGTGTATTTAGCTACAAGACATGAATCATTAGGCATGCCAAATATGAGAAAAAAACTACAGGGTGATATTTTTTCACAGGTCATGCCCCCTTTTTTCCCCCAGAAATTTTGCAGAGAGTCACTGACAGATTCAAAAAACTTTTGATCTCTTGCAACCGTTTTTAAGAGAAACGACAAAAAAGATAATTTGTACATACCTGTGATTGCTATTTAGAAATTACATAAAACTCGTATAAATTTAAAATAATCTAATGCAGTGACTATTTTAAATTTTAATGTCATTTATAAATTTTAATGTTATTTAACTGGGTACAAGTTTTTCTTTTTTGTCTGTTTTCTTGAAAACGATTAGAGATACAAAAAATTGCAGATCAGAAAGTTTGTTAATAAAACAAAGAATCCACATGATGTTTTTGAATCTGCCACTGGCTTACTGCAAAAAAGTCCTGGGGAAAAAAGTGGCCACGACCCTTGAAAAAATATCACCCTGTCGTTTTTTGCTATTATTTGACATGTTTAATGATGTATGCCTTGTAGCTAAACGCATGTTCCAAATTTCAGTAAAACATCTTAAAACCGCACGAGCTATAAAGTAAAAACAAACAAAAAGTTGAAACTTTGACATCTTGTATCTCGAGAACTCAGCATTTGCGGAACCATGTTTAATTATAATAATAATAAAAAATCATCCTCTGAAGTTTGGCGACATATTTTATTAACACCCTCTATAAACATATGTCCAAAAAATTTAACCCCCCTCTTTTTTGAAAATCTGGAGCCGCCCCTATCCACTAAAA
>OY755048.1:23384896-23644896 GCA_963576565.1 Aspidapion aeneum
TAGTACTATTTTCTATTGGTCGATAAGAGGTATGATCATTCATTTTTTCTACGATGCCAATGATGTAAGCTATTACATCTTACGACTATGAGAACAGAGCCCCTGGATTCAGAAACAAACAAAAATAGTACCAAACCATGGTGAACAAAGCTCATTGAGTCAAAATGGAGAACCTAGGGCGCAACGGCTCGTCGTGGCAAGACCAGTGCATTCACACGACAACTGCCTTATGGTCTGAGTTTCCTCCTCGTTTTTGGAACTACCAAGTAGTAGTTTGCCGAAATATTGCTTCAAAAAGGCAGTAACCTGCAATTACAGAAGTCTGTCCTCTTAACTTAAGGCGCTGCAAATATCTAACTGAAACCATTTTTCTTCTGCTAGCGTGACTACGTATTGTCAATGTAAGATTTGACCTTCCTTGGCTTGTCATCCTCATCCTCATTATTTTGTTTGTCGGAGTGACCGGGAACCCAACAAAGAATATATCTTTGTCGGTTTCCCAACTCACGTAACTTCTCCTAATATTTTTGAATAAGATCCAAATTAGTTCTGCAGAAATTCAGCGCCTAAAACACAACCTGACGCAGTCATTGCGGGATAAAAGTGCAAGTTAAAGATTTCTTCTTTCAGCACAGCCAATTTCTCCGCCAGTTAAATGGTGCAACAATTAGGGAACTTGTTGGACTCTTTGGGTCTCAGTTTTATAAAGAACACCTTAGATCCTTTACCGGCTAGAGCCACATGTTAATAACGGCGCGTCGTCGTTTAAAATGGAACTTCCGACCACTTCTTTCTGCTTAGAAATATTACAGAGAAGTTCTTATTGAACCTGTAAGTCGATGCGGTGGGTATAGTTTGTTTATCGCTGTAGACTGCTACCTGAAAAACTGCTTAGAAGATTGGTACAGCTGAAATTTTTTGCATTCCAGTCAAGGCTTCTTTTAGTCTTATTGCACTCTTTGCAACTAATCCCTTGCAAAATATATCAAAAATAGGAAAGTGAAGCATCATTTTTATTGTGGCACTTGCAATTGTCTGCACGGCTCCTGTTACTACAAAGTAAACCTAAACTCAGAAACAAAAAAAAATAACACCAGGAGAGGCAGAGCAAGAAAGGCAAACCTAATGATAACTAGAATTAAGTAAGAAGTTGGAGACACAAGGTTGAATAAAGATCAAAATGAAGGAAATTCGTTGGCGATGCAAAAAAGAGTATACTATTTAATGCGTATATGAATTTGTCACTGATGAAACTTAAAACAGAGAAAAGCAAGGCGAAAGGCAGTCGATTAACCCCAAAGTGTCATTTAAAATTAAACTGCCGCCGATGAAAGTGAAAAGTCCTGTAACGATAATAAGATATTTAAAGAATTTTTATTAGACCTCTTGCAACGAAAAGGGTTATACTGTCACTGAAATTCGTTAAGCTTGCTGAATAGCAGAAAACTAAAAGACAGCAGGGCAGTGTTCACGTGTCACACGCAAGTTTAATTGTGTTTTGGTTTAGATGCTTTGACTGCCAAGCGAACCTCACAAAAATGCAATTAAAATTTATTGATTAGGGGCCTAAATGACAAGTACACATATAATGCTGCTACATAGGACAACCTCCTTATAAAAGTAGTCTAAACTAAACATAACTGCATAAATCTAGAAGCGAATATACCATGCTTTTTTGATTTAAAATTAAGTTATTAACATACAAATAGAGATGATTTTCGCATAAACAATACCCACCAAGTTGTATCTATCTATTTAGCTGTCTTCGATCCATCTTTGGACATAGACCTCCAAAAATATCTTCCACTCTTCTCTGTCTGTCGTCGTGTTCATCCATCTAGTTCCCCCATGTTTCTTCAAATCGTTCGTCCATCTCATTGGGGGTCTTCCCCTACTTCTTTTATTTTCCCAAGGTCTTATTATTAAGTTTACAATACATTTGTTCCATCGATCGTCTTTTTGTCTGATATTATGACCAGCAAATTTCCATTTTAATTTCGCTACTTCTCCTCTGACATCCATTAATTTCGTTTTATTTCTTATCCATTCATTTATTTTTTATCTGTTATTGTTAGCTTTGCATGTAACATTTGTCTTTCCATTGATCTCTAGGCTTTAGTTACCTTATTTATGTTTGATTTTGTAAGTGTCCAGGTCTGGGATCAATAGGTAAGTACAGGAAGGATACATTGGTTACAAACTTTCTTTTTGAGATACTGAGGATGTTTTTTATTTTTTAATATGTAGCTTAATTTACCAAATGCTGCCCAGGCCAATCATACACGTCTCTTGATTTCAGCCGTTTGGTTTCCTTTTTTTAGTCTAATAATTTGTCCCAGTTATATAATTATACTCCTTTACTTGTTCCATTTTCTCTTGGTTTATTCTGATCGTAATATCTTCTGCGTTTGTTATGATTTTAGTTTTAGTGGAGTTCATACTCAAGCCTATTTTTTTAGCTGCTGCATCCAGTTCTTCCAGCATTTTTATCAGTTCTTCTTTCTTACCTGTTATTAAGTCGATATCATCAGCATATATTAGGTGTGGTACTTAGTATTGGCCATTTACTTTGATGCCTAACCTTCCCAATCTAAGTTTTTAAAAACATCTTCTAGAATTGGCTTGGTTCCTTCCTGAATTTTTATTGATGTTTTTGCTTTGGTATATATATTATCTATTAAATCTGTGTATTTGTGATCTATTCGGCTATTAATTAAAGATGCTTTTACTACCCAGTGCTCAATGCCATCATAAGCTTTTTCAAAGTCTATAAACGCAATATGTTGTGGAATTTTGTAGACGCTGGCTCGTTCTAATAGGATTTTTATGGTTAGATGGTCAGCTGTACTGAAACTTTTTCTAAAGCCTGCTCATTCTTTTGATTGATATCCATCAAATTTTGTTATTAGTGTATCTGTTAATATTTTCGTGAAAAGCTTATAAATTACATTGAGTTGTATGGGCAACCATAATTATAACTTTGGTAAATTAGGCAATATAATAGACTGTTTATGAAATATTTTATAGATTACATAAAAAACCTATGCATACACAAATATTTTAGCTCTGTATCCAACCTGTTTCAACCTTCCAAGCTTTCACTGAGACACTGTGGTGCTTATCATTGTATGTTGTTGTCCTCCAGAGTCTTGTACAATTCTTTGCTCACTTGATCTTCCATAAAAATTACAATTTGTTGAATTTGACAGTCCTTCAACGAACCAAATTCCATTTGATTTTGCATCGAATATTCAATTTTGATTCGCTTTACATTTTCAAACAACAAGCTTTAAATCGGGTGCTTTATAAACGATAATTGTGGCACAAAACTGGGTATTTTAGCGAACTCATAATCCATGTTATGAACGTGGTCGTGGTGAGATTACTAATTGTTATCTGTCCGTGTATGTGTTTATTGTACAAGGGCGGTTATAGCTATTTCACAGTCCTAGGAAAAAAAAACAAATCAACTCCTGATCGAAAGCATAGGTGTAGAGCTGGTAGTCCATCAACCGTGCTTCCATAATAACCTCATTACTTTAGATATATAAGAAATTTTATTATTAACTAGAAAACTAGAATTCAAATTATGGTATTCAATGTTATGTCCATTACGGTTAATAATAAAAACTACACAAAGCATTCTTCCAAACAAAAAACCAGCTTGGCATGTATGGAAAATGCCTTGTAACAATACTGATATGAACGAATTTTCCGGAGACAGTTTATTCAAAGAAGTTTAAAGAAGGAACCTGTACGAAGAGAGCTAGGCAAATCATGGTAAAGAAATACATATAATCCATGCCGATTAAGAGATCGAATCAAATGAAAATTTGTATGACGAACAGGACATATTTATCTTGCTACTATAGCTTTAACAATATTTAATACAATTGTAGAGCATAGATCTGCTTTCGTGTTGATCGAGGTTGATCTACTATTGAGATCTAAAGACCTCGTGGTCAGTGGCACTGGCAATATGACCTATAAGAATACTTAATTGTTTATAATTAAACATTAGTAATATTAACACAATGTTATTAAACTAAATTAAACTAAGAAAGCACTGGACAATTTTAGCCCTAGTTGTCCTATGGGAAAAGCCATCCTTGTTATATATAGGTGTATGTATGTGTTTATATTGTCGTTTATACTCATCCTTTGGGCAACAGGTGGTTTGTTTTGTTGTGTTCTATATATAAAGGCTCGCTGCCAAAGGCCTGTTGTGGATAGGTACGTGATTTGCTTCGAGTTCCAGAGTTCCGGATAGATTCCCAATATGACTTTTGTTCTGTTTTATAACGTACATTTGGTTTTAACAGTTCCAGGTCAGGTTCTCGACAACAAAAAACCAATAAAGTGACAAAAATAGAATCCGGTAAATGGGTAAAAGAGTCTTCTTCTTGCTTGGGGGACAGTGCGCTCTATCTACATTTGCCTACACCTATACGTGTCAACAAACCAAAAATATATAAGAACCTTTCTAAATGAGAATAGTGATTGTAGCTGGTGAGCTATTTGACAGTGGTAGAGTCAAATCGAGTGGCCAAGGCTTGAATGTTGCAAGCCAACAATTCGTGCAACAGTTTAAATGACTGATGAAGGTATTAAACGTTATTAAACTTATGATTTATTACGATTTCGGGGAATAGGGTATTTGACAAATTTTAGAAAAGAGTTTAGAATGATACATAGATCCCTAATTTGCTACGCAAAATTATTAAAATAGTATATTTTATCATGCGTACATTTAAAATCATGTTTTTTAATTTCCGATTTGAATTTGCCGCTAAAACACGTCACAGTATTTGTTTTTGGTCTGTGTTTTTACTGTTTTTTATGTAAAAAAAATGTCCTATAAGTGCTGTGTAGTGCCTCAGTGTTCGAATACTAGCATAAAAACACCTGAAAAACTATTTATTCATGTGCCTACAGCAGTAAAACAACGGAAAAAGTGGCCAGAGCTTGCTCGAAGAGACCCAAGGGCCTTGTCTAATACATCTTCACTATACATTTGTGAAGATCACTTTGATGTGAGTATAACTAAATTGTTTCTATTAATTTTTATCACGTTGTCTATAATATATATAACTATTCCGTAAATGACGATGAAATTTTTGAGGTTATGTTTATTACAAGGGGTATATAAGAATATCGTAAAAAAACTTTCAGTTATATACAAAACAACTAATCGAATACTTACATCAACATTTCAACGTTTATAAATTCCACAGAACAAAAATCACTGTTGTTGGCAAAGAAGCCTGCTACCATAAAGAAATTCAGCATTGACAAGTTGAAAGTATAGGCTTTGGAGAATCCGTTTTCCATTGAAAATGTTTTTTATAAGCAAAACACAAAATAACATCTAATTTAAAACGATAATTCGCATTTTAAACCAATACCAAAGAAAATAACACAGAGAATAGGTTCTTTCGAGGCGCTTACTGTTTTGTGACGTCACTCGCAGCTGATTGCTAGACCGCCTGTTTTGAATCACGTGGCTAATTTTTTTAATTTAATGAATTTATTTAATTAAAAGAACTATGAATTTAAGGAAAAATTAAACAAAAAAGTTGTTTTTAGCAATCCCAAGACCTAAATAGATATCTAAAAATAAATATATATTTATTTTTTACTACTGTCAAACACCCTATTGGCGGTTCTTGGAGGAAGTATAAGTGTTTTTCTCAATTATGTAAACAATGTCGGAAAATCATACTTTTTATAATTTTCTTCTATAGAACTTCACATTTTCTTTTTTTTATATTTGTTTTTTTGTGACAACTATTAAAATTTTGTATTCTGATATTTACACTCTTTAAACTTTTAGGTTTTAGGAACTTTTTGTGCGTTTGTTTTAAAAATATATAGCTAACAACATTTTAAACGTTCATTGAATAAAATTATTTAGTCAACGGTTTAATTTACTTAATATTGCTGCTTGGGATATAATATCGATTAAAAATGCCGAGTTTAAGGCAACGAAAGGTTTGACTTGATTTTAAAGAAAAACAAAAAAAGCTGGAAACAATGTTTTAAAACCCTAAAAACTAAAATAATAAAAAGCATTAAAATCAAAAATAGACTTTAAAAGTAAATATCAAAATAGTTATGAATTATAAAAAGAATAATTTTATACAAAGTTAAAATAATTGAAAAATTTAACATATTCCCATTTGAAAAACCCCCCTAATTGAAATGAAGTGAAGTATACAGAAACCAACTCAAGAGTGCTTTCTAAGGGCCTTTTTTACCTTGGCGAAAGCCACCCTGCTATGTAGGAACTCATAGCCTACCGTTGATTCGTCCAAACCCTCATGCTAAAGCGCTTTGCAAAGAAATAAAAATGCTGCTTTAAGCGCTTCAGACAAGAAGAGAAGAGACCAGCGTAAGCCAGAGATACGTCGACTTAGAAAATCGTTACAAATCGAAATTAAACAGTGTGTTTTTTCATTTGTTTTCAGTTACAAAATATAAATTATTGTAATTTTAGTGGTTAGAGTACAGAATAGCCGAACAAAACTTTTATTAAATTACAGCGATCCTGAAAATCATGCCTAAAAACAAGTCGCTGCTTCGTCATAACCTTTACTTATTCTTAACCTAGCCTTGCATGTAATTACTGAAAACTTACACATGTCACAAATACCAGTTATATTCAAATCCCGTTTTGTTAAATAACCAAGAATGAACAGAGTGAAGACTATATAAAAATATAGAATGTATTTCATGTAGGTATACCTGGACTTGGATTTTGATTTTTGAGGTGATCGCATTTAGTCAGAGTTGTGCACTTAAGTGTGATAAGGAATCTGCTCATCTTCTGTACAAAGGCCAGAATATTGGGCCACCTCAGATTCAGAAGGTTCTCCGTCTCAAAGGCTTCCTCTTCAAATACCTCTCTTCTTGCCTCCTTATATGCTTCACATGATGAGAGAAAATACGACAAGGGAGACCTTGAGGACGAGAGTCCTCGCAGGGTCTGGTTAGGACACCCACTATCACTCCCACCTCTCTTTGTGTTCTACGGAGCAGCTTGCTGTATGCTGTCACATACTCCTTCGCCTGTCTGGCGTCTCCTGTGGTCCATTCCTTTTGTATCTATCTCTGGACCCACTCTGTTAGGGCCGACTTCATTTGCCCTCTTGTGAGCCCCAGGAAAGGCTCTGGCCCAATATATACATGGTCTAAATAAACTCTCAATTTTTTTGTTATAAAGAGACGTGTGGTTATTATCTTCTAAGTTAAGAAATCAATGAGACACCTTCATATGTGTATGCGTGCTCCACATAACCTGCCAGTCTATTAACATTAACTCCCCCAAAAAGCCAAGGGGCGAACAATTTGTCCCACAGCGCCGTTCCTGTCACACTGGATTATTATGTCATTTATCTGCCCCGTGTGTATGATGACACCCTACGCGGAATTTTTATTTTTATTTTGGTTTTTTGTTTGTGTATTGTATCGTTTTGTTTGCTCTTTGCGTGACCTCTAACTCTAACTAAAAAAGCTCAATTATAATAAAACAAAAATTGCTAATCTTTTAACAATTGAAAATGTTGAGAAAGTAGTACGTTGTAATAAAGCTAAAAACCTAATCGTTCTTTAAAGCATTATATTTTTGTAACCAAATGAATAAGGCGCTTAGCAGAAGCACCGACCGGGCGAGTTGAGAGGCTCAAGCGTTTGAGTTAAAACACCGAAGCGCTCGGTAGTAAGATCCTCCTCTTTTTTGATTGGGTTGCAATGAAGAGCATGCCCTCGGTCGGTGCTTTTGCTAACTACCTTATTTATATTATGATATAACCAATTCTCCTTACAATGTTTTTTTTTCTTATAAACCCTCACACCCTTACCCTGTTTCTCATTATTTACAACATCTCGACGGTGACACCTTTAATATCCCATTTTTCACGTCTTAAATGCTCCTCATTTTTCGCAATTTTTGCTTTTTTGGATTTTTCCCGGCCCATTTTGCGCCCGAACGGTTATCCTTTCGCATGGCAGCGGGACCATAGAAATGGAGGATGAGTAGATAATGCGTTTACCACTCAGTATAACAATATTTCTCTTTTCTCCCAGACTTTTCTTTGTCACGCTTCTACTCTTTTTAAACAACTCATTTTTAATGCTGTTACTCTTGCAGAGGAAAAGCAAGATGTCCGTAGGGAGTACCTGTCAAAGGAGACAAGACATTAAGAGGTAATTATCTTCTGTAAAACACAAACTTTTACCTACACCGATCGAGAGTGTTCTTGTCCACGGGTTGTTTGTCCAGTTATTTGCCCATTTTCTAACTTAAAAGAGACAAACCATGACGAAGAAGCCATCTTCAGTAAACCAAAAAATTTAGTTGTTTACCTAGGAGTCCTCAAGGAATCATTCGGTGAAGAAATCTCAACAAACAAGACACAGCACAGGGTAACCATTTTCAGTAAATCTAAACTGTTACCTACACCGTTCAAGAGTTTAGTTGTTGACCGAGGATTCCTGGTGGAATTGTTCCATGATAAAATATGTGCGAGAGTGTAGCGACTCCAAAATGTGTATCAACAATCTTTAGTGAAACACAAACTTTTACCTACAACATTCGACAATTTATTCGTTTAACGATGATTCCTGGTACGTTATTTAACTAACTACTCTGTAAGTCAAAGGATATAAAACACTATTTGAAGTAAATCATAAACTTTTAGCTACACAATTTGATAGTTTAAATCATATACCTCGTGAAGTTATTCAGTGCTGATACACAAGATATAACGAGGTAACCATCTTTAGTCTGACAAAATATTTTAGCGTTACTTTTCGAAAGTTTAGTTATTTACAAAGGATTCCTTGCGGCCTGTGGGGTCATTTGATAAGTAATGAAATATTTGTGAGAGTGAAGTGACATCAAAAATTATTGCCGCTCTCTGAGTCAAACGAGGCAGGATACCAATAGTTAAACACCTTTAGTAAAACATGAAGCTTTAACCTAGAATAGTTCAGACAGTAGATATTCACTAAAATATCATTTAATAAGAAAATCGAAGTAAAGTGCTTGGCGTCAAGAGTTTTTCTACACACGCTGCTTCTTCTATGAGTAGGACGCAATTTTAAAAGTCCTCGCCGTAAAATGTTTCCAAAACTTTTTAAACGGTTTGTATTATGGGTTTTTTGTCGCGTCCTAGTCTTGACTACATCAATTTTGCTAAGCGCCGAGCCATATAACGCAGCCTCCCTTCCTTAGAAAGAATTTATAGTTTTAGTTTTCCCCGCGTGGCAGGTCTTGGGGTATGATTTAAAATACAACACACACAGTGTAGACTTAAAGTACTTTTAATTAAAACAAAGGAATATAGTTTCTAATATAAATCAATTCTTTGAAATTTTAATGAAAAAATCACCGGATTCACATTAGAAAAAGAGCAGCCAGCTCAATTTCCTAAAAAGGTAGGGTATAAATAAGTTGCATATGGCGATATTCTGAAAATGTATATTTAACAGATTTTACATTTTACAAACAAAATCACCGATCAGTAATACTGTGAAGCCATCTAGGTCCGAAAAATCCACAAAGTAATTTGGGATTCCGAAAAACTTCATTTACAGTTTAGTTTGGCTATCAAATCCCACAGGGTAGGCCTCACAAAATGGCGAAACTTTGAAAATGTATATTTGTGAAACTGCACTTTTTAAAGACGAAACCGTGGAGTTCTTGTATTATCAGGCAGTCTAGATATGAAAAAACCATACAGTGATTTGAGATTACGAAAAAAGTCCTTAACGGATTCAAACCAATATCCTCGATGGTGATTGGTACTAGGGTCTGTCTTTTAAGTTTTGCATATACAGCTGAAATAAAACACTTAATAACTTTTAAAGACTTTATTATTTTTCGAAGTATTCTCCACGAAAATAAATGCTCTTTGGCATGGGCTCAAACCAGTTGTCAAAGCTGTAATTCCACTCGGTTGTTGGTATTGTCAAAATTGCATTCTTGAAGGCGTCGACTGCTTCCTCTGGCGACTGAAATCTTTGACCACACAGTCCATTTTTGATTTTTGGAAAGTCTAAAAACCGTTAAGACTTAGGTCGGGACTGTATGGAGGATTGTCCAACGACGTTTTGGTGTGTTCAAAATTCAATGGTTTTTGTAATTTTATGCGAACTTGCATTGTCTTGGTGGAAGATGATTCGTCGTTCGGGGTTGGTTTTTCGAAGCTCAGCGATGTCTTTCAGCAAAGAAATGGTGATGTACCAAGCGGCAGTAACAGTCCTTCGATCTTCCAGAGGAATTGTTACTACATGACCTGCTTTTGAGACAAATGTCGCGATGATCTTTTTGGATACATTTCGAGAACGGATGACTTTTGTTGGCTTTTCTTTATCTTGAAACGTACTACTGACGTTTTTCGGGTTTTCTGCGGTCTAGAGTTTTGTAAGACTTATTGAACCTAACTTCTTTCTGTTCTTGGATTAACAGATGCGATGTCCAGCGGTTCAGACAATTTCCTTCGAAAATTGTAAAAAATTATAGTCCAAAAATGTTCCAGGTTTAATTCAATTTTTCGATTTATTTGTTAACTTAAATAATTCACTGTATCTATAAAACTTATGTATCGCACTGACGTTTTGAATTTAGGTTAGGCAAAGATCGAGGATAAGTTTAAGTAACTACATTCGATATGTGTCGCCCTCTATGTTCCTATCTGCAAAATATGAGAGACAGCCCTCGTAACTATATATTTTAAGAAAAAGAGTACCGAGTTGTAAAAAAACCCATTTACTTAAGACTCCAAAGAAGTCATTTATGGTTTACGGTATTTATCTTAGTATCTTATAGGCTCCATATGTCGAAGCTTTAAGAAAAAGTATTTTTTTGTTTTTAAGTAAAATCGTTATTGTTTTGTTTTATTTGATAAAAACTTTCAAAATCGTGAAAAAGTTTGCGTTTTATTTCTTACCCAAGATCCAAGTTGTTTTTTTACTTATTGTTATGTGTATTAGTTATTGATCAATGCAAACCGATTCCGGCGAAAAGAAGAAAAAGTGTCGTAAAATAAAATCCAGAAACACATAAACGGCGCGGTAATCGAAAAATCCGACAAGAATGGGTCGTAAATATTTAGGGAATATAAATACAAAACATATATCAAATCTATCAGGGCTATATGACATTTATTTTAATATCGACAAGCAAAAATCCGATCCGGGTAAAGTTAAAATTAATTGTCATTAGGGACTTATTGCAACCAAGCCAGGCAATAATAGTGCCGGGCAGTATTTTGACAGTTTTCCATTGAAAACTGACAGTTGATCTTTTTAATTTGACATACCAAAGTCGAATTTATAAATCCAGTCGTTTATTTTCCAATAATAGTGGCGGCACTAATAATTCCGGCTCTTATAATACACAAAGGCCTAATTTTGAAAGAAGACAGCTGTTCTTATAATGCGAAACTGTCAGAATAGTGCCCGGAAAAATTACTGCCTGGCTTTCTTGCAATAAGGCTCTATTCTCTAAAAACTCAAACTGCTACAGTAGCCTTCTCTAAAAGATGTTCGGGTCTCCGTTTATAAAGAAGAAAGCACTCTCCAGGGCCAAAAAATAAATGCCCCGTGTCGTAGAATATCAATAATATGTAGATACAGGAGTGTTGATAACAGAAAATAAAGCTAGGGGACACCGGTGACAGTTCCCCAAGGGGATATTAGAAGGCGAGGATCCGATTGGAAACCTACGTGCTTTCCACCTAAATCCGGGTTGTTGGTTTGCTTTGAGTCCCGTCAGAGCTTATGATGTTAGGGCTCACATGAAAATAATAGTTACTTTACCACACAACCCGCAATAATCATAAAAAGTGTACATTTTCTAAAACTAATAAAGGACACTTTCTTAGTTTCTCTTAAACTTCTCGCTTTTAAAATAAAAACAGTAATTCTTAACAGTGTTATATTTTAAATCAGAGCTTAAGAAAACTTTTGCATGGTGCGGTGTCACCATAAACCTACTTACAGGTCATTTCATAATTTTTGAGAAAAGTTTTTTTAACTTTTTTCGTTGGCCTATGCTATTGGTTATGGTAAACAACTGATAACTGTTAAAAAGTTATGAAATAGACTGTAATAGCTTATTAACAGAAAAAAGAACATTTTATTTTATTTACACCCGTAAGTTTTCAGGTTGTCAACGATTTAAGGTTATGTCTATTATTACTTGTAAAGTTAGTCGATAGTCGATTTTTTGTCTCGGAGAACAATTGTGCAAGTTGGTTGTGGATACTGTCAGAGAACATATTACATTTAATGAACCTTCGCTATATCGATCGATCGCGAGCCCAGGTAAACCTATTCAGATAAAGAGGCGCTGCAACCGTGTCCTAGCGAGTTTGAATTCACAATGATAGCAAGGTTTCTGTTCAGATGCACTAATAAGGTAACCATGTTTTAAACGGTTTTTATTAACCTAATTTTAACTAACTACAGAGCCTGGCTGTCTCTCCGTCTATCAAATCTAGTGATTCATTTTTGATTTTAGCAAAGTAACGTGGTCCGATGACAATTATGTTTTTTGATACTGTGAAAAGTTTTAAGCGTCTCAGAATCAGTATATTTCGTATGTGTGCAATAAAAATTAATTGGTGCGTGTACCTGGTTGCCAAAATTAACTAGGTTTCCAACAGTTCCTCGACTTCTCCTAGTTTTACAATGGCGGATCCGGGGGGGGGGGGGCACTAGGGGCACTTGAACCGAGAATTTTTTGAATATACAAAAAATTTGTAAAAAGTAATGTTTTGCTAATAAAAATTCAAAATTTTTGCTTGCGGCGCATGAAAGTGTCTATTGTTATTATCATCGAAATTACGACCAATGACTAATTCAATAAAATGCTGCTTAAAAATATTTATACCGTTCTTTTACCGACAGAGAATGTCACCTAAGAACCGAAACGAACCCCCCCCCCCCCCCCACACAGCTGTCCGTATTGCGCATATGAGAATATATGAAAAATAATTCAAGTTATAATATTCCGTTGTTTTCAGGTTTTCAGATTTTAAGAATGCTTTACTCTTCCATTTTCTTACGCCAGTATTTAGACTATAAGGTATATGTTTGGCACCGTTTGGCACTAAAGATTTCCAATTAAGTTGAGTTCGTCAATAGCTTACTAAATTGATCCTAAAAATAAATATTTTTTTAGTTGTTTAACGTCGTTCTTAGCTGTTATTTTGCTTATTTAATTTTGGGAGCTCTAAAAAAACATATCGATGTCGTTTACTTAACCAAACAACCTGCTAGACAGTCAGTATAAATGCCTACACATTACGGTAACGTATAGGGGTTGTTATGCTGTCCGCGCGCCCCTATCAAGCAATATGTGGGTTATACGTCTTTTTCTCGATATTTTTACTGATTGTGTTTGGGTTTTCTTATCTTGAAGTTTTTGATACGAAATTGCAACGATAACTAACGAAAAAAATAAAACCAGTAGGTAGATAAACAAAAGCTACAACTGAGTTAGGAGTCGCGTTTTCTATAGTTGCAGGTTCGAATCGCGTCGACGTAGAACTCGAGTGCGATCTGCTGCACTTACTTCTTTATTCACGCCGGTAACACAATCTCTCAGTCAGTCCCAAACCAAACCAAACAAATATGAACCGGATAAAGAAATACTGGGGTTTTACAGGTGGCCAAGGACACTACTTCTTTTCAAGAACAGAAAAAATATATGAATAAAATCAAACATTTAAATGCTTTTAAATACATTGTAATTAATATGTGAGTCGGACTTACAATTCTACATTGCTGAAGAACATCACAAACATATTTTAGAGGGCATAAAACCAACCAGAACTATTAAAGCTTGATGCGATCAAAAGATACATACATACATACAAAAGGTGACTGCGAGACATGGACAATTCTCAAAAAAGATTAAGAAGATCTATTAATTTAAGCTGAGAAACGATTGAAATATATATTGGTCAATACAACAACCAACTGATTACTGAATTAGGATAGGTCATGAATTTAGAAGCCCAATTTAAAGACCTTAACATAAAAAACTGTTTAAAGAACTTATAAGTGTATGGCTTGGCCATAAGAGGACCTATTACTAGTTTTGAGAAAATTTGAGTCACTAGAGCGAAAAACTGAAAGGGAGTTATCTAACATAGAAGAAGATATATCAAAGGGGTAAGAAATGTTTTGACCTTCTAAATTTTAATGGTTAATATTACTCTCAAACAGATGTTTGTTGTTAAAAAGCTTTTTAAACTTTCACTTTAAAAAAGGTCTTAGTTTCAGACCAACGCAACCTTCAGGGCTTCTTACACGTCAGCTGTATCTTTATCCCGAGAATAATTAACTTTAGAGGTGGAGAATATGTTGGTCAGTTTATTTCTGTGTAGACGGGATTATAATAATTGAACTGACATTTTAAATCGTATTTTAAGTAATGTCTCTTAATCTTGATCTTCTTTGTCACTTAAATCCTCTGCTTAGACTGCATCTTTAATTCAGGGCATTCGACAATTTGTCTCATATCTTAAAACCTCGTTATCCAGACTTTAGTAGACGTATTAGGAACTTTGCTATCCAACATCTCTTTAACTACAGGTATTAGTTCAGCAAGACAATCGTGTTCTTTGCTCTTACCTACTTATTTAATATTTGTAGTCTTAAATTAAGTACCAATGTCTAAGACAGCAAGCACCCCTCAAATTCATGGGTTAATCGCGATCTATCTAATTTGCATTTGTTCTTGTTTGTTCGCTCGGTTTTAGATGAGTCTCGAGACGTACATATAACTTGGCAGCACGTTAATTTTCTTCGTTACATGTTTATGCCTGGAGTCGACTCGCTTTCACTATACTCTACAACCCTTTTACATTGCGATTTGTTACTTTAATTTAATTCGGATTCTCTCCCCTTAAGACGAAATACTTGCAGTCAGGTGATTCTCATCTTGCACGTTGATGTTCGCTTCTATTGACATGAAAAGGTGCGACAAGTTTTTTAAACGAATTAGTGTCACATAATAAAGCGTGGCCTGCCTTCTTTCTAGGGGTAGGATTTTTGTATGAGCCAAAAGGGTGTATGGGAAAGCAGAAAAGCGTAAAACCAACGTTGCCGGTTTAGCAAAAATATCAGTATAAGCCCCTACTCAATTCGCGAAAAGTCAATTTAATCAGTTTTATGTGAGTGCCGGGGTAATGCACAACCAGAATAACACATTAAAATTCTGCTTGTTCCTAAAAGTAAATAATTCACTTACTTTTACAAACAAGCAGTATTTAAAGTGTTATTCTGGTTATTGATTTATGTTTCAAATTCACTAAAGTCAATTTTGTTTAAAAGTTAACTGACCAATCTACAGGTAAGCTACCTATTACTTAATTTTAGTTTTTGTAATGCCTTTTTAGTCCAACCATTAAAAAGGTAATGGTTCGGTTCGGTTCGGCAGACATTCCATGAGTAAGTGCGTCGGAAACAAATTTTTTAGAAAATATTGGAAGAATAATACTATAAACACTACCAGGCGAAAATAGATACAAACTTTTTTGATAAGTGAAAAAAAGTTTGAAACTGGAAAAAAACACCTTAGGAATTTTTTATCTTTCTATAGTAATGCTGCACTTTTTGTTTGAAATACAAAAAGAATATTTTTAAACAATAATCGATACAACAAGTAAATTTATGTATAACTGATAAGTTTTATTATTGGGTTAAAACCGTTTTAAATTAAAATTTTCGTGTTTTTATATTTTTTCCTATAGTTTTATCTTAGTTTTAGCTCAGCTCTCTAGCGTTTCTGGAAGTGGGCAATGTTACTTTTACATAACTTTACATTTATAGGAGAGGGAAGTTAATTAAAATTTTGGGTTTAAAAAAAAATATAGTTTTATCATGGTTCCTATCGGCCTATCGGCCTATCTCTCTAGCGTTTCTGGAAACGGGCAATGTTACTTTCACATAAATTGACACTTATGAGGGAGGGAAGCAAATTAAAATTTCAGCTTTGTAGCATGTCTGGAAGTACAGTAGAATTTTGATCATCTATATATGAGTGAGTGAGTGAGTGAGTGGCAATTTCGACGTTTTTTAAAATTTCGTAACTACTTAACTACTTTATGGAAGCCATAAAACTTAGAGGGGTTGTTAATTCTATAAAGATCTACGACTGTGCAAAGTTTGAGCTTTCTAGCTCACTCATAAGTAGACTTTTAGATAGGTCAAAGATAGGCCGAAATGTTTCAAGAAAAGATGGTATAGCAGTTTACACCGCGAACTTAGGCGCGCAATGCTGTGTCCTTAGATCTGGTGAAACATAAAGTTCTATTGTACGTTTTAGTATGGAGAAATTTTGAATGGAAGACGAGAATTTGCTTTCTGTGACAAAGGTAAGAAAATTTAACGCAGGGTTGTTCTTATTTGAGAATTTATTCTTTATTTGTTTGGTTTATTACATATACGAGAGCAAGCGTGGAGTGGAGTCAGCACTTGTCGTCTTTCGTGGAGCGATAACGAAGCCTCCATGAATTATAATCCTGAACCCGTGATTTGGTTTTTTTAATTTATATCGCAGTAAATAAAATTCGTAAAATTTTTAGCTAAGTGGCTACGACGGGGGTTAGAAACACCAACAGATCTTTTTGTAATATTCTACAATATCATCGTGCGTAGACTTTGAGCTTTGAAACCTTACAGCCTCAAGACAGGTTGAGACTTTTGGCAAAAACTCAGTGAAAAACTGCGAGACTGCGTATAATAACAGAATTCATAGCCCTCATTATTTAATACAAAACACAAAGTACCTTTTACAGACTTTGACGGTCCTTTAAGTTAGATTGGAATCAGACAACCCAAGAATACAACTTGTTGGAATCGAGCATGGGCATATCAATGGGTGCAGTACAAATTAATTTTCCTCGACATATTGATTAACCAGTTTTTTTATTTTTGTTAGTGATATTCTGAATATTGTTTTTTTTTGGATATTAGATCGTTGCATGAAGGGATAAGGTTTGAGGCCTTAGGTAAAAATAGGCTTCGACAGTGGGCGAATAACTGTTAGTCGCTGGGGAATCGTTGCCTGTAGATGGAGTATAACCGTTCCTTGTCCTTGGGGTACTTAATTTAACTTTACAAATAAGTAATGGAAAAGTTGCATGCACTGCAGAAGCTTAACTTTGCTTGCCTTGGCATCTTATTAACTAAAGAATGTAAATTTCGCGCGCTGCCAACTTTGGATGAATTAAAACTTTCGATGCGAGTGGAGTGGAGTTTCTTTGTCAATATATTTAAGAGGCACGCAATTTTAGTAAAGTTTTTATTTAAATAGGCACGTGCAGGATTAAAATAAATTATTTAAATAAAATATTTTTGTTGCTAGCAATAATAAATCCAGTACTAAGTATTCACGACGAGAACTCACACTAGACTGAAAACAAACTAGAAATCAAATGTTTATTGGAGAAGCAAAACATACTAACTATAATGCGGTCGAAACAGAAGTTGATCTGATAAATAATGTATTTAGCTGTAAATTATAATAAAACTAGGTCCTAATTAAATTTTTGTAAAGATAGATACGTTCTTCTCAGTTAACATCAGTATGGTTCTTGACACAAAAGTTATGAGATACTGATACTCACAAAGACAGCTTCATCAATAATGTAGTCTCCATGAGAATCTTTTGCCAATAATTCGGCAGTTTGTATGCCTATGAATGTTGTGTCACTCCAATATTTACATAATAAATTTGAGTTAATTTTCCAAAAGGACGATCTAATTACCCTCGGAATACAGAAGAAGGATTATTTACCGATGTAGGAAAGGAAACAACAACTCGCCATACAATAAATATCTTATCCCCGTTTAGAGCGGAATCGAACTCTTAACGATTACTACTTATTTCCTGCGAGGATCTAATAGCCGTTTCCTAGGTCCCTGGCCCCCATAGTCAAACAAAACAAATGCAGCAATACCTTCTGTGCCATTTATACTGGCTGGAATAGACGTATTCTTTTCGTTCGCTTGCTTTTCGACTTCTGCCGAAATGGCATTTCTTAACACAAAAGTTTTCCAAGTTATATTGCCGAGGATAAAAACAGGATCCCCTGATAGATTTTATAAGCAAACTCGATAGCGGTATAGTTGTTTTACAGCCAGTCGCTGCTATATAATAAGTTTTTTTTTGATCGATTGATTTTAAGGAGTCAACGAGTTCAACAAACAAATAAGCTCTTCTATTTCTGGGGTTAATAGTAGTGACACACGAGCGTTGACCAGTATATTTAAAAACTCAAAACTAGTAATTTTTAAGATCACAAGACGTTTGTAACGAGGAACCAATGCGAGCACATTGTGATTCTGTTTATCCTCTTGATTATGTCAAAAGGATCATGACACATCAGTTGTCTGTGGCGACAATTATGGAACTATGTGATGGCGATATTTATACCATCTGTAGATCGGAATTTTGTGGTGGTACATCATGGTGCATATCTCTAGGTTATATTACGTTTAGAGAAGTAACAAGTACCACTGTCAAACCTAGAGGTTAAAGCAGACTCTCAGTAAAGCAAAAAGAAACTTGCTACTTTTTGGAAAATGTATGAAAACATAGTGCTTATATAGTGCCTACAAGAAACACAAATCAAAACAATTATTAGGGATTCCATTCTAAATGTAAAAATAAAAATATTCTGAAGATTTTTCGACGTGTATTTCAGGTGTTTTATAATAAAAAGGTAGAATTCAAAAGTTTTTACGTCAATAAATTTAAAGTTTAAGGATACAAAAAGCCAGGCAAGATAAAATACCTACAGATAGATACCTATCCAATTCCTTAAAGTCACGTCGCGCATTTTCAAGTTTGTTAAGTTTCTGTGCCGCTGCCACGTTTCCCGTGTTGTAGATGAATATTTAATTGGCCCCCACCTTAATTATTATCGGGGATGTCTTCTTTACGACAACTTTGCTGGCTTACTTGCCGTGTTGCGTTAATGTTTCTTGCCAAAACAAAACTTTTTACTGTCTTAGACCAATTCAACAGTGCCAACTTCCAAAAGAGTCTAATTTACTTCAATCATTTACGTTTGTTGATTTTGTTGGAACAATAAAACTTTATGACCAAGAAGCTTTATTTATTAGCTTAGATACCGTTTGGTGTACCACTAACTAGTAGCGTCATCAGCTCATCTCACGTAGACCTTCTAAAAGTAGCTTAGCTTTTCTAGATCTTGTAAGATTAGGAGACATGTAGCCTTATATTCTCGCCTTATTTCAAGTCCAGGAAATTCACACAGTAAATGTCCTATGCTTTCAGGCTCCTAATCATCCATGTAGCCACTAAAGTAGTCGTTTGTCGGTATGCAGTGCCGTATATAGAAAAAAAGTTTCGGGGGGGGGGGGGGCGAGACATTATGAGGCCGTATTTTATGCTATTTTATGTTTGTATTCATGAAATATGTGGAAAATATCTAAAAAAATCATTGCTTCGGGGGGAGGGGCCGGGCCCCCCAGGCCCGCCCCGTATATACGCTACTGTCGGTATGTTTAATCAGATTGCATGCACTCCAAAGAGGCAGTGAGCTGTTACAATCTATCTATTTAACCCTCTTCGATCCATCTTTGGACATAGGCCTGCTCCAATAATTCCACTCTTCTCTGTCTGTCGACGTGTTCATTCATCTGGTTCCAACATGTTTCTTTAAATCTTCTACTTCTTTAATTTTCTTAAGGTCTCCAGTTTACAACAAATTTGTTCCATCGATCGTCTTTCTGTCTGAAATTATGACCGGCAAATTTCCATTTTAATTTTGCTCTGACATCCTTTATTTTTATTTTATTTTTTATGCATTCATTCCTTTTTCTATGTAGCATTTGTCTTTCCATTTATCTTTGGGATTTTGTTACCTCCATATCTGATTTTCAAATCGTCCAGATTTGCGATTCATAGGTAAGTATAGGAAGGATACACTAGTTATACACTTTCATTTTAAGGTACTAAGGATATTTTTTTATTTTTGAATTTGTAGCTTAATTTACCGAATGCTTCCCAGGGGGTCGATTTTGACCACAACTTGTAGGTACAATCTCTAGTACAATCTCTAGTAGTCAGCTTGGCCATGGAAATTTTTAAACTTGAATTGTGGGTAAAATACAGACTTTTATTTACCTTTTTCTATGTTTTTACATACCTTTATGAATTTTCCTATATAATTTGGCCCCACAAGTTTTCTTTTATCACTATTTTCCGAATTTTTCGCGATTTTCCGTGATTGTATTTCATTGGTTTTACTTTAGAACTGTCACTTTTCTGATTTAACAAACACAGGGTAGGATTTATTATTTTTTAGTTATAAATTTACCTATACTTTGATATTATTAAATTAATAGCAACTTCACGCAATTTTTCCAATTTTTTTTTATTTGTTTGATTATAACTTTTTTCAAACTTTTCCAACTAGGTGGTTAGTATACAATTCAACTTTTTTTTATAAAAAAAAATACATAAAATGGCGAATCCGAAATGGCGGATTTTCCCATTTATGATCCGATTTGCATCAAACTCGGAACTTAGAGATCTTTCAGGTCGCTGATTATTATTTTTTACTTAAATTTATAAAAATCAAAATGGCGGATCCAAAATGGCGGACTTTCCCATTTATAAACCAATATGCATCAAATCCGAAACTTTGGGTTGTTTCAGGTCGCTGAATATGATTTCTAACCTAAACTTTAAAAAAATCAAAATGGCGGTTCCACAATGGCGCACTTTCTTATTTATAAACCGATTTGCATCAAACTTGGAACTTTGAGATCTTTCAGATCGCTGATTATTATTTTTAAATTTATAAAAATCAAAATGGCGGATCCAAAATGGCGGACTTTCCCATTTATGAACCAATATCCATCAAATTCGAAACTTTGGAGTGTTCCAGGTCCCTGATTATGATTTCTATCTCAAACTTTAGAAAAATCAAAATTGCGGATCCAAAATGGCGGACTTTCCCATTTATGAACCAATATGCATCAAACTCGGAACTTTGAGGTATTTAAGGTCGCTGATTATTATTTTTAACTTAAATTTATAAAAATCAAAATAGCGGATCCAAAATGGCGGACTTTCCCATTTATGAACCAATATCCATCAAATTCGAAACTTTAGAGTGTTCCAGGTCGCTGATTATGATTTCTATCTCAAACTTTAAAAAAATCAAAATAGCGGACTTTCCCATTTATGAACCAATATGCATCAAACTCGGAACTTTGGGGTGTTTAAGGTCGCTGATTATTAGTTTTAACTTAAATTTATAAAAATCAAAATAGCGGATCCAAAATGGCGGACTTTCCCATTTATGAACCAATATCCATCAAATTCAAAACTTTAGAGTGTTCTAGGTCGCTGATTATGATTTCTACCTTAAACTTTAAATAATCAAAATGGCGGATCCAAAATGGCGGACTTTCCCATTTGGCGGACTTTCTCATTATGCATCAAATTCGGAACTTTGGGGTGTTTCAGGTCGGTGAATATGATTTCTAACTTAAACTTTTAAAAAAAATCAAAATGGCAGATTTTCCAATTTTTGAACCAATATGCATTTAATTTGGAACTTTGGGGTGTTTTAGGTCCTTGACTATGATTTTTAACTTAAACTTTAAAAATATCAAAATGGCGGATCCACAATTGCGCACTTTCTTATTTATAAACCGATTTGACTCAAACTTGAAACACCGCGGCGCTTAAAGTAACAATACAATTTTTGACTAAGATTTAAAAACAGGAAAATGGCGGATCGAAAATGGCGGATTTTCCCAATTATGAACCGATATGCATCATATTCGAAACTTTGAGTTATTTCAGGTCGCTGATTATGAGTTTTAACTTAAACTTAAAAAAATCAAAATGGCGGGTCCACAATGGGGCGGCACTAACTTGAAAGCGGCGCTTAAAGTAACAAGACAATTTTTGACTAAAATTTAAAGACATGAAAATGGCGGATCGAAAATGGCGGATTTTCCTATTTATGAACCGATATGCATCAAATTGGGAACTTTGGGGAGTTTCAGATCGCTGATTATGAATTCCTACTTAAAATTAAAAAAAAAGTTAAAGTGGTGGATCCACAATGGCGCACCTTCTTATTTATAAACCGATTTGACTCAAACTTGAAACATCGCGGCGCCTAAAGTAACAATACAGTTTTTGACTAGAATTTAAAAACATGAAAATGGCGGATTTTCCCAATTATGAGCCGATATGCATCAAATTCGAAACTTTGGGTTGTTTCAGGTCTCTGAAAATGAACTTAAAGTTAAAAACAAATCAAAATGGTGAATCCACAATGGCAAGGTTTCATTCTTGTGCAGTTTAGGTAAAACTGCAGTAAGTACGCTTTTTATTTTTTTTTAATTTAAGGTAAAAATAATAATCAGCGACCTGAAAGATCTCAAAGTTCCGAGTTTGCTGCAAATCGGTTCATAAATGGGAAAGTCCGCCATTTTGGATTCGCCATTTTGATTTTTTAAAAGTTTAAGTTAGAAATCATAATCAGCGACCTGAAACACTCCTAAGTTTCGAATTGGATGGATATTGGTTTATAAATGGGAAAGTCCGCCACTTTGGATCGGCCATTTTGATTCTTTTAAAGTTTAAGTTAGGAATCACAATCAGCGACCTGGAACACTCTAAAGTTTCGAATTTGATGAATATTGGTTCATAAATGGGAAAGTCCGCCATTTTGATACTATTAAAGATTAAGTTAGAAATCACAATCAGCGACCTGGAACACTCTAAAGTTTCGAATTTGATGAATATTGCTTCATGAATGGGAAAGTCCGCCATTTTGGATCCGCCATTTTGATACTATTAAAGATTAAGTTAGAAATTACAATCAGCGACCTGGAACAATCTAAAGTTTCGAATTTGATGGATATTGGTTCATAAATGGGAAATTTCGCCATTTTGGATCCGCTATTTTGATTTTTTATAAATTTAAGTTAAAAATAATAATCAGCGACCTTAAACACCCGAAAGTTCCGAGTTTGATGCATATTGGTTCATAAATGGGAAAGTCCGCTATTTTGGATCCGCCATCTTGATTTTTTAAAAGTTTAAGTTAGAAATCACAATCAGCGACCTGGAACACTCTAAAGTTTCGAATTTAATGGATATTGGTTTATAAATGGGAAAGTCCGCCATTTTAGATCCGCTATTTTGATTTTTATAAAGTTAAGTTAAAAATAATAATCAGCGACCTTAAACACCCCAAAGTTCCGAGTTTGATGCATATTGGTTCATAAATCGGAAAGTCCGCCATTTTGGATCCGCCATTTTGATTTTTATAAATTTAAGTTAAAACTAATAATCAGCGACCTGAAAGATCTCAAATTTTCAAGTTTGATGCAGTTCGGTTCATTAATGGGAAAATCCGCCATTTCGGATTTGCCATTTTATGTATTTTTTTAATAAAAAATAAGTTGAATTGTATACTAACCACCTAGTTGGAAAAGTTTGAAAAAAGTTATATTCAAACAAATAAAAAAAAATAGAAAAAATTGCGTAAAGTTGCTATTAATTTAATAATAATAAAGTATAGGTAAATTTATAATTAAAAAATAATAAATCCTACCCTGTGTTTGTTAAATCAGAAAAGTGACAGTTCTAAAGTAAAAACAATGAAATACAATCACGGAAAATCGCGAAAAATTCGGAAAATAGTGATAAAAGGAAACTTGTGGGGCCAAATTATATAGGAAAATCCATAAAAGTATTTAAAAACATAGAAAAAGTAAATAAAGTCTGTATTTTAGCCACAATTCAAGTTTTAAAATTTCCATGGCCAAGCTGACTACTAGAGATTGTACTAGAGATTGTACCGCTGTTAAATCTCGAACGAGAGATTTAACAAGTTGTGGTCAAAATCGACCCCCAGGTCAATATTACTCGTCTCTTGATTTCAGCTGTTTGGTTTTCTTTATTTAGTTTAATAATTTGTCCCAGGTATATATATTCCTCTACTTTTTCTCGGTCTATTTTTATGTGATATCTGCATCTGTGTTTGTTACGATTTTAGTTCTACTGTAGTTCATACTGCCTATATTTTTAGCTGCTGTATCCAGTTCTTCCAGCATTGTTATCGGTTCTTCTTTTTTATCTGTTATTAAGGCGATGAGCTATTATAATAGAAGCAAATTTAAGTCCTCTTTGCAGCACGCATGACACTCTTGTATGTTTTTATTTAAATCCTTGTGCATAATTGCTAATAAATGCTTGAATTAATGCTAATAAATACCTAATCTAAACCGTTTAACACTTGTTATAACACCAAATCTTTTGAAACTATAAAAAATCATTTATCTACCAAGGCGTTTGGATTAGGGTTAGAAGAATCGATTTTTGTTGGTATAACAAAATAAAAAGTTATAAAAATATTTTATATATTAATAACAATATTCTACTATCAACAGGGTTTTTATTGGGCTACGAAATACAAAGAACTTTGGGTATCGTTAATTACCTCCTTATGGGAAAAGGGTGACCGAATATTGCTCAAACACGGTTAAAGCCGTAACGAGTTTATAATATTGTGGATTTGTCGGTTTGAAGCTGAATAAAGTACAACGAATTTTATTTCATATTGTACTTTAAAACTAGAATCATTGTCTACTTTATGATTTAAGAACGATCTTTTTATTCTGCTATTTAAGAAACTTGATACGTTTTTAGCTGCCAAATCTTATTTAACGTCACCTGATCGCCATCTCTTTCTCGGTCTAGTCCTTTCTATTCTTTTAAATGCATGACTTATTGGTTGACTTGTAACGAATGTAGTGTAAAAAAAGTTTTTTGTCATCATTGTTATACTCAAGTATTTTCAAAAGGGATTAATAATAAAAATAAAGAGAGTGGTTACAGAGGTTAATAAAGGCCCTTTTTAACAAACTGACACTTGACCTATATTCCATATTTTAGTTTTATTGGGAAGAGCTTCTTTGTCATCTACACACCTTTACTGGGCTAAGAAGTTGTCCGTTTAATAAAATGTCCTCATGAGAAATGACCGTGTCCAGCTTTTGTCACCAGAAAAATGACTCCTTGGCAGATAAGGCGTCGGACAGTGGCCGTCGGCGGTTAGCCAGTCGGACTGTGGTCAATTTCGATGGTCACTTGCGTGCATCGAATTTGTATTGTTCCACCGGCGAAACCTTTGTGGCCAGACTTAATGGAGTGTTAAGGTGATAGCGTGCCTCCTCAATGGACTACATTGCCTCAGTAAAGACATTCCGCCTCTGTGTTTAACACTTACATTTCTAAAGAATGCTTGTGGTCATATAATGTAAAAGGTACTCTAGTGTGCGTAGTATAATTACATGTGATTTCAAAGAAACACCCGCATTAAAAAATTTTGTTCACAAAAAAGTTTTCGGTTTGAATTTTGTCCAACATTTTAGGTTTCTAGTAGTCTTGGTGGTAGTGGGAGGCACAAAGCTCTTTTTTACCTAGCCCTGATCTCTATGTCTTCCTCATCAGACCACCGTAGTGTCTTGTGACCACTCTGAGCAGGAGACTGAATAATTTTTTTATCCAGAATCGAGTTCTTCTTCGTCTTGCTAAAGCAACTGGGTTTCCATTGCTTGTTTATAGTCCATATTTCCATAGAACCTTAATATTATTTATTTCAACTAGTTTTTAAAGTACGTCAGAGAATTTCTGAACCAACAAAAAACTAAGAATCACCATACGCAGTGCTTTTAAAACCATAAGGTTTCCTTTTTACCCTTTGTTCTTTAATCGCAACTCTTGTGGGGTAGACTTTTTTCTGGAAGAACATTATTAACCTTCTTAGAGCAAAACTTTTCTAGATTTCGTTGTTCTCTTACTACATTTTTGCATCTGCCGCATTCTCCACGGTAAACCTAGACCCGTCTGTACACCAAACAAGAGCCCCTGCTGGGAATATCACTTCATATCCTTTCCAGTTCTCCCTACTTGGTAAGGACCCGATGTATTTGCTAAATTTTCTTTACGTTGTGGATGGCTGTTTAAGGCAATTTGCAGAGCTACTTGCAGCACCTACAAAAATAAGTTTGTCTTTACTCTGTTGACACAGTAAATTTTACAGTGGCTTGACCAGCGTTTCGTGTTGCTTGACCCTTAATACTTCTCACTAATCTTCTTCGACAACAATAGTCTGCTTAAGCTTTAACTTATGTTGGCCAGTCTGTCAATGTCAGTTTAAAGGCACAATTTCTTCCTCTATAGAAAGAAATACAAAGCATCTTGTTATTTATGTCCCTTTTCTTTAATCAAATTAATTTATTAGAGAATTATTTTCAGGAAAAATGCAAAACCTAAATGTTTTTACGAATTTATCTGGGAACACTATCGCAAATTTTTGTATTTATTGACTAACTAACAAAACCTGTGTGTCTCCAAGAGCATAATTTTGCCCATGAGCCTTCAAAGTTGTATGATGCATTCGTGCCAGTCGTATTAACTTCCAGGGTATCTATTCTGGGTCTTGAACGATTTGACCATCCACAGCACATGCTTTGACCAATAGCAAATCCAGAGCGGTTGTGCGTTTTGCGAAATGACTTCAGAGTTAGTGAATTTTATGCGTTTGAGACTTAGAATAGATCACATCGTTTAAGACTTAGAATAGATTCCCAGCTGTTTCTTAAACATAAGATAATTTTTATTTAACTTAATTTTTAATTAAAATTTTAAAAATGCATTTGCTTAGAATTTTCATTAATCTAAGCAGATACTTATTTAAAATTCAAATGAGCTTATAGCCTTACATAAATCATGACCCAAAACTAAATTCAAATAGTCTAAAATAACAAACAACCGAGGCTCCAACGTCAAAGACCAAACTCGCTCAATCACAAGGACCTTTTCTGACTCTAAACACTCTATGTCAACAAGTTTAAAACCTTAAAATGGCGTATTAGGTTACCACTAAAATGGTAAACAGTGTAGTAACGGACAAAATAATATAGATGGATATAGTTTTGATCTTTTATTTATACAGGGCACTTCAATATATATTTTGGAACCTATAAGTTCTACTAAACTAATATTACCTAATTAATATTTATAAAAAAAATTACAATGAATATTAATCCATCCATTAAATATTAAATTAAATTGATAGGATTGTGGGTGCCTTGCACGCTCGCTTACCGCGCCTCTACTGTTACACACTTGCTAAGTTGGTATCATATCCTAAGAAACAAGAGGACCGTATAAAAAAAGATCTGTATTAGTTTTTAAAGGTGGCTGAGGTCCCGTACGATTTGACATGTTAAAATGGCAGCCCTAGTTTCAGCGAAAACGTCACGGCTATCAAAAAGAAAAAAAATAACCCTTTTTGTTTTTACTTTCCGTATTCGTTTAAAAAAAAAAGATAGATTGGGAATTATTTCGGTGCCATTTCACCCTTGTTTAGTGTTTTAAAATAAATCTCGCCCCGATCTAACCCTGCTACGTTAGTTAAGTGGCGAACAAGCAAAAACAACTATTTATTTTCATCAACATTTTCCCCCTTCTCAGAAACACTGCGAACACCCAGGCGAATTTATTGCCCCTAACCCTTTTTTGTGACAAAAATGCTGCTAGAAAAACATTCCTCCTAATTAAAAGGCATTAGTCTTTTTTATTTTTACCCATTCTAAAACATTTTCTATTTTTAAGTGCGATTGTACAAGTTACCTTTAAAAAAAAATTTAAAAGACCTATCCCATTTCCAGTTATTTTTATTTTTTTACTCAAAAAAGTTTTAAGAAAAATTTTTACAGAATTTAAATGGGCTAATCTTGTAATTATACATATTTACGAAAGCGTAGAAGAATCACATCTTATTTTATTTTGAGATTCAAACGATTTTCCGAAAGTTTGCAAAAAGTTTTTACATTTACAGTTTTATAAAAACTTTGTAAAATTTCCACAAAATGTAAATTTACAAAATGTTCCCAAAAAAATTGTACCTACATTTACAAATTTTTTGCAAAATTTTACATATACGAAAAACTACGATAGTCATTGAAAAAGAGGACAAAAACCTTTAATATTAACCAAGTTTTTCATTTAATGCGTTTAGGGTAGCTATTCTGCGGCTTGAACGATGTGACCATCCATATTACACGCTTTGACCAATAGCAAACTCTAAACGGTCGCGTCTAAATGTGCGAAATGACTTGCCTCGACCAATGGCATAGTCTTCAGAGTTACTGAATTTTACGCGTTTGAAGTGAAATCTGTTCTCCTGCCTCGTATCGACTGAATGTTCCGCGGAACTATCACATCGTTTAAGACCCAGAATAGCTACCCAGAAAGAAGACACTCAGTACTTAAAAATAAAAAAAATTAATTTCCCCTTCCAATGCGCTATTTCGCCACTGTGTAGCACTGAAATAGAATAAAATCGATTAGCTCATAAAGGTAGAAATAATAGATAATAGGTTCCGCGCGTTTTAGCGCCCGTAAAATATTTCACGGCATCAGGGTAATAATTTATAACGTTATGTAAACGCCTTGTGGACCCCTTTTGCTAAAGAAAGGAAGGAAACTATCCTGGAAGGTGACATCGAAGGTATTTCCTAATATATTCCGCCTTTAAGACGTTCGCGACAATATTGCCTCTCCCGAACTAATGCTTTTCTGACCAAACTACATAAATAATCTGCAAATTGCAATTAAGATAAGGACGTGTTTAATATTTCAATGCTTATAGGAATGAATGATATTAGGGTCGCCATATTGGCCATTCCCTCTCTCTTCTTTACCTACTTCATATAAGACATCACCGAGTATTATTACGAACACGTACAAAAGAGAGTTTATACATTCAGGTGACAACACTATACTTAAATAAACTTTAAGAGGAGACATGATTACTACAAAGATTGCTCCTTTTAAGCCATGGGCGCCGGGAGGCAATGCAGAGGTGGACCATATCTTTAAGGCAGAGATATTAACTGGGCTGGAAGCTAACAATCTTCTTAACACTTGCCTTGATTCCGCAATGCCAGACAAGGTGCTGAATACAGGAACACCATTATGTAATGCAAAGGTGGATCAAATTTTTCAGGCAGAGATAAAGGCTGGGCTGGGAACAATCAATCTTCTTAACCCTTGTCTGATTCCGCGATGCTAAGGTCCTTCGTAGTTTGCACGGACCGTCAGGTCGCGATCAAGGCGATGAACTGCTGTAGCAGTTACTCAAACCTTGTTCGAAGAGGTCAGGAAAATTGACATGGGTTCCAGGTTTCTCGGACAAACAAGTTGTACAGAGTCAAAGCAGATGTGGTAAAAGACGGTAGCTCTCTCTCCTTTACCTACTCTATATAAGACATCACTGAGTATTATTACGAACCCGTATAAAAGAAAGTTTTATATTCAGGTGACAACACTATTGACACTATTACTACAAAGGTGGATCATATCTTTCAGGCAGAGATTTAAGCTGGGCTGGGAACATCAATCTTCTTCACCCTTGCCTGATGCCGCGATGCTAAGATCCATCGCGGTTTGCACGGACCGTCAGGCAAAGAACTCCTAAAGCACTTACTCAAACCTTGTTCAAAGAGGTTAGCAGAATTGACATGTGTTGGCAAACCAACATCTGGTCTTCTAGGTTGGCGAAAGCATCTCAAAACAGCCATGGATATAATGACATGAAAAAAGTATAGTAGGTAAAAGAGTGAATTGCTTAGAAAGTTGATTATTATTATAGGTCACTGCATATTTGAAGCAAATGTCATCTGTTTAAATATACCGACAAACGGCCACTGTCGCAGTTGCAGGGACGAGGAACCCAAGAGCAGAAAATATCTGCTCTCTCTCTAGGTTCCATTTTTCAAAAACCTAGAAGAACTGATGAATATATGGCTCGACATCCTTGCCAGATTTATAAACAGCTGATTTATTTGAGCACCTAAGCGTTCTGTCCTGCAAATTAACACAGATAGAGTTAAGGTTGATGATGATAATAATTCATGTGTGAGTGGATTGCAGCCCTTACACTACAAATACCAGTGGGTTTATTGTGGCTCACTTTTGAGTGGTTTCTCACCACTGTATGCCTAATCCTCCAAAAAGGCCGGCAATCAGTTTGGTTGAGACACTGTTAGGATCTTCTGAGTCAATCTGAGGTTGGCTTCCAGGTTTCTCGGACAAACATGTTATACATAGTCAACGCAGATGTGGTAAAAGACGGTAGCTCTCTCTTCTTTACCTACTCTATATAAGACATCGCCGAGTATTATTACAAACCCGTACAAAAGAGAGTTTTATATTCAGGTGACAACACTATTGACACTATTACTACAAAGATTGCTCCTTTTAAGCCATGGGCGCCGGGAAGCAATGCAAAGGTGGATCATATCTTTCAGGCAGAGATTTAAGCTAGGCTGGGAACAATCAATCTTCTTCACACTTGCCTGATTCCGCGATGCTAAGATCCATCGCGGTTTGCACGGACCGTCAGGCGAGGAACTCTTGAAGCACTTACTCAAACCTTGTTCAAAGAGGTCAGCAGAATTGACACGTGTTGGCAAACCAACATCTGGTCTTCTAGGTTGGCCACAGCATCTCAAAACAGCTATGGATATAATGACATGAAAAAAGTATAGTAGGTAAAAGAGCGAATTGCTTAGAAAGTTGACTATTATTATAGGTCACTGCATATTTGAAGCACATGTCATCTGTTTAAATATACCGACAAACGGCCACTGTCGCAGTTGCAGGGACGAGGAATAACCCAAGAGCAGAAAATATCTGCTCTCTCTCTAGGTTCCATTTTTCAAAAACCTAGAAGATCTGATGAATATATAGCTCGACGTCCTTGCCAGATTTATGAACAGCTGATTTATTTGAGCACCTAAGCATTCTGTCCTGTAAATTAACACAGATAGAGTCAAGGTTGATGATGATAATGATTCATGTATGAGTGAGCATTGCAGTATTGCAGCCCTTCCACTACAAATACCAGTGGGTTTATTGTGGCTCACTTTTCAGTGGTTTCTCACCACTGTATGCCTAATCCTCCAAAAAGGCTGGCAATCAGTTTGGGTGAGACACTGTTAGGATCTTCTGAGTCAATCTGAGGTTTACCAAAAGGTTCTGACGTAAACATGCAATAGCCGGACATTCGCACAGTACAGGTCTGACTGTTTCGTCGTCATCCATACCGAGTCTACATTCGGTCTCTTCAGTTAGTCCCATTCTGTGCATGGGTACTTTATGTCTGGCAAGTCCATTGATGTTCCTGGCTCTGTTTCTACAAGGTCCTTTAATGAACTGCTTAGAGTGAGCCAGTTCTGGTATATTTATCCAGTGTTGTTGAAAGCTATTCTTCATCCAATTTAATGTGGTTGGTTTAGCAGAATTGTATAATATCCCCAGGGTTGGTTCGGACCTGAGAGTTAAGATTACATTTTAACTCTCTGGTCCGAACCATGTGAAATTTGTTTTACTTCTACGGTACCATCCTTACTAATCTAAACTAAAAATGGATCACACCTTGGGATATAAGGGATAAGATTGAGATAGTCAGCCACTCACTCAAGGAGAATATTGCCCGCAAAATTAAATTGGGAACGATCCACATTGCAACCACGGGCAGGTCATAACCACCCAACATAACTAATATACCTTTTAAACAAAAGTAATAATCTGAGCGACTCCGTAGTTTTTTGGCCAATGAAATTTAAATAGGAGCTAAATGGTTTTCTGAAGGTGGTCTAGAGAAGTAGGATCTTTTAGGAGATAAAGAGAAAAAATCTTTATTGACTCTGACTGCATAATTTCGTTGTAATTTTTTTATACATTTAGATGACTTCGGCATACTTTGCAGGGGTATCTACTTGCCTTAACCACAAACAAATTATAATATTTTGAATAATATTCGAACATTTCCATCTTCAGTCGTCTACGGGACCTGACAATAGGAGCCAGGTATACTCTAGTAGCATTTTAGACGTTCCGACGGATACTCTAGATTTTGTATAGAGAGAAAAGAAAAGCCAAAACCAGATTTCATACGTTTGTTATAATAATAAATATTAAAAAATATTGTTTTTGACTTTTTAGTAAGGCGTTTTATTCTGCTTAATTAAATTTTACGTGATATTCCGTATATAGCTTAAGAAAATACAACTTAGTAACGAGTAGGTATAATTAGTGTTGGTATTGGTATACACCTATCTATAATAAATAAGCGCCTCGGAAAATTATGCGTTAAGTTGTGTACAAAACCAACAAGAAACTATTATTACGCCGAATTAATCAACAATAAACTTAGTTACGCGGTGTGTTTGTCGAACGTTCGGGAACATCCCAGTGTGACATACAGCTAAGTTGTTTGTGTTTGTATTCTCTAATAAACACGCTGACTTTAAGCTACCCAGCTTAATTCCTGTGCTTCGTGTTTCGAAACACAAGCATTTACACGCATTGGCGCAGGAAGAATAATTTCCAAAACAGGAGAAACAAAAAACTATTTTTTAATTTTTTCGGTACGATTCCCAAACACGCATTGAAGTCATTTTTTAGATCCTTGATCCAAGGTACTTCCAACCTATGCTTTGAAACAAAAGTTCATGGCAGGTAATTTTTTTTAACCAGACCAAAGTAAATTAAGTATGTCTAATTAACATCGTTCTTTCTTAAGGCGTTTTGGGTTTTTTGAAAGGTACCTTAAAATCATATTTTGGGACAGAGATTCATCATCAACCCAAACAAAACTTTATACTCTTTTTAAAGGTCATTGTAAGTAATTTTTGTTATCCTGGTTAAAACTAAATATTTGTTATAATAATCGGTTCTGCAGGTTGGTTATTATCATTGCTATACGCACTTTATAAACTGGGGTCCCTAATAATCAGTTTGCTGTTAACCCAAACCTCTCAAAGTCTTGACCCAGAATGTTCTTCAGTTCCCTGGCTTCATGCTCCTTGAATCTCGCCTTCCATTATATTTTTTACAAGGCCATATTTAGGTTCTTATATAACATGTCCAAAGTATTTAAATTTTCTTATCTCTCTCTCTATCTATTTAGCGTTCTATGATCAATTTTGGACGTAGACCTTCCCCAATATCTTCCACTCTTCTCTGTCTGTCGCCGTGTTCATTCATCTAGTCCCCGCATGTTTCTTCAAATCATCCGCCCATCTTATTGGCCCCAGGCCAATCTTACTCGTGTCTTGATTGCAGCTGTTTGGTTTTCTTTTTTTAGATTAAGAATTTGTGCCAGATATATATTCCTCTACTTGTTCTATTTTTTCTTGATTTATTCTGATCGTGATATCTTTATCTGCGTCTGCCATGATTTTAGTTTTAGTGTAGTTTAAACTCAAGCCTATATTTTTTTAGCTGCTGTATCTTGTTCTTCCAGCATTTTTATCAGTTCTTTTTTCTTATCTGCTAGTTCAAGTATTGCCTGCTTACTTTGATGCCTGTTTCTTCCTGTACTGAAACCTTTCCTGAAGCCTGCTTGTTCTTTTGATTGATATCCGTTAAATTTTGTTGTTAGTCTATCTGTTAATATTTTCGTGAAAAGCCTTTAAATTAAATTAAGGAGTGTTATAAGTGTAGAATAATGTTTATGGACTCTTTCTTGTTTCGGATTATTTTTTCTTTTAGTATAATATTCAGGAGAAAATGGAAAGCATTAACTATAGCTTTACCACCGTGCTTTAGCAGTTTTGCCGTTACTCCGTCTTTTCCAGGTGATTTGTTATTTTTTATTTTCTTTAATGCTCTATTTTCGCTTTGCTTATTTCGGGTTGTAGTTCTGATTTTATGTTCTTTATTTTTGTTTGGAGCTTCTTTACGGTTTCTCTTCTTGTTTATTATACTTTTATTTTTTTTTACATAAAAAAAGGTATAATAAATGTATAACAATTGATAAAATTAATAATAAAATCAAAGAAATAAATAAAATTGTAAAACTAAAAAAAAAAAAACAAAAAAAAAAGGAAACATCAATAATAAAAAATTTACTCTAAACCAGTATCGTCTGGGATTGTTCCTAGAATTGAAGCTGCACTGCCGCGTTGAATTGCAAGACCTATTTGTTGTTTATTGTTTATTAATTTTGATAATTTTTGAACAATAGATTTAGCTTCTTCACCCCAGGGCCCCAATGTTTCGACGCTAAAGGGTACGAAAATGTACCCTTTGGCTTCCAGCTCTTCGTATTTTTTTTGCTTTTGTTTTTTTCCGTTACGGGCAGCTTCTCCTGATTTTATTGATGTTTTGTCAAGATAAGAAAATGCAAAAGTATCTTTGCAAGTGGCGTCCCAAATTAGGGATTTTCCTCTGCACCTGGGAAACAAAGACAAACCATCTACTCGCTTTCCATCTCCCCTGAACATACCAGGAGGTTCAAGCACTGAGGGTATTCCTGCAGATACAAGAGCCCTCCTGATAATATTGTTGAGCAACCCGTGGCGAGATAAACGACCTGCACTTTTGTAGCAGCTTAGGGCGTGGTGCCTATAAATGTCTACGGTTTTGCCGCAAGTGCAGTCGTGTATCTCGCACAAAGGTTGGCCCAAACGTAACGAGATGGAAATACGAAAAGTGGAATCATCCAAAAGGTTCCCTAGAGCAGGCTCTACCTGTAACCAGGCGTTGCTCTCCGGTTCTTGCAGAGCTAGAAGCCTAGCATAATGTTTGGGATCACTGGATGTATTAAAAATTGTATCAAATTTAGAACGACAAATTATATTATCAAAATCTTTTTGACGATAGACATTATTGAAAGGGATATTATTGATATTAGAAAAAGAAGTAAAAAAATCAAAAGCTTCTTTGAAATCACAGTCAGGATAATTTCAGGTGATAATATAGATTTAAGAAGATTTGAAGCATCATTAACTGAGCCAAGGAATGCAGAAAAACAAAGACTAGAAGCATCACGAATGCCGAGGCCTCCCATTTTTATAATAATATTACATTGAGACCAAGCAGTGTTACCTATATGGCAGTTGGTAATATTTTCCAAAGTTATTTTTAAATTTTTATCAAAATCTGATAAAAGATTTTGGACTTTCCAGCAAGGAGCACAGCGAAGTAAATAACTTATTCGAGGTACTGCAAAAGAATGTTTTAAAAGATAATAGGCAGAGTGTGAATCAATTAAAGACAGTTTTTTTGATAATTTATTAAAAATATTAATTTTCTTTTGTAAACAGTCAAAAGTAGATTGATTAGAAAAAGGGCTTCCTAAAAGTGTTAGGTCATCTTTATCTATTTGTAATATTGATAAAAGCTCAGGATTTTGTATTAGAAAATTATTGATTCTAAAATCTTTAGAAAGAGAAGATAACTCACATTTTTTCAAATTTACTTGTAGGCCAACAGAAGAACATTCTTTAAGAATTTTTCTAAAATCATTTAATACGATTTCTGGCTCACCAGCTAGGTACCATAAGTTTATTTCTGATTTTAAGGAAAGAATGATAGGTTGAATTGATAAGCAAAATAAAAGTGGACCTATAGGGTCTCCTTGTTGCACTCCTCGCTGAGAAAAAATTAGCTCCTTATTAAATGATAAAAATGATTTATCCCTGTAACAAGAAGAAATGAAATTATAAAATTGGGGAATAGTCTCTTTTACTTTAAGTAGCATATCGCCTCTATTAATCATATTGAATGCATTGAAAAAATCAACTTTTAACAATATTTTTGGGCTATTATGAGGAAAAGACATAAATTTTCGAACTGCATGGACGGTGGCTTCACAGCCGGATTTGGTAGCAAAACCCAATTGATGAGGACGAAAATAGTTGCCGAGTTGTGCGTAAACCTTAGAGCAAATATATTTTGCAGCAAGCCTGCGAAAAAACATACCAACTGCGATAGAGCGTATACCGCCATCTTTTTTGTTTAATGCACATAGTGATGCTGCAAAAAAAATTGGACGGATTGAATTTGGAAGGGAATCAGTTAAAACAAAATCAATAAAAGGGCAAATTGTTTCAATAAGATTATGCGATGTGTTACCTAGTTCCTCTTGAATTAAATCTTTCAAATGTTGCGGACGAAGGGCGTCTAAACCACCAGACGATCCTGGTCTATAGGAATTAATCAAATTTTTTATTTCGGAATTGGAAATATTATTATTATGAAAAAAAATTTGATAAGGTGGATCCGGAAAAACTTCATTCAGTGGAGCAGATGGATGTTTTTCTTCCAGTTTTTCCAATGTAGTTGAATTATTGTTTGCTAATGTATCTTCTGAACAAAGTAGTCGTACATCGTTTTCAGAAAGTTTACTTTTAATTTTATTTTTTAAATGGTCGACATTAGATTTTTTCATTTTTGGTTTTGACTTTGACTGCGAAGGTTTATAAAAATCTTGAAGTAACTTGTTTGATAGAAGTTTTTGTTTTATCCATAATGATAGATTTTGTTTTATTATGTGGTTAAAGAATGCTTTTTATTTTTTCTTGATTTTTCAGGAAGCCTTAAAACAGCATAAGGGAACAGAGACAAATTAAACCATGATCGGGAAGAGTTTTCGGATGTACATTTTCTTAAAAGGCTTGATAGTTCGTTTGCTATACTGGAACGAGCACCTTTTGGAATGCGGCGAATTACTGGGACAGCAGATCTAAGTTGTGCTAAATATTCGTTTATTCCTTCACTACTTAAAATATATTCGTCAGTCATTTCTTCTGAAATATGTTTAATTGATTTATGTTGTTTCAAACCTCTTTCACCTTCTTTGAAAAAGCTTTCCGCAGATAGAACATTCAATTTTATTTATACATTTTGAAGAATTAGGGGATTTGCTTCTTTCTCCAAGAGGTAAAGAGCTAATTTGGGACTTATGATTGTCAATATCTGTTATATTACTTAATGAGAAATTTAAATTTAGAACTCCAAAATCCTTATGGACTTTTGACTTGTGTATATTAAGGCCATTTTTGGTTTTAAAAGATTTGCTACATAAAAGGCATTGATTGGGCTGGTCAGAAATTAAAGGTATGGTGTCGTTTAAGGTTAAGGGAAGTAGTAAGTCAAATTGTCCAATATCAAGATTACCTAAAAAATTTAGGTAAATGCTTTCGGGGTGATTTTTATAATGTCCTCTTTAATAATAGTTTCTATGCCGTCTCATATCCTTTATTTTAGTTATTTTATATCTACCTAGAGTCGGTCTTAGACATTTCATATTTCTGTTATTTTCTATAACTCTCTCAACGTTTGTTCCTTGGCTCTTTCTTTTGTTTGGTGAGCGTTAGTAGGACACAAACCTTCTAAAGGTTATTAAATGTTTTGAGGCGGAACAGGGCTTAAATAAGTTTTTTATTGCACGGTACTGGATTGTAGCTTTGTTTTCCATGTGGCATTTCCCGCTCGCTGTGTTGTGTACGAAGCGACCCCAAGCCGGGTGATCGAGCTGACAGCGACGGGCGGCGGCAGCTCTTGCCTTTCCCAACTCGGTATCACTTAACTAGCATTTAGCCGTATTTAGTCGTATTAACAGCTCCCGACTAATTATTGCGTGCTGTTTCTCATTTGGACAGAAATAAACAACCAAGCAATTACTGGGTACACGTCGCCCATAAACTAAAGGAGGAAAACGGGCCACCGTGGCAGTCTCTCCACCCACACCCAACGTGGATAAAACAGTCTTACTTGTTTGTTCAATCGATTGGCTCCGTTTTTCGAAACGATATGCTACTTTTGTTTCTTCTGGCAACAAACACGTTAATTAAAAAACTTTTCAACGAATTCGATTTACTGTTAGACCTTTTTCTTTTGTTAACGTATTATCTATGATCTTTAAATCGTTAGATTAAACATCTTCTTCATTTTCTTGTTCTATATAGATTCCATTTCAAGGTATTTTTTGCGATGTTATTGTTTGGTTTTCGCCAGATGTTTCTACTTCAGCACCACTTTTGAAAGGCAATTATCAGGCGACTTGGGAACTCGGATAAAATATTTGTTAATTCCTAACTCCACTTGGTCAGTGGATTTTTGTGAATTATTTAAAAGTAGTGATATTACTGACATCTTCAGCTCACTATCTATAAAAAAAGTTTCAATCTTCATTTGTTACAATACCTAGAAAACCAAATTCTAAGAAATGCTTTGGTTATTGCACAATGACCTTGCTCACTAAAAATGTTTAAGCTCAAATATATCTTCAGATGAACGTGTAAATCTTCATTGAGTTCAAAAAGGCATTTAATAAAGTTCAACACATAGAACTTATAAATATTGTCAATGACAAGAGTGATATCAAAGTTATTGTAAATGTTTATTGAATTTAAACAGCTAGATTCACAATGGAAGAGGAAGTAGAAAAAATCAATTTAAATAACTATATACTTTAACGGCTTCTATCTAATATATACATCGAAACCGTCTTTAATAAAGCTTACGTGCCATCATAGCATTTCTAAGATAAGGTAGTCGTAGAAGAAAATAACAAAGGCAGAAGAAACTGATAAAAAAATATACCCTGGTTTCACTCTATTAAAAAAAGAAAGAATCAGAGCATAAATTAGACTTCAAATTTCTCTGCAGCAGCTAGAGTTTCGTTTCTTAGCCCTTCTTTATAGATGCGAGGTTTTCACTGTGAAAAAGATCAAAATTAATAAACCTAAATCTTACGAAAGTTAGTCCTATTGTCGAAGGCTAAGAATTTTATGATCTAAGAGAACCACGAATCAAAAACGGGTGCAGATCAGTTAAAATAAAAAAGAAAAATTTGTAAACCTTGGTAGTATTGAGGGGCTAAGGTTCTTCAGAATATAAAGAGAAAAAAAAGCGATCTTACCGACACAATTTAAAAGACTGGTGCGGCATTAATATTTTCAACTCCTTAACTAGGAAACAGAATTCTAAATCTGGGTCAGTGTGTTAAAAAAAGGGTATAATTTTGTCATTTTGAAGGAAGTGTCATGTTAAACCCAACCAAGAAACTGCAGAAGTAAGTAAAAACTTTTTGATATTAAATAAACACAAGAATATTTGTTTTTAATTAAGTATTTTGCACAAAAACAAAATAAGCCCCGGTCTCGAGGCATTGTTTGAAATTCATTAAAAATTTAAACTTTTATGGCAGGAGATATTTGTCAGCTGTTTCTTAAATGAAATTATATCTTTATCCTTTGCAAAGGTTTATCCTTTTTTTAATAAGGTATAGGGGCTCGATATTCCTTATGCTTATCAAGTAGAAGTATACAGTGTGTCTTTTTATGGATGGCTTTTGGATTTATCTACAAGATTATTACCGCTATGACTTCGGGAGAAAATTTTATTAATCATCTAAAATATTAGATTTGTAGCTTGCCCCTAGGCAGCAGAGATCATTACATCTCTTGGCATTTTTTCGGCCAGAATAATTATTTTTTTAAATAAAACCCTTAGATTAAAAAACACAAAATTTGATATTTTCATATTTCTCAAAAAAATCTGCATAGTTTGAACCTTCACATATTACTTCTTGTATACAGGAAATCAAAGAATGTGATTCTCCTGGTCAAGAGATCTGATGACTTTTCGCTAGCAGAGAGGTACAAACCAATATATTTTTGGTTAATGTTCTACCGATGTTGTGGCGTTAATTTTTTAAATACATCCGAAAACAGCCTTTAAGGGACACCCTACTAACTATAAGAACTGCTAGTGTCTTAATGCTTAAAATAACGAATTTGAAGAATGGGAAATAATCAATCTTTAAACACCTTTTTTTTTGTTTTGGTGTATTACAAAATGGTAAATTGTGCAGGCCAGAACTTAATAACAACGATGTTAAAATAAAAAATACGGTCTTTTTTCTAGGAAATTTTTATATAGTGTGTTGTTTTTCATAAAATAAGAAATTTAAAAATAATGTTAAAAAAATTATACAAACACGAACAAAATCAACTTGCGATAATCCAAAACCAGAAAATTATAATTTATCAACATTTGCCGACGATATTCATTTATTAAAAGAAGAAACAAATATTACAAAACCAATGAAAAAACTACAGGATGCAGTCAGTCAAGTTCACAAATCAAAAAATAACATATAAAATTAAATGAAACAAACAAAAATGCCAAAAACCTTAGAGTGGTACTGTAGAGAGCAACATTCTTGTGGTACATTAATTTCAAAATAAAGTGCGTCTTGGTACGTCCGAAATAGTGACTTGAATCAGGACTTAAAAATTGATACTGTACCAGACACTATAGAAAAGTACGCAGAAAACAAGAACCATAAAGATCGACACCATGTGAATGTGGAATGATGTTCTAGACAATACTGGTATAGGTTGAAAACTAAAAAGATTAAAGCCGTTTAAACTAAAAAATTTATTCAAACAAAATAATGCCATAAGCGCCACCAAATTTTACTAACCAAGTTATAAACTAACAAACACACATCTATTTGATACTTAAAAGAAAAATCGCCCCAAGAAATTAACTCAACACTCAGTCATAAATTTATAAATAATTTATTTATAAAATCAAATTAATGAAATATATATTTTATTCACGGTTATTAAAATACACTTAGATAAACATGTTTTAAAAATGCAAACCCAACTAAGCGAAGCAGCAGTAAATATAATTTAAAAAAACCCATTTTGTAGTAAAATTTAAATAGCAAATAGTAAAAAATTTCTAGCATGGAATAAATTGCTCAGGTAGGAAAAGAAATAATATATAGGTATCGCAGTGGCGTATATAAGGGGGGCCTGGGGGGCCCGGCTCCCCCCCGAAGCTAACATTTTTTTAGATATTTTTCACATATTTCATGAATACAAACATAAAATAGCATAAAATACGGCCTCATGAGATCTCGGGCCCTCCCCGAAACTGTCTCGCCCCCCCGAAACTTTTTTCTATATACGCCACTGAAGTATCGTTTAAAATGTGATAAGAAATTTTACATAAAAATATTTATTGGTTCGTTAATTTCTTGAAACAGTATATATAAAAACGTAACGTAGAAATGATTGTAATACAATAATGCCAATATATACTTCACACTTATATACCTACTCTTTTCTGATTCGATAACCGATAGATAACTCCAGTTTTAAATGTTGAATAGCTCAGAACGAAATTACTATAGTGGTATGTTATGTTGTATTTGAAAGAATCCAATTAAACTGAAATAATAGGATGCAATTTCCAGATTTATTAAATTTTTTGACAAGTGACGTATTAAACCGGTCGGTCCGCGGAGAATATCCGTTCGCGGGCTAAGCTCTAAGTTATCCTTTTTTAAGGAGGGTCGGGGGAGGAGCTGCGCGAAGATGCTGCGATCCTCCTTTGGAGGTCGGCCTGCATCGGCGCTCCGCTAGCGTCCCTTGCCCCTCTTCTCGCTACTTTTTGCCTTTATCTTTTCCCCACCTTCCCCTTAGCCTAGGCCGGCTGCTGTTCCTGCTTTGTACCTGATTACTAACGGAAAAAGGTTTAGTCCTCGAGATCTCGACGTTTTTACAACTTGGAAATGTTTGAAAGTAATACAACTTGTGGCTTAGTGCTGCAATCTGTTGGACATACTGGCGAGACATAACAAGTTTAAAATTCTTTGTGTTTTAAGGTATTAACAGTATGGAAAAACAAGGCTGACCAATTGGTTAAAAATAAATTATCAGCTTTTAGAGAGTCAGGAACAATAGTGGGTATTGAATCGTTCCCAGTCATGACTAACAAAAAAGGTAACTTGGCTACTCTCATAAGTACTAGAAAGACACACAAGTATATGAATAATAGCAGAAGCATTGACCAACAGTGTTTCCAGCTTTTCCTCCTTTTTGAATGGGTTGCAAGCTCTTCAATGCAACCCATTAAAAAAAAGAGGAAGAGCTGCCGAACGCATCAGGGGCGTCAAATCGAACGAGCCTATGAACATCCTTGTTCCGTCGGTGTTTCTGCTTATTCATATGACACAAGTAAGAAGGTTGGTTGAGATGGCAAATGCCTTAAGAGCGACATATTAGGAACAAAGAGTTCAAACCACCTATGAATTAATTGCTTTTTGAGCGCGGTCTTACTTTTGTGAGGTAAGATATAAAGATGCAGACAGGGTAATAATAAAAGTTTTTAAATTTGGATATACCTAAACAGCAGCGATAAAAATTACGGTATCATTTCACTGCAATAAGGCAGTAATTTTCACGAGATCTCAGCATGTCTCACTGAAGCAAAGGTAATCTGCAGGCTTGATAGCAATGATTGAAAATTTCAGCTACAAACAAGTTGATCTTTTCTATAGGCAACAAATTAAAATGACACATGTACTATTTTATTTATTGATTTATTTAAGGTTGATCTATATTTTTAGAATAAGAATAGATCTTTAAACATAAAACGGCCTTATTGGGGGGGGGGGCTTGTTGACATAATGAATCGTATGGTTTAAGATAAAAAAGTTATTATGGTTGGCTACAAATCTTTGAACTGTCGAAATGCTGATGGCGTTTAAAGCATGGAGAAATTTTCTTTCATCTTGTCATAGTTGCATTCGCTGCGATAAAGGTTTCTATTGGAAATTTAAGTGTGCTTGATAATATTGAGAGTGAGTGTGTCTCTTCAATACAACAAGATCACATTTCTTTTGTGGTAGAATTTCTACTTGTCCTAGCCAACCGCTGTGTCTCCTTAGCCGGTGTATACGATGAACGTTAGAACAAGGAATATCCACCTCTATGTTTGAATATACCAACTGGTTCATTTTAACAATAAGAATAATATTTTTTACTGAGAACAGCTGGTAACAAGTCCTTAAAAACTGGTGTTGATTGTAACAATGTAACTAGTAAAACAGCAAACAGTCAAATCTATTAACTCTCATCTCCCTAACTAGTGAAATTTAGCAAAACGTTGGAGGGGAAGGAGACGAAATGATGCTTTCATGTATAAGCAACTAACTAAAAACAAAGTTGTGCAAGATGCATTGTTACCTGGATGGGTCTCCAACGGGGCTCCAGCATTCTACCAGAGGGCCGATGCTCGAAACTGACGGGGCCAAAGTGTCTTTTACTCTCAAACGAACTCGCAACACGTACCGTTACCGGTTAGTGTAAAAATTTGGTATTGTAGGGGACGAATGAACTGATTAATGACATCAGTAGAGTTAATGAAAAACTTCACACGTAATAAATTCACCTAAACTTGTTATTTTAGTGTAGTATTATTAGTCTCTATATTTTGTTTGTTAGATCTTAGCTGGCAAACCAAATTAAAAACTACTTTTTAAGTAAAATAGTAGTATATTTAAACGAAGTTGCTTTGTGACAAAGCTTTTTACACAGGATGGTACAGTTTTATCAAACAATAAATAAAATTCAGACTATACTATTTTATGTTAACAATTTTAAAATAAAAAACTTTGAACTAAAAATTCAAGTTTAGAGATATTTAATTGTCAAACTAATAATTTTCAGAAAACAAATAACGTAATAGTGGCTCTTGTATTCTACGGTAGATAATTAAATTCTCTCTCTACAAATGCTAAACAGTTAAGGCTATCCATGTTTCCAATTGTACAGATTGAAAATAGTAAAATTCTTAATTGTTTTCTAAAACCGCAAATATCTTAAATTTTATTAAGAACTGAAAAAAGTATACAATTAAATTTTATTATATTGATTAATAAAATTTTAATGTCAGATAATGTTGGGTGAAATGGTGTAAAAAATTACTAAAAAGTTGAAACTGAAAATATTACATAAGTAATAAATATTTTTTTGTTTTTGTTTGGATTTTTCTACTCAAAAAGTCAAAGAAAAAATTTTAAATAGAACATTACAATAAGTAAGAGGCATCACTGTGAGAACTCAATTGAGATATTTTTACAAAAAAAACAAGCATTAAAACCATTTAGATATAAATAAAATATTAAATATTTATTTACTATTTTAGAAAGTCGAAAAGTTTTCTAGTAGCGCCCTCTTTTAGACACTGGCACAAGGTGTTGTCGGTGTCTATAATCGATACAATTAAGACAAATAACAAACACAAGATATTTAAATCAAAGTATTCTTAATAATATATTTTTATTGGATGTTCTAAGCTAAATTGTCTCACAAAAAAAAAATAATTTGGTAATTTTTTAACTTGTTTTGAGTTTCTTAAGCAATGTCGAAGCTTTAGGTCAGATCTTATAGTTATGAATGGTAAAAAGCTACAGGCAAATAAAACTGTTTCCAAGTTGACACCTTTGAACGAGCGCAATGGTGTGGTTAGAGAGTTCGTATAATAATGGAATATCTCGTAATTTTAGGGCTTTTGCTAATACACTGAGAGAGACCGACGGACGGTTTGTGTCAGACTGCTGTTCAGTTTCTCCACGTTTTCCACGTTTCTCCATTTCCACGGCCCGTTGTCTGGCTTACATGCCATGCCATATAGAAGCGCCGTCGCACTTTACAAGCTGATGGTCATACTCTAGACCTTTCTATATGCCAATCGGTCATTTTTATGTTTTGTTGTTTTAATTTATGTAGCTATAAAAATTATATATACCCCAGTAATATTAGGAATTCTCCTAAAAAAAATTTCATATAATTATTCCTCAGCATCTAGGACACATCCCCATATATTCTCCTCCAAAATCCTCCTTAAGCTTCGCTAGATATAAGACCCCAAATGTCCTAAAATCAGTTTTCTGCGATTTGCTCGAAAACTAATACCTTTTTGAAAAAAAGTCAAAGAAGAAAAAATATCCAAAATCATTCGGTCTATACTATAAAATTAAGAAAAAACCTAACTCAACATTTTGTTTAAAAAAAATAATTTTTAATTTTTTTCCTACTTTGTTTTAAAATGTTAATACTTTATAATATTCAGCTTAATACTCACTTGTACAGTCGGGGACTTTTTAAATTGCCGGTGTATTTTTTTCTGTCAAAATTTATAATATAAAGATAATAGAAAAAATATATTTTTATAATATGTATGTATAAAGTGAGAGGTAAGGTTTACTATTTTTTTGGTTTGGTTTAAACTGGGTTTCCTAATTTCAAATAGGATTCATTTTTATTTCCGAGCGCGGCCAATTAAAAAGTCCCCGACTGTACCAAACACCATTTAATAAAATTTGGTTTTTGTTTTTTTAAAGTTAAACCTCTTTAAGTAAAGGTTAAGGAAATCGCTAATGCTGGTCGGACCACTAATGGGATTTTGAAAATGTAATTTTTATACAATTAGGAACTGTACGAGAAAAAAAAACTTCTGGCTAGACACAGTGATGAAATCCGCGCAAATGCGCACACTTTTATTTTATTTAAAATTCCAGCTTAACAGATAATAAAGTAAATTTTTATAAAAGTAAAAAAAATTATGTTTGACTAAACTTAAATGTGACAAAGAGATTTAAACAAAATAAATAGAACATAGGGGTGGTTTATTAACGGTTAAAAATTATAAACAGAGGTACTTACATAACGATTTAACAAATACTCATCTTAATATGCAATTTTTAGATTTTTATTTAATGATTTTTCACTAAGGCTGTCAAAAACCTATATGTACATGGATAAATTATTTTTTATAGATATCTTAGAAACACTAAAGCTTTTGATATACACATCAAGGTGTCCAAAATAAAAGCAACAACATGGGGATTTCGGAGACGGTAAGAAATACGAGTTTGTTTAAATCAGAAAAAAGTTGCAGTTTTTAAAACATCGAGCAAAAACTAAAAATTTTTTTGTGAAAAATTGAAGTATCGCCGCCATCTTGAAAAAAAATTTAATGAAATTTAGTAGTTTTGTATAAGTAACTACGGCCAATCGAATGACGTTAACAATTTTTTTCTAGGACTTCTAGTTTTTTTGAAACCATAGCCAACTTTGTTATTTATTATGACCGCCAGATTGGATTTATACTTCAATAAATAGAGCATAAAGAAGCTTTTCAACCATGTATAATAAGCCTATTATACTATTTTATATTTCAATTTTTCAAAAAACACAATTTTTAGTTTTTACTCGATATTTTAGTAACCCCTGTAGATATCTTTAATATTGATACAGAACCTAATTGGGCTTAGAATAGAGCAACTTTTTTCTTATTAAAACAAACTCGTATCTCTTACCGTTTCCAAAATCCCCATGTAGTTGCTTTTATCTAAGACACCCTGTGTATTTGGGGAAAAATCATGATACAACTCTTAAAAAACTACACTTTGGTTAGATTGATTTTGTTGAAATCCCTTTATCCCATTAAGGTTTAGTGAAACACTATTTTTGCTATCAATAGCAGTTTGTCTGGAATTTCAAATATAATAAAAATTAGGAAATGTCCACATTTGCGTATATTTTAATATTTTAAAGCTGTATCTGCCCAGAAGATGAACTTTTTTTATATACGCTTTTTTTTCTCGTTTTGTGCCTAATTGTATAAAAATATTTTTTCCCAATTTGGCAGTCCGGCTATTATTGACCATTGGCCTAAATTACTTAAAGTTAGTAAACAACTGTTTTGTATAAGTGGGAATCAAGCTTAAAATTATAAAGTATTAATATTTTAAAACAAGTTAAACAAGTTAACTACAGGGTAGGAAAATTTAAAAAAAATTAATATATTTTTTTAAAAATGGGGATGTGTCTCAGATGCTAAAAAATAATTATACAAAAATCCAGCTTGCACCTATTTTTTTCCAAGTTTCACGTTTTTCTCACCTAATATGACTGAGCTAATAGGTGCAATGTGATTTAGACGTAGTTTAAAACATAAATTGTGAATATATTTTAGATGCTGGAAATTTGTGGATAAAAACTCTCTTTTTAGTTTGAATACGTATCGGTTTATTCAACCATTATCAGACCTATTCTTCTCTGTATGTTGCACTTCTCTATAGAACCATCCGGGCCTTAAATCATTGGAATTTGTTATAAATTAAAAAATATTCCTGAGCATAGAAATTATGAATATATTTTAGATCCTGATAATCGATTAATAAAAAACTCCCGTTTTAGTTTGGATACGTTTCAGTTTATTTGACCATCATCAGACCAATTATTTTTTGTATGTTGCACACCGTGTAACCATCCATGCCTTGAATCCATTGCATTTGTTTTAATTTTAAAAAATATTTCGAACCATTTTATTTTGTAAATATATTTTAGGTCATGTGAATCGGTTAATAAAAACTCTCTTTTTAGTTTTAAAACGTGTCGGTTTTTACATCATCATCATCATTCTTATGTGTAAATTGACTTCCCCGTAGAACCATCTTGGGAGTCGGCCAACAAAACTCTCTTTTTAGGTTTGATACGTTTCGGTTTAATTCAACCATCATCAGATACATTTTTCTCTATATGTTGCATTCCTCTGTAGAACCATCCATGCCTTGAATCCCTGGCATTTGTTGTATATTAAAAAATATTCCTGAGCGTTGAAATTATATTATATATTTCTTAGTTTGGATACGCTTCAGTTTATTCAACCATAACCCGACTCATTCTTATCTGTATGTTGTACACCGTTGAACCATCCATGCCTTGAATCCTTTAAAATTGTAAATATTTTAAAATTGCTTGTTAAATTTAAATATCTTTTTAGATGCAATAATAATTTTTTACACGGCTTGATTACTCTTGCTTAACGGTTAGAAAATAAAGTTGTTTTTAAACTGGATCCGCTTAATTGCTAAAAATCGCTTAAGTGTTTACCAAAAACCACAAAAGATCCATCCCTTTTCCGGTGTTTTGCCAACGTCAAAACATCATTATATTCCGTCCAATGAAGTCTCAAGCGATCGAGTTGCCTTTAACCTTTCCAGCAAATCCGCAAACATCCTTTCTGGGCCTGTTTTTCCTTAAAAAAATGAAAAATACACTTCGCTCGGACAAAGGCTGTCCAAAGTGATTGATTGGTTTATGTTTATCAGTTGTTTGTTACGAGTAAATACCACCCCTTGTTTATCTCGAGATCTCTTCCTATTGGCGGGATCTTTTAAATACAAAACAAGCTATTCGAAACACTGACTTAAACGTAAACAACTTAATGGTAGCTCTGAATTCAACAGTAACTAAACTTAATATGAATAATATGGTAATAAATAGTATGTTCGAAAGAACTAAGGAATAACCCTTTACTGAGCAACTATATTTTAGAAATTGCAATATGCAAGAACTCATTTATGGGTAAGAATTGTCCATCTTTTACTAAAACAATAGCTAACTACCACGATGGAATGTACGGTAGTGGCGGTTAGCACACTTAAAGGATCTAACCTGGCATTTAGGCACGCCTTTCTGGGCCTGCTGTGCACTACGAACTTACTGTGTTGGACTAATAATTTAAATCTAGTAAATAGAACCCAGTAGACTTCAAATTATATTTTAGGGCAGAAACTTAGTCATCATAATATACCACATAATGAGATGATCGTGGCCTTAAACAACTGATGGGTCATAAACCTTTTGACATAATCAACAGGGTACAGAGAGTCACAATGTGCCCACACTAGGTCCTAGCTCCAAATAGGCACTCCATATACCCTGTCCCATATGGTGATTTCCTGAATGGCCAGGTCACCGAATCCATTCAGAGAATCACCAGATTAACCCACCCACTTTACCACTGGTGTGATCGCAAAGGTTACCAGCTTTAATTTGTTTTTTGTTAACATACTTGTCAAAGCTCGACTACCATTTACTACCCAGTGATAAGACAAGATAGATGACTTGATAAAAGTTTTCTATCTACTGGGAAGGTCACGTTCACAATACGGGAAAAATATATTATTCCTGCTTTGCTTCTTTTCTCTACATAACCCTTCTCTGTAAGGTTTGACCTCGTTAACTAGCTGGCTCACGTCAATTTGATGTCCCTCAATCTTCCTTCGTGAGCCATATCTTCCTAGTTCTGCCTCTAGGTCTTGCGGTGCGGACGAATGGCAATAACTCTTTTAAATGGATAAACGAAAAGCTCTATGTTATAAATGACAAGATACAATCCAGGAAAAAATTAAGCCTTGTTATTAAAATCATTATTTCCGCTTACTCTGGGTACTAGTTTTGAGTTTTAAGGACATCTTAGTTTGTCCACCCAGTAGATAAAAATTTATATTTGAAATGACGATTTCGGATCGCCTTATCAGTATTACGTATTATGTGTATCGTGCCCGTGAAAACACACGCTCTTATATTCTGTTCAGTTTTGGAGGTGATTTTTGTCGATTCTAGTGTTCCATCCGTCCAAAGTTTCCTACACGACACTCAAGTCACACCCTTAAAAAATCGATGGTACACATTCTGATTTGGCCTATATGTGCACCGTCATTGTTTTGATGCAATTCTTATTGAGGGGAGACCGGTCCCGAGATGTAATATTATGAGAAGGGAACATCTGGCCCTTTATAGTCCGCCAAGAAAAAAATAACATGGGGAGAAACAATCTTTGCTGCGACCTTGAGATAAATTACTTGCAAAATTTTAATCAAAATAAAAAAAAAACATCGAGGGGATGTTGAAAAAAAGTTTTTTAGGACTGCTCTAAACAATACATTAGATAAAAGCAGCACACAGAGAAAACAACACTGATAAAAGATTGCCAGGTTGTACCTTTTGCATGTCTCATTTTTCACTTATCCAAATAACCATAACAGCTTTCGACGGTTACTGCTATACCTCCGTAAATAACGAGCCAAATTATAGCTATTACCTTATATTCTAGTGTATAGCACTAACCTTCTTCAGAATAAGAAACCTCTTGTAAAGGAATCCTTCCAAGAAAAAACTAATAAGGAACCTATTGCTCCTCCTCATATCTCTTAAGTAATCAAAGCACGTAGCCACAGACACAATAAGCTAATCAGCTGCACTGACAGGGACTCTAAAATATAAACCTGCGATAGAAACCATTAAATCAATCCCAAAGCCATGTTGTAATATCGTAGCTCTAGTATATTTTAAAGATTAAACTTAAATGTTTTAATATAAAGGAAAGACTTCTTTTTCCCAATAAATGTCGAGAAATTTATACGATGCAAAAGCAGATTATTGCAAATTTATTTCCAAAGGTGTCTGAGGTGTGGCACGGAGCCAGAATAGTCAGAATACCAATGGGAAATTCGACAGAAGCGAGTTCAAGCCTTTTCCATTTTGGACTGCTTCTTCTTTGCCAGCAGCGTAGACTGCTTCAGAAGATGTTAATAAAAACTACGAATAAGAAATTGAAGTTTATCATAATATGCTGGATAATATCTATTCCTATATGTAAACTAAACGTTCAAAAAATACCCTGAAAAGTAAGCTATTCATATAATAATTACCCGTACTTCTTAAATAATATAAAAAAGGTAATTGTCTCGGTCGGCAGGGACCTTAAGACTATCCTGGAATACTGAGACTGACATTGCTACCAACTTGGACCAGAAGGCGGCGATGGCGACCTATCTTTGGAGGACAACGAAAGAAAAAAGGCAAACACTTAGACATTTAGCGCCGCTAGTAGAGCAAAAAGACCTTAAAGGTTCAAAAAGATTAACAAAGTCCATATTTTCGACAGGGAAGGTAGCAAAGGTAAGACAATATATTTGAGCAGAGCGCTCTAGTTTAATTTACCGATAGATTTTAGCTATCGGAGAGGTCAAAAACAGGCGCGGAGCAGGAGTATGTAGGAAAAATTTAGAGGTTTGCAAGAGCTACTCTATTAATATACAAATATACTTTTGCTCTGACAGCCAGGTCATCCGTAAAGCATTCAGCGGCTTGGTGGAAGAAAATATAGAGGCGCTCTATCGACGTACAGGCTAGCGATGCCAGAGAAGCGGTTAAGGGAGAAAAGGAGATATCGTATAATCATACCGCCAAAGGATGGATGGAAAAAGGACGGGATTTAATTCCTTAGCGATACCACGGTCTGCTCTACAGACGGATCAAGGCTAACAGACCGGAATTCGACGGATGCAGGATTGTACGTGGAAGGAAAGGGTTTTGGAGAAAGCTATTCGCTAGGTTTATATACTGGCTGTAACATGGGAGGAAGAAATTGGGAACGAAACAGGAAAGCGCCTCTGCATCTATTCAGACAGTCAAGCTGCGCTGAAAACAATGTGCAAACCAACCATGTCCGCGGGTTTGGTGCAGGAGTGCGCGGATGCACTTCAGGAGTTGGCAGGAGCAAGACAGGTGAAGCTCGTATGGGTCCTAGACCACATGGGAGTCGAAAAAGCGGCCGCACTCGCCAGGGGTGGATCCCGCCAGAAATGCGTCGGCCCAGAACCTCTCCTGGGGCTCACAAGAGGGCAAATGAAGTCGGCCTAACACAGTATATGCCAGACTGGCAAAGAAGTGTGTGACAGGATACAGTAGGTCCCATAGGGACTGGCTGCTCCGTAGAACACGAAGAGAGGTAGGAGTCATGGTGGGAGTCCTAAACAGACACTGCGTCCTACAAGGGCACTTGGCGAACATTAGAGTGAAGAAGGACACGACGTGCGAGCGGTGTTGGGCCGAGGACGAGACCTCGGCGTATTTTCTCTCATCATGTGAGATATACAAGGAGGTAAGATAAGAGGTATTCGAAGAGGAAGCCTTTGAGACGGAGGACCATCTGAATCTAAGGCGGCCCGATATTCTAGCCTTTATACAGAAAACGGGCAGATTCCTTAGCGAAGAAAAAACGTAGTAGGGGGATTCCCAGGGGTTGGCTAAAAAGTCGCTTTATGAGCCTAGTCGCCAGTGCTAGAGCCTACCCCACACTACTACTACTTCTTCTACTTGGGTCCCGCGGGATCGTGGTTACACCAGGCAACGATATAGTGGAATAGTTCGCATGCATCAAAACAGCGAACCATTAGATAAACCCGAAATGACTATTGGACACGACAAAGAAACAAATGCGGAGCGGACTCGACAGTTGGGCTCAAGATGTACCGTCAAACTCCTGGCAAGCGGAAACAGGTTCCAGACAGACAAGACAATGCGTACACCGACCAAACACCGTCAGACTGAGATGGTTGCTGAAACAGAGAGGAAAAGACGTTCGATATTGATGGGAAAATAAACAGGACATGTGATAAGACTCGCTGTATTTGCCTAATTATCATAGAATTATCTGAATTTTTTCAGTATACCGTATTTTGCTTCTGCCAGTTGCCTAATATCCTTGTTCGAAAATTGAAAGCATATAAAATATATTGACGCCGCCAATGAAGTTCTAAAAACGTTGACCTGCCACCCGAGACAGTTTATGTATTTGCCTGGATTGAATTGAATCTTCCTAATTCTCGCCTAGCCCGTACGTAATCCAAAAGACAAGGCTTTATTCATACAATTAATTTTGCAGAAAGCGACACTTCTCTTCCCACGAAACATTTTGCATTATCTATTAGTCCGTGTTTTTGTTTTATTACGTTTTCTCGACGAACCCGTTATACTCCACATTAGTACAGGTGTCTTGGTTTTTTTATATTCTCTTTGCAGATACTTTTGAAAATAGTAGCAGAAATACTATGCATTCCTTAACCCCTAAGTGTTGACAACGACCGTTCTCGAACAAAAGTCTGGGGGTAATGGTGGAACGGTGACCGTAAATAAACGCACAGGAAAAAAAACGAAAAGGAAATATTTACACAGGAAAAAATACGACACAGAAAAAATAAAAAAGCACACATAGTAAGATAGCGAGCAGGGAAATCAAACACAGAAGTTTTGACGTATGGAAAAATCTTAATGAAATAAATGTCTTTAGATTTAGAATGGTACCTACTGTTACAGGTTACTTGATCATCTTAATTTTGCTCAGTCAGAGTAGTATACAAGCTGTGTAATTTTCGGAGTCATAGGGAAACTTTCTTGAGATACAGAAATTTACCGATTTTTTTCACGTTTTTGATAATATTTTATCTAGACGGTGAAATAAGAATAAGAGGCCTAGATGATGAATTATGGGCAAACAGAAACGAGTATCGGAAGACGTAGAACGTTGTGAAACCGATAAATATATATATAGATAATATATTTTTTTAATTCGTGTATATATATATATAAAGGAGTAAAAAATGAAAAAAAAATTATACCGTCCTTTTTTTAGGATTTTTTTTTGGAACAAACTTTTATAGTGCCATATTAAACGCAATGTTTTTTGATAATAAAAATAATTTTGTATGGAGGCATATTAATAGAATATCATTTATACATAAAAAGAAATATAGCAAAAATTTAAATGTTTTAAAGATTTTATATATTATTATATTGTATTTTTTATACATGTGTGGAGGTTATTTTGACAACCTATCTCGCCTTAACTTGTAGCTTTATCAATATTATATATTATATCTTAAAAACAGATACCTGTTGATCGACTCCCATGTTATATAAACGTTTTTTATCAGAAATGACCTCCTCTATAACCTGCTGCCTTATGGCTCCTAAGATATGTATATATTTATTTAAAAAACAAATTGAATTTTTTCAAATATTTAAAAAATTTTTATTGAACTTAATAAAAACTATCAAAATATTTAAAAGTTGAAGATATTTTATTATTTGTGAACTAATAATCTTTTTCAAAATTTCTCGAAATAAATAAATATTGTTCAAACCCTCTTAAGATTCACGTCTAGGTTGATAACTATCCTAAGAGCATAAATGGGCCATTAGACTAGTATTATTGGTAGATCGTAGGACTAGAGTAAGATATTATTTTTATACCATAAGATCGAAGGTAATATTAACACCGGCACATAAAAAAGTAATCTGTATAATATAAAAACGTTGCCATTTTTCGCGCAGGCACAAAAAATGCGAAAACTGGTGAAAAAAATTTTGAATATTTTTTGAGTGATGTCAACCTTACTTTATAAAGAAGATCTCGGAAGGAAATTTACTTGACGGCTTTGAAAATATACCATTTTCAATTTTACCGTGTCATAATGAAATACTTTGATCAAGTTGTGGCGAGTGCAATTTATTCGAAATCTTGGGGGTGTACGGGTACCACAAACCCCGTATTTAGATTCGGTGCATCGAGATGTAGAGACGACTTCTATTTCATCTTTGAGTGCTTTTCTGATAAAGCAAGTAAAAAAATATATAATTTTTTTCAGCCTTTTTTCAGGTTCTGGGAGGGGGGGGGGGTAAATAACCCCTTTACCACCACCACCCCTTGTGGCACCGCCAATGAGTGTTGATGTGATGTCGAAAAGAATTAGAATTGGATGTGTCTAAAATATTATTATAATTATTAAAATAATATTCGGTCGGTTCGGGAGACCGATATGTCCATATGGGTTCGAACAACCATTTAAATCACTTTAGCATATTTTAATATCTTAATAATTAAACTAGCTGCCAAATATGCGGCCCCTTCGAGGCGTAAGGGGTGAAAATATGTTTTTATATAATCCCTTATATTATAATCTTCTACACATATAAAACATATCTTTTAGCCAATTTTGAGGTATTATTATGGGGATCAAAGCTGATATAGCTAAATTAACAGTGATCCATTGCATTGGTCCTCTAACGTAAGGTAATAAAAATGCCACGTGTCACATTACACGGTGTAAGACAAAATGGCCAAACGTAAGCATTTAAGCTGATTCTATTGTATCGGTCTATGGAGAGACAAAAGAAAATTAACTGCAAAAGCCACAAAACGATCCCAGTCCATAAATAAGAACGATGAACAATAAAGATAGACGTGAATCTGTGCAAGGTCCTTTTTGCTGACCATAGATATTTCGTTTAGTGGCCTACAGAAAAAAAGAAGGTCCATTTGATGTTTGGTCGCGGCATGCAATTCGCTAAACAGCAGACGATATTTTAAAAAAACCCTTAATCTTCAAACTTCAGTGCGATACATATAGTTTTGTAGCTACAGTGAACTTTTTAAGCTAACAAATCAGTCGAAAAATGGAATTAAACCGAGCATTTTCCGGTTATAATTTTAAAACTTTTCAGCGAAATTATTTCAACAAGAATGCCTTGCCGAGTTGATTTCTGTTTTCGGTAACGTAAGTACCACATCAACTTTGAATCAAAAGTTGGACATTATTGCAACCGAAGTGCAGAATTGTAAGATCGATATTATTGCACTCACTGAGACAAAAAATAAAGGAACAGGTACGAATGGTGTCGGTAATTTTGTCCATATATTCACTGGAGTCCCAAAAGAAAGAAGAGCAGCCAGAGGAGTATCCTTGTTGATAAAGAAAAATCTAAAGAATAAATTTACAGACTACGATTGCATTAGTGAAAACATACTTCGAGTGTACATGAAGATGCTTGGACATAATATAAGCATAATAGCAGTCTACGCACCATTAGATGACGAAAGAGTAGCTACAAAACAAATGTTCTTTGATCAACTTTATGAGACTATCACCAAAATCGGTAAGACCAGAGAAATAATTATGCTTGGCGATTTTAATAGCCGAACTGGTAGGCAAACCCAGAGCCAAGTGATATGACCATTTGGAGAGGAAGTAACAAATGATAATGGCTTAAGACTGATGCAATTGTGTGAAACCCATAACCTAAAAATAAATAATGGTTTTTTTCAACATAAGGATATTCATCGATATACCTGGATTCAGCCAACAAGAAATCTTAAATCAATTATTGATTATGCTATAGGTGGACAACACTCGCAATTAAAGTGGTATGATGTGCGAGCACTTCGTGGTGTTACCTGTGGATCTGACCACCATCTGGTAAAAGTAAAAATATTATTCCCTTTAAGAAAAACAAATAAGGACGAAAGTATTAGAGAAAATGAAAACCTAGAATGCATCGAAGACAATCAAAAATACAACTTTAGAAGTCTAGAAATCGAAAGTACTCAAAGATTGTATCAGAACCGACTAGATGAAAAATTAATAGACACAAATCACTCATTTGAAGAGATATATACAAACATAATAAAAAGCTTGAAGGAAGCAAGCAACGAAGCTGTTGGGTACCAAGATAATAGAAATAACAGGAAGATATGGTGGACGGACAAAATACAGGAAATGGTCAAAGAGAAAAAACGCACATACTTGAAATGGCTCAGTACTAAGGAGCAAAGAGACCTAGAAATCTACAGGGAACCAGAAGACAGCTAAGAAATTTAATACGCACAGAAAAAAATGAAATGTTCGAGCGCAAGTGCCACGACATAAACACACACGTAGGAGGTAGGCAGAGTTCTGAAGTATGGAAATTCATTTCTACAGTAAAAAACCCAACAAAAGAAAAAGTAAACATCCAGATAATCAAACCAGAACAATGGACAGAACACTACAAGGACTGCTGCAGGAGACGAGACCCGAATATCTGGCAGCCTCTCCGAGAAGAGACATAGAAGTACATGGAGTGGAAGTAATCATCGAAAAAGAAATGATAAAGAATAATATTAAAAAACTTAAATCCAGAAAAGCTAGCGGGCCTGGGGGAATATATGCTGAAATGCTCAAATATAGATCAGAGAAACTACTCGAAAATCTCACATATCATGAATCAATGCATAAACGGACATCCAGTACCTAATGATTGGAAAATTGCATTCATATCCTCAATACATAAAAAAGGAAACAAGCTGGATTGCAACAATTACAGAGGAATTTCAGTAACCAGTACTCTAAGTAGATTGTACCGTAGGATTCTTAGAGATCTAATAGAGAATGATTTTTATTAACAAGAAGAAGAGCAAAGTGGGTTTCACGCAGGCAGATCTTGTAGTGATAATATTTTTTGTTTTAAACAAGTAATTGTTTATAGGAGCGCCAGAAATATAGAGACTCATGTTACCTTTGTGGACCTACAAAAAGCATATGATACCGTTCCAGTAGAAAAATTATGGACAGTTTTAGAGCAAATTAATATCAATCATACATACATAAAACCGATAAAAGAACTATACAAAGGGTCAAAATCTAAAATTAAAATTGGAAATCGACTTTTAAAAGAATTCCTGGTAACAAAAGGCTTAAGACAGGGATGTTGTATCTATCCAACTCTTTTTAAAATATATATCGCAGTAGCTCTAAAAAACTGGAAACGTAAAGTGCGCGGCATGGGAATACAACTTAACGAACGATTTACCATATACACACTACAGTTTGCTGACGACCAAGTAATTGTGGCTAATGATAAAGAAGACATAGAGTATATGATGAGAAAGTTAACAGAAGAATACCAAAAGTGGGGATTAACAGTGAACGTGGACAAGACACAGTACTTATGTATTGGAAACGAATCCAGTGAGTTAGTACTAGAAAATGGACAAACAATATCTCACATTTGATAAGACAGGAACAGACTGTAAAGAATTGGAAAAAAGAATAGTAAAAGCAAAAAGCAGAGAGATAAAAAAGAATGTAAAATTTAACATATATGAAACAATGGTCAAAAGCACGCTGTATGGAATAGAGACTTGTCGCGTAACAGAAAAATACAAAACAAAAATGGAAAGTGTCGAAATGGATGCAATAAGAAGATCAATGAGAATATCTAGAATAGATCACATAAGAAATGAGATCATAAAGAAAGAATGGGAATCGAGGGAAGCATAACGGATGACATCACTAAAAGGCAACTGATATGGTACGGCCATGTACAATGGATGAACGACGAAAGATTACCAAAGCAGGTCCTAGAATGACAACCAATAGGGCGTAGAAAAAGAGGGCGTCCTAAACTAGAATGGCAACAGTCAATCCAAAGATCAATGAGTCAAAAGAATCTGACAGAGGATGATTGTCAGGATCGACGGAGGTGGAGAATAGGCGTCGGACAACGTAGAAAAACGTTCTAAACCGACATAGTAGTAGTAAGTACCACATCAATCGACAGTTTCTCGTTGGTATGGAGAATTCAAGCGTGGACGATTATTCCCAGCGACGATCCAAGGTCAGGTGCACCAAAAATGGATGTCACCTAGAAAAACATCGATGTTGTGCGCATGCTTATCACTGAAGATCGACATGTGACATATCGCGGGATTGAGGCTTCATTTAGGATTTTAAAGACCTCAAGAAAAATTCCATCAAGAATAAGGTGTAAGAAAATTAGTTTCTCGCTGGATACCGCATCTGTTGACCAAAAACCTAAAAAAAGCTTGGGCCAATTGGTCTCAGAAAACTCTAGACAGCTTTGAGAAAGGAATCTCGAAAAACGTACAGGATTTTCAGTGGTGACGAATCGTGGATTTACTTATATAATAATGGTCAGTCGTCTGTTTCTGCATTCCAAGTCGTCCGTTCTCAAAGTCTTTCTAAAAAGATGGTCGCGACATTTGCCTCGCAAGCAGGTCATGTAGCAATAATTTCTCTGGAAGATCAAAGGACTGTTACTGTCGATTGGTACATCACCAATTGTTTGCCGAAAGTCAACGCTGAGCTTCGAAAAATGAACCGCGAACGACGAATCATCCTCCACCAAGATAATGCAACTTCGCACAAAGTACAAAAAACAAAACGTCGAATTGCTGGACCATCCTCCATACAGTTAAACTCCGGACTCAAATACCTTTAATTTGACATCACACACGCCATATTTTCACTTAAACTCTAATTTTTGAAATATACCCCCACCCTTTTTTTAAAATAAATTAAAATGTATTTTGTTTAACTCCAGACTCAATTACCTTTCGTTTGATATCACACACGCCATATTTTCACATAAACTCTAATTTTGAATTCTACCCCCACCCTTTTATTTGGTTTGTGTTCGGTGGATTTTGCTCATTTTTAAATAGGACCATCTCGACTCAAGACCCAGTCTAGGTACCAAATTTCATTAAAATCGGCCAAGCGGTTTTTGAGCTATGCGCGTTGGTCGTTACAGACAGACAGACATACAGACAGACAGACAGACATACAGACAGACCGACAGACAGACGGCGCAACAAAAAAGTTTCAAAATCATCTGAAACGCAAAGATATATAAAAAATTTTGAAATCGGAGCAACTTTTTTTTTCTCGAAAAAATTAGGATCACCATAGCTCACACTACCATAGTATAGTATATGTGTGAGCTAAAATTAGTAAATCACATTTGGTCTGCTGACAAAATTCACTAGCTGTGCACCGATTGTGCCTGTGGCCCGATGAAATCTGCGGTCATCAATAGGGCAATTTCTTTAACGAGTCCGTTTGTGTTTCCTTTTTGCTGCGCTCTATCTCCGCCCCAGAGCCTGTGGTCACTGAGTCATTGAGGAAAAACGACAGATAGATCTATTATATAACATGTTTTTTGTTAAAAAACAGCGATTGTTTAAGAAACTCATTTATCGTCGTTATTTCAATAAAGCCTTCTATAAAATATTTTTTACGATTATTATTTAAGCTAAGTCCTATGGAAATGCAATAAATGTGATCCTATATGATAAAAATGTAACCATAGGTATCTTTGATAAAATCAAAAAAGCAATTATATATCACAGAAGATTTTACTGAAGCAACAGAGTCATTCTATATCAGCTAACATATGCCTAAAATTTGTCGAAGAACAATTTTCTTGCGGAAATATTTTTGTGGCCTAAAAGTTGTAGCTTTCTTAAATTTTAGCCAAATTCCTTTTAAAAGAACCTTTAGCTTACCTAAATTTTGTAGTAACATGCTGTGCAGATACTGGAAAATCAGAAGGTTTAAGATTGTTATCTAAGTTAAAAGTACCCTGTTAAACAAATGTTATTTGACCAACTTGATGAGACTATCACCAAAATCGGTAATACCAGAGAAATAATTATGCTTGGCGATTTTAATAGCCGAACTGGTAGAAAAGCCCAGAGCAAATGAAAATGGACTGATGCAATTGTGTGAAACCCACAACCTAAAAATAATTTTTTTTAAAAGATAAGGATTTTCATCGATATACCTAGATTCAGCCAACAAGAAATAGAATACAACACTCGCAATTAAAGTGAACACTTCGTGGTATTACCTGTGGATCTGGCCACCATCTGGTAAAAGAAAAAATATTATTCCCTTTAAGAAAAACAAACAGGGATTGTATTGGAGACAATTAAAAATATATTTTTAGAAGTCTAAAAATCGAAAGTACGCAAAGATTGTATCAGAACCGATAAGATGAAGAAGAAGCAAGCAACGAAGCTGTTGGATACCAAGATAATAGAAATAACAATAAGATGTGGTGGACGGAGGATATGCAGGACATGGTCAAAGAGAAAAAATTCACATACTTGAAATGGCTCAGAACAAAGAGACCTAGAAATCAATAGGGAAACCAGAAGACAGGAATTTGGATATGTACAAAAAAAAATTGAATGTTCGAGCGCAAATGCCACGATATAAATACACACGTAGAAGGCACGCAGAGTTCTGAAGTACGGAAATTCATTTCTACAGTAAAAAACCCAACAAAAGAAAAAGTAAACATCCAGATCATCAAACCAGAACAATGCACAGAACACTTCAAGGAATTGCTGCAGGAAGCGAGACCCGAATATTTATCAGCCTCTCCGAAGAGAAACATAGAAATACATAAAGAGGAACTAATCATCGAAAAAGATATGATAAAGAATAGTATTAAAAAGCTTAAATCCGGAAAAGCTAGCGGACCTGGGGGAATATATACTGAAAATTGCATTCATATCCTCAATACATAAAAAAGGAAACAAGCCGGATTGCAACAATTACAGAGGAATTTCAGTAACCAGTACAAGTACACAAGTAGATTGTACGGTAGGATTCTTAGAGATCTAATAGGGATTGATTTTCATGAACAAGGAGAAGAAGAGCAAACTGGGTTTTGTGTAGGCAGATCTTGTAATGATAATGTTTTTTATCTTAAACAAGTAATTGAGAAAAGAAGCGTCAGAAATATAGGGACTCATGTTACCTTTGTTGACCTACAAAAAGCATATGCAACCATTTCAGTAAAAAAATTATGGACAGTGTTAGATCAAACTAATAGAAATCGTACATACATAAAAGCGTTAAAACAACTGTATAAAGGGTAAAAATCTAAAATTAAAATTGAAAATCAACTTTCAAAAGAATTCCTGGTAAGTGAACCTGGACAAGACACAGTACTTATGTATTGGAAACGAATCCAGTGAGTAGGAACTAGATAATGGACAAAGAATGTTTTCACACAATGAGTATGTATACTTGGTTGTCACGTTTGATAAGACAGGAACAGACTGTAAAGAACTGGGAAAATAAATAGTAAAAGCAAACACGGTTACCGGATGTCTTAACAGTATTTTATGGTGCAGAGATGTAAAAAAGAATGTAAAATTTAACATATATGAAACAATTGTGAAAAGTACGCTGTTGTATGGAATAGAGACTTGTCGCGTAACAGAAAAATACAAAACAAAATTGAAAAGTGTCGAAATGGATGCAATAAGAAGATCAATGAGAATATGTAGAACAGATCATGTAAGAATAAGAAATGCAACTGATATGGTACTGCCTTGTACATCGGACGAACGACGAAAGATTATCAAAGCAGGTCCTAGAATGGCAACAATAGGGCGCAGAAAAAGAGAGCGTCCTAAACTAGAATAACAACAGTCAATCCAAAGATCAATGACTCAAAAAAATCTGACAGAAGATGATTGTCAGGATTGAAGGAGGTGTCGGACAGCATAGAAAATCGTTCTAAACTGGCATAGTAGTAGTAGTAATACTTGTAAATAACTATTTTATTTTCCAGAATGCGTGTTTTTTCTGTGGTTGTGCGGGGAGGAATTTTGCTCTTCTAATGTGCCCTTTTACAGCTTATTCAGGCGACCGCTATAAAACATGCTAACAAATTAACTGGACCACTACAGAAATGGCCTGTTTTGCGACAAACTTTTCCACTTCAGCGAATTTTTTTCCATCGCATAGCGTCCGCTTTTAGGCTTTTCCCTTCATTTCGTTATTGACAACGTTTGATTCTTTCATTTTCTCTTCATATTAACTGAGTTAATATTTCTAAATTTACAAGTTCATAATAAATATAAGGTTGGGCCTTTGGCTCTTTTTAGATTAGCTTCCATTTTTTGCAATTTCTGAGAGTTACCGTTTGGAGATTTTCTTTGTTCACTTGGTGCTTGAATAAGGATCTTATAAAATGAACAAATTCATTCAACCATTACTAGTAATTGGTCATATGTTGATGCTGCGGAATAAAGATAAGATTTATCATAATACTTAAATGGATGGTCAATTTTCCTTAATAGATGGTGCTGTAAAAAGAAGATATTCAGAATAAGGAATAATAAGTACCTAAATGTATATGGTGGTGTTTATTAGTAACTAATTTAATAACTTAAGTGTATGTTTATAGTAAGGTACTTACCAACATTTTATAAAAATACCTACGTTCAACGTATAAATGAAAAATATAAGGGATATTTCGTAAGGGTGACTGTTATTTATATATTTGTCAAACTAGCACGCAAACAGATCCCAAAGTGTCTTTTAAGTCCTTAGGGAGAGATTGAAGCTAAGGGGCTACACTCTTGATTTATAAATCAGATACCAAGCGAAAGATGCAGCATTAGAGATACGAGGGTTTCTTTAGAACTTCTTTTTAAACTTTATCTAACAAGTCAAAATTTGACTAGGATGTGTCGCTTTTCTTCGTATTTTACCAAGTGTAGTAGTAGTAGTGGTGGAGAGAGAATTTTTGGTCTAGCGACTAGGCACACGGCGCGCCCTTTTCGCAAACCCTGATTTGTTTGTATATTATATATCAAACTGATGCATGTGCCCCTTAGGATGCAAGTTTTCTTTCTCTAAGAGGACTTAATTTTGCCTGACACCTCTTTGTCGTGGGCAGGGATCTTTATACTGCGTAGCAAGTATACACAGTGGATCCATGCTTTTACACCCCTTCCGAAAGGTGATCCTGCTACATGTTAGACTTGCATCTATCTAACATCGCTATCGTCCCAGCAGAACTTGGTTATAGACGATAGACTTCTTTCCTTTTTAGCGCATCAGTCGTGGTCGTCGTGAGTTGACTGTAGGAGATTTATGCTGACGCCATCTTGGTTTTCGTGTTATTATTCCTGGTTCCTCAGCTGGCTGCGTGTCGGCTCCTGGATTACACCTGCTTATATTCTCGATGTTCCAGGTCAACATATATTTTTGCGTGCATTGCATCGCATGCTTGTTCGTTGTGAAGCCAACGACCATTCCACGGCACTACCCTGCCGCCTTTCCAAGTGTTAGCTCCATATGTAAACTATTTAACTAGTAGTTAATCAAATTAGTTTTTAAAATATGACAAGATTTAATTTAAGTTTTGTGGTTTTTTAATACGGAATTTTCTTCTCCATAATAAACAAACACATCTTTCAAATGAATGACAGTTTTTAATTTTAACTTAACTATCGGATATGTAGATTGTTTGTTTTGTAAGCTTTCTACTATTTTTTTGAGGAAAAAAGGTCTTGGACTAAGCTAATTCTATCTGAAATGCCAGTAATTTTAAAGTTGTCATTAAAGAAGATATCATGCCATTGGTCCCTGCGGTGATTCTTGTGCTATTTCTATTTTTAGATGATAATTTCTGGTGGTACTTGGTATATTGTCTAAAGACGTTTGTTTAGAAGGTCGCTATCTCTGTCTGAATGCTCGCATTTTAATGTTTTATTAATTTTTCATGGCCAACAGCGATTAAACAGGGGGACCTGTGTAATTTTATGCAAAGAGTTTGCGTTTTATTTATGCTAAAGCTGAGTCTGTACAAATAGCTTAGAGTCCCAATGGAGATAAGAAGTGTTTAGATTATATGCCCAAATAAGTAGTCGGGTATTCAAGCTTAAAACTGAATTTTGGAAACTGTCAGAAGTGGAAGTTGGCCACAGTCCCTAAAATTAGACCGATATGTCGTATTTTTCACATCACTTGTGGTCCAGCTGATTTTTGTAAACAAATGTTAGATATGATGAGAACAAGTAATATTCTTTGAATTTTTTGAAAATTAAGGCGATTTTTTTACTGTTTCTTAGTACATCTTTAGGCGATCTGCCGGGCACATCCTTTTCAGCGTTCAACAGTCGACATCAAAATGGTGTGCGATACACATGCACACAAAAACATAAGTTGACCTTTTACATCGAGAATATAAGCAGGTGTAGAGGAGCCAAAAACCGAGGAGCCAGGATTAATAACCCAGGAGTCTGCTACAGTTGGAACCAGGACGGCGCCAGCAAGAATCTTTTAAAAAAGTCAACTCACGACGACCGCGACTGTTGTGCTGAAAAGGAAAGGAGTCTATCCTCTATAACCAAGTTCTGTGGGGACAATAGTAATATTAGGTAGATGCAAGTCTAACATGTAGCCGGATCACCTTTCGGAAAGGGGCAGGTGCATCAGTTTGGAATATGGTGTACGGATATATCGGGGTTTGCGAAAAGGCCGCGCTGTGTGCCTAGTCGCTAGACCAAAAATGGTACCCCCACCACTACTACTACTATGTGCGACTTACCAGTGAGCTGCCACTGGTAGAGGAATGGAAATACATTATTGAAGACCATTTTTTGGTTTTATTCATTTTTACTTACGACTTCTTCTAATCCGTTCTCCTTTGTTCTTCTTTTCTGTATGTTTTACTGTGAGATATTGTTATTTCTTAAATTGTTTACTTTGTTAATTGACTGGCTGTCTCGGGGAGTTAAAAAAGTAAACAACAAGCCATAAGAAAAACTAAAGATTCGAGACAATTCATCATTTTCCGCATTTCTCAACGCAATAATACAAACCAAACAATTGCTGCTTTTCTCGAAATTAAAACAAATACTCTCGAGGGTTAATTAATGAAATCCAAACTGCTAAGAAATAAGAGTGAGAGCTGCATTATAACCTTAAGCTAACACCCTTACTCATCTTTCAAATCATTTAAAGAACTGGGTAGGTAGGCCCTCCTATCTAGCCTTCTAAGATCCATCTATGGACATAGGTCCCCCCAATATCTTCCATTCTTTTCTGTCTGTCGCCGTGTTCATTCATTTAGCTCCTGCGTGTCTCTTCAAATCGCGCGTCATCTCATTTGGGGTCTTCCCCTACTTTTTTTACTTTCCCAAAGTCTCCAGGTTACAATTCCATCGATCGTCTTTCTGTCTGAAATTTTAAACGGCAAACTTCCATTTAAATTTTGCTACTTCTCCTCTTACATCTCTTACTCTTGTTTTCTTTTTAACCCATTCATTCCTTTTTCTATCTGTTAGCTTTACATTTAACATTTGTCTTTCCATTGATCTTTGGATCCATAAGTAAGTACCATAAGTAAGTACAGGGACGATACATTGGTTGTACACTTTCGTTTTAAGGTACTAAGGATATTTTTTATTTTTTAATATGTAGCTTAATTTACCGAATGCTGCAATCTTACTCGTCTCTTAATTTGAGCCATTTGATTTTCCTATATTAGTTTGATAATTTGTCCCAGGTATATTCCTTTACTTATTCTATTTTCTCCTGGATTATTCCGATCGTGATATTTCCATCTTTGTTTGTTATGACTTTAGTTTTAGTGCAGTTTATACTCAAGCCTATATTTTTAGCTGCTGTATCCAGTTCCTCCAGCATTTTTATCAGTTCTTCTTTCTTATCTGTTATTAAGGCAATATCATCAGTATATCTTAGGTGGTTCAAGTATTGTCCGTTTACTTTGATGCCTATTTCTTCCCAATCTAAATTTTTAAAAACATCTTCTAGGGCCTGGTTGAATAGTTAAGGGGATATTGTGTCACTCTGGCTGACACGTCTTCTTATGCTGATTGACTTGGTTCCTTCGTGGATTTTAATTGATGTTGGTGCTTTGCTATATATGTTGGCTATTAAACCTGTGTGTCTGTAATCTATTCGGCTATTAATTAAAGACGCTTTTACTGCACAGTGCTCAATGCTATCGAAAGCTTTTTCGCCGTATTCGTTGGCTCGTTCTTTTAAGATTTTCATGATTAGTAGGTGGTCAACTGTACTAAAACCTTTTCTGAAGCCTGTTTGTTCTTTTGATTGATATCCGTTGAATTTTGTTGTGATCTATCTGTCAATATTTTCGTGAAAAGCTTGTAAATTACATTGAGGAATGTTATATGTAGAGAGTTTTTTAGGTCTGCTCTATCGCCTTTCTTGGGTAGAATAATTGTTCTTTCCAGTTATTTGGGATTATTTTTTCTTTTAGAATTATATATAGGATATGGAGGGTATTAACTACAGTTTTACCACCGTACTTGAGCATTTCTGCCATTACTCCCTCTTTTCCAAGGTGATAAATAATAATAAGTACAGTAATAGATAATCAATATTTTGAAATCCCCACCGAGTCCGACTAGGTCACAAATACGGCATAGCTTAAGATCATTTAAAAAACATTTATCGTTTGTCGATGCCAAAGGAGTTTAAGTGGCAGCAAGACAAAAAACTTTGCCGCAATTTTTCAAAGGTTTAAATAGCTCATATACTATCCCATTTGATTGTCAAAATACCCGGTTGGGTATTTATAGTTAAGAGACCTATGGTATACCCTGGGATAGTTGTGGAAGATTTTTTAAACTACGCTAGATCCATGTATATATGTTCAATTTTTTAAGCGTCTAGGTCTGGGATCCATAAGTAAGTACAGGAACGATACATTGGTTGTACACTTTCGTTTTAAGGTACTAAGGATATTTTTAATTTTTTAATATGTAGCTTAATTTACCGAATCCTGCAATCTTACTCGTCTCTTGATTTGAGCCGTTTGATTTTGCTATTTTAGTTTGATAATTTGTCCCAGGTATATATATTCCTCTACTTATTTTATTTTGTCTTGGTTTACTCCGATCGTGATATCCCCATCTTTGTTTGTTATGACTTTAGTTTTAGTGCAGTTTATACTCAAGCCTTTATTTTTAGCTGCTGTATCCAGTTCCTCCAGCATTTTTATCAGTTCTTCTTTCTTGTCTGTTATTAAGGCAATATCATCAGTATATCTGGTTCAAGTATTGTCTAAATTTGTAAAAACATCTTCTAGGGCCTGGATAAATAGTTTAGGGGATATTGTGCCACCCTGACTGACACGTCTTCTTATGCTGATTGGCTTCGTGGATTTTGATTGATGTTGTTGCTTCGCTATATATATTGGCTATTAAACCTGTGTGTATGTAATCTATTCGGCTATTAATTAAAGACGCTTTTACTGCCCAGTGCTCAATGCTATCGAAAGCTTTTTCAAAATCCATAAGCGCAATATATAGTGCAATATCATATTCGTTGGTTCGTTCTGTTAGGATTTTGGTGATCAACAGTACTAAAACCTTTTCTGAAGCCTGCTTGTTCTTTTGATTGATATCCGTTAAATTTTGTTGTTAGTCTATCTGTTAATATTTTCGTGAAAAGCTTATAAATTACGTGGAGTATTATAGGTGGATAGTTTTTTAGGTCTGCTCTATCGCCTTTCTTGGGTAGAATAATGGTTCTTTCCAGTTATTTGGGATTATTTTTTCTTTTAGTATTATATTCAGTAGGATATGGAGGGTATTAACTACAGTTTTACCACCGTACTTGAGCATTTCTGCCGTTACTCCGTCTTTTCCAGGTATTAAATAATAATAATTGCAGTAATAGATAATCAATATTTTGGAAAGCTAAAAGGGTATCATATTTACATACAAGTAGTACCTAATCAGTCATGGCACAGATATCCCTACCGAGTCCGACCAGGTCACAAATAGGGCATAGCTTAAGATCATTTAAAAAACATTTATCGTCTGTAGCTGCCAAAGGATTTTAAGTGGCAGCAAGACAAAAAACTTTGGCAATTTTTCAAAGGTTTGAATAGCTCATACTATGCTTTTCGATTGTCAAAATACCCGGTTTGATATTTATATTTAAGAGGCCTATGGTATCCCGTGGGATAGTTGTGGAAGATTTTTTTAAACTACGCTAGATTCATAGATCACACAATTTTAAGTCACCTGGTGTTTGCCTCCAATTCGAGTAGGAGAGTCGGTCTGACGTCATAAATTCAAGAAAGCGGCTTTTTTTTATGTTTTTTCACAACCTTGGACTTTTGCAAAATTAGTTTTACAGAAAAACTGTTAATACGTTTTCTGTTCGGAATAGAACAACAATTAAGGTAGTGAAGTAGTTAGCTTTATATCTTAAAAACTAACAAGGATACGAACTATTTAATAAACACAAAAATAATAGTATATTATAATAATAACTTTTCTTTTAGTTTCAGACTAAGTAAGAGCGTCTGTGTGACGTTATAAATCCAAGATTACAATTTTTTCCATATCTTATCAGTAACTTTTACGTTTAGCTTTCGCCACATCAACTTTACAGAAAAATTGTTTGGGTTATGATTTATTTGGAATAGAACACCAGTTTCATTACCGTTTCAATAAGCTTTGTATCTTAAGAACTAAGGTGCCTTCCATCCAGAATAAAGTGGTCTGGTAATGCAGGTATACTGAGGATTTCAGAATAGAGAAGAGGTCAGCAGCAGGTGTGTATCTATTACAAAACCATTGGCGCACGATTTTATTATGACATGAGTAGGATCTGCGTTTATGGGTAAGGATGTATTAAGAAATATGGAAGGACACAGCAAGGTTGATCTCTTAAAATTTCAGTGAAAATGGTGGATATCGCGGAGTATCTTTCCATGTCGACCCTAAAACGAGACTCGAACAGAAGCCCTGGAAAGTCAGACCAGAAATAAGGCAACTCAAACTCCTCATAGAATAGAAGGGCGCCTTAAGCAAGTTCCTTTCTTACTTTTCAGAGAAAATATATGAGACTGGTGATTGGGATTCACCTGGCTTTAGATTTGGCGTGTTAATGGTGTTTGAAGGATAAAAAATCCTCTCTATACGTGTTGGTCAAGTGTCGTGAAATCGCTGTAATAAGGCAGTTGCTTTTAGAAAAATGTGACCTTAGCCCCAGCTAAATCAGAAGGTATTAACCAAGACAAGCCAAGAGCTAAAATAGTGGGTACAAAAATACCTTTGTGTCAACGAAAAAGACTTGGTATTGAAATGGGGAAATTGTGTAATAGCTTCTTCGCTAAGGAGCTCTTAAGCTACCACTTAATCGGGCACATACTGTAAACAATAGGGAGAGTGCGAGAACAGCAGAACTTAATTTTATCTGACGTAGTGAGGTGGGGGAACGACTCTTAATGGGTATTAAATTAAAAGAAAAGGAGCTTTTTATTTTATCTCCTAAACTAATTGTACTTGTTGTTGGTGCAAGCAAGAAATTTCCTAATTTTCATTTTCTTTTCCTTTTCTGCGCGTTTAAAATAGTTTAAATTTTCGCGCTCTAAAATATGCATATGGGGTTTCACGGCACCGGACACGTGGAAGACAAGCAACGCCGCGATGAGTGCGCAAAGAACCACCGTCACAACAAGACACTAGCAAAATCACGTTCCCGAAAAAAGTGAATTTGAGGTGAAAAAACTGGACGTTTAAACGTCGACTGGAGCTGCAAGAGAGTCCGAGGTAGGTGCCTTTTCATATAAAATTCCATATGTATCGTAACTTTCCATTTTCATTCGTCAATATCGACAATTATTTTTAAATGTGCTTGTGAAGCCAATACCGGCGACCTATCAAAGGAAATTCCGTTATTTTTCAGTCCTTGCACGCACATTTAATGGCTTTTCGACCCAAATTATTAGTGTTCCAAACTACCTAGACTCCTGTGGTTCAGCAATTTCCTACAAAAATTCCAAATTTCTATTTTCTATTTCAAATTTCAAAATTTATTTCAATTTCAATTATCAGACCATATTGTTTTAGGACCTGTTGGGGATATGTTCCTTCAAAGTTGATCGAAGTGTTTATTACCGTTCAAAAATAGCTAGAGCCAATGCACATATTTCGTATAGTTTACTAGTTCATCAAAGAAAGTTGATCGCTTTGTTCATTACATTTTCAGTAAAAGTGGCGTCAATACGCCGAAACTGAAAATTTAAGGCGGTTCTTCCATCTAAATTCCTTTAATTATCGATTTTACAGGTGTCGCGTTAACGCGCAGGTGCAAGTGTCGCCGTCACCAAGGTCACGTTGCGCGCGTTGTTTCTTTGAATACCGAGGTTTCTTAAAAACTTTCAGACGGGACCGCTAGTCGTATGCACAGAGTGTGCGACTTGGAATCGAAAGGTGCGGGGTTCAATCCTTGGTGAGACATAAAAGTTTTTTTTAAGGGATATGTTCAAATATTAACATACAGACAAACTTACAAACATTTCATTTCAAAATTTTCGAAAAAAGTTAATAAAATTAAAATAATAAAATTGTTTAATTTTTGCTAAAATTCGGGTTATATTTTAAGCTATATTTTAAGCATTTTTTTGGGTAATTTTAAAACCAAATTAACTTTCAAAAACAAAAATGTCTACGCAAAAACAGAAAAAACTTTGCGACAAAAGGCTTTTGAGCTTCAACCAAATGGCGGAAGCTCACGAGGTAGCTTTGAAAGCGAAGTCGGATACAGCGTTTCACTTTTTGTTTAAATCCAGATATGAAGACGTCGAAGAATGTCATGCTCAATTCTATAATTTTCATAACCAAATTATTGGCTCTCTCGAAGAGTTTAAACTTTCATTTGACGAGCAGGATAAAACTAGAAAAGACTTTGACAACCTTTATTATGAATGTACGGGTATTTACTACGACCTTTTTAGGGCCAACCCTGCCAATTACGTAAGCAACCCTAACCAACAAAATATTGTTCAGAGGTCAAATACAAGATCATTTCCACAACCACGGTTGCCAATTTTCAATGGTAATTATAAAGACTGGCAACACTGGTTTGACTTATTTAAAGTCATGGTACATCAAAATTCTGATTTAAGTGATATAGAGAAATTTCAACAATTGCGGAGTTCTGTTCTGAATGAAGCCCTTTCTCTAGTAAAAACCATTCCCCTCGCAGATAGCAATTATCACATTGCGTATGAAACCTTAGTAAAGAGGTATCAAAATAAACGAATTATTGCTACTACCGCTTTGAATGCTATTAACTTTCTTTCAACTAAATCCAGTTCTGGGAAAGAATTACGTTCCATGTTGGATACATTTTCTGAGAATCTAGCCATCTTAAATGAGCTTGGTTTTCCTACAAAAGAATGGGACTTTCTTACTTTTAACATGATGCTCTCAAAACTTGAAGTCAAGATGAGGACTGATTTCGAACTTTACTATAGTAGAGAGAAAAACAATTCAGAAATTCCGTCCTACACTGATCTTTACACGTTTATAGAAAATCATTGCGTTGCGCTCGAATCTGTAGTGCAAATGCCCAGTTTTAGTAGGCAAAATCAAACCCCTAGACAACCTCAAACTACGCGTAATTCTCAACAGAACAGTTTTCAGAGAAACAGTTTTAATAATTTTAATTCACCTTCTGCTTTCAATACAACTATTTCAAATCAAAGTTCAAATTCAAGAAATCAACAAAATACTTTACAAAATAGCAATCAACGCAGCAACCCTCAAATACAAAATAATCAGAACAGATCTTTTAATCCAAAAATAAAATGTTACCTATGTTCTTCGAATCACGCATTATCGAAATGTATCGAATTTCAAAACAAAAGTCCACAGGAAAGGATGGGTTATGTTCGGCAGGTGAATCTATGTCAAAATTGCTTACATTTTGCTCACCAGACCGTGAATTGCCCCTCCTCCTACAACTGCTTTACGTGTGGAGCTAGGCACCACAGTCTTCTTCACGTTCCACAACCAGTAGCGCCCTCTGTGAGTGTTAATTCATACCCTCCAGAGAACGCTAATATTCCACTTTCCAATTCCAATAGCACCCCTATGTCAGGAAGCCATTCCACAAACTGTCATGCGACAATGATTTCCAAAAATTCCACTTTTCTACTTTCTACCGTTGTAGCTGACATGTTAGACTCAAGGGGACATTACCAACCAGTTCGTATCTTACTCGATTCTGCCTCAGAGGCAAACTTTATTTCAGAAAAATGTCTAAATCGTTTAGGTCTTTCGAAAAGCTTCTTTTCTACTTCTATTCAAGGCTTAAATCAAATGACATCTTCCAATACCAAAGGTAAGACGAAATGTCTTATCAAACCTCAAGGTCAAGCGGGACCTACCTTTGATTTTGAGGCTTTAGTACTTCCAAAACTTTGTACAGAGATTCCTTCTTGCGCTGTCGACTCGAGCAAGTGGAATCACATTCGCAATATCAAACTTTCTGATCAAAACTTCCATATACCAAGTTCCATTGATGTCCTAGTAGGTTGTGAACTTTTTCCGCATCTCTTACAAGAGGGAGTTATCCACGGAGAGCGTGGACAACCTAGTGCTTTTAATAGCATCTTTGGCTATGTGCTGATTGGTAAAGTTGAAACTTCAAAGCAACAAAATCCACAATCACTCATAAGCTGTTACACTTCCATCGAACCATCTCTGGATATCTGCCTAGAGCGCTTCTGGGAGATAGAGCAGGTTCCACATAAGGTTCATCACAGTCCTGAGGATATTATGTGCGAAAAATTATTTTCACAATCAGTTTCACGCAACGAATCAGGTAGATTCGTCGTTCCATTACCTTTCATAAACTTAGAACCCCAGTTGGGTGACACCTATCCAATCGCTTTAAAACGTTTCAAGCTTCAGGAAGCTAGACTTCTCAAAGACTCAGCTAATTATCAAGCTTACAAAGATTTTATGCAAGATTATTTAGACACTGGTCACATGATACCTATTCCTACGCCTATATCTAAAGATGTCTTGGATAATTCCTACTTTATCCCTCATCACAGTGTCTGGAACACTGGGAAGATAAGAGTGGTCTTTGATGGGTCTCAACGTAGTCCCAGAGGTGTCTCACTCAACGAGACGTTGTGCGCAGGTCCTAAACTGCAAAATGATGTCCGTGAAATTTTACTTAATTTTCGAATTCATGCTGTAGCCTTTGTTACTGACATAGTAAAAATGTTCCGACAGATTTTAATTATTCCTGAGCACACGCGTTATCAAAATATTCTATGGAGATTTTCTGAGGATGATCCTGTCCAAACCTACTCCTTAAGAACAGTTGTTTATGGACTTAAGTCATCACCTTACTTAGCTATTCGTACTATACAAGAACTAGCTAAACTTGAGTCTGAAAGGTATCCTAATGCTTCCAAGGTGCTTCTTAAAGACATTTACGTCGACGACGTGCTCACTGGGCAGGATTCTGTGGCCTCTGCCAAAGAACTTCAGTCGGAGTTAATCTCCCTGTTGCGCCTAGGAGGGTTTGAACTTAAAAAATGGGCGAGCAACAGTCCGGAACTTCATTCTCAGAATCAGAAACACAAATGTCCATTCGTTTCGACAAATCCGAACCTAATTTTGTAAAAATATTGGGTCTCCAATGGAATCCTATCTCAGATTCGTTTACCTACTTGGTCGTACCAAAAGATAAACCATGCACCAAGCGAGGTATCTTATCTCAAATCATGAAAATTTTTGATCCCTTAGGTTTCTGTTCTCCCGTTTCTTTACTTGCTAAGCATCTCATGCAAGATCTGTGGAAGGAGAAGCTGGACTGGGATTCTCAGCCTCCTCCGCATATCGTAAATGTTTGGAATCAATTTCGAACCGAACTTCCAAATCTTTCAAATATTCATTTACCTAGACGCCTTTCCATTGATCAACCACGTAGCATTGAACTTCACGGCTTTTCAGACGCCTCTATGATAGGTTACGCGGCTACGGTCTATTTCAGAATGGAGTCAGTATCCGGAGAAATCCATACCTTTCTTGTAATGGCCAAATCTAAGGTCGCACCAGTGAAAACAGTCAGTCTTCCGCGACTGGAGCTTCTTGGTGCCACTTTACTTTGCGACCTAATTTCCTTTATTCAAAACACTTATTCAGATATTCTTAACTTCAACCAAATCTGTGCATGGTGTGATTCCCAAGTGGTTCTATGCTGGTTGGCGGCTTCACCTCACAGGTTTAAAACGTTTGTGGCAAACCGTATCTGTCACATTCAAGAAACCATTTCTCCTACGGCCTGGAAATATATTCCATCAGCGCTAAATCCAGCCGACTGTGCTTCGCGCGGTCTTATGCCTAATCAACTTGTCAAACATGACTTGTATTGGGAAGGTCCTCGTTTTCTTAGGCTACCAAAAGAGAGCTGGCCTGATGATTTTCGCTGTCCAGACCCTCCGGAAAACGAGGTTATTCTGGAAGAACGAAAATCAGTATTTCAAACATGCACAGTTGAACCACACATGCTTGATACTTTTCTTTCTCGTTACTCTTCCCTAGAGAAAATTCAACGCATAATTTCCTATATTTTTCGCCTTACCGAAAAGAAATCTAAATATCCTAACGAAAATATTATTAAGTAGAACTTCAACATTCTCTTATTGTTCTCGTTCGGCATGTTCAACGTTCCATCTTTGCTGATCTCATTTCACGTTTGAATGACGCAAAGCTACTTCCTAAACAATTTCGTAAACTTTCACTTTTTCTAGATACACAAGGCTGCTTAAGAGTGGGGGGTCGATTACCACATTCTTCCGAACTCTCTTATTCAGCAAAACACCCTTTATTTTTACCACGTTCTCACCGTCTTACTCAACTTGTCATTGAGTACACTCACAAAAGGTACTGTCATCCCGGTCAAAAAACGTTGCATTACCTCTTGAGACAACAATTTTGGATCCTTTTCCCTCGCTATGCAATCGAGAGCGTAACTTCTCATTACATTTTATGCTATCGATTAAATCCTAAACCTTCCGTACAAATCATGGGCAACTTGCCTGCTCAACGCATCTCTCAAGTAAAGGCATTTTCACATGTTGCCATAGATTATTGTGGTCCCTTTCCAATTACAATGGGAAAGTACCGAGGTGCAAAGGTATCCAAAGGTTATATTCTTGTCTTAGTCTGCTCCGCAACAAAGGCAGTTCACCTAGAACTTACCTCCGATATTTCCACCCCTACCTTTCTTGCGGCTTTTAAGAGATTTGTGGCAAGAAGAGGAAGAATCTCTGACATTTACTCAGATTGTGGTAGGGCGTTCTTGGGAGCTGATCGTTTACTCAAACAGTACTCCCAGGAAGCATGTAGTCCGCACCTAAACGGACTAGCTGAGGCAGGAGTTAAATCCACCAAGGCAAATTTAAAACGTGTAATAGGTGAGCAACGGTTAACCTATGAAGAGTTTTTTACTTTTTTGTGTCAGGTCGAATCCATACTAAACAGCCGGCCTCTGTATGCCCAAAGTATGGATCCGAATGACTTTCTTCCACTGACCCCTGGTCATTTTCTTACCCTGGAACCGTTGAATTCAGTACCAGAACCCGAATTTTCTGATTCCAAGTTGAACACCCTGTCCCGCTGGCAGCTGGTGCAAAGGCTCCAGTCCGATTTTTGGAAACGCTGGAACTTGGAGTACCTAAACACCTTGCAACAGCGTTCTAAATGGACAGAGGCTTCTAACAATATTAAACTAAATACTTTAGTCGTGGTAAAGAATGAACAAAAACCGCCATTGCAATGGGCTGTTGGGCGAATTGTCGACGTACACCCTGGCTCAGACGGTCATATTCGTGTTGTGACCGTTAAAACAGCTACAGGAACATATCGTCGACCAGTAGTGAAACTATGTCCTTTGCCTATGCCCGACGCATAAGGCAAAATTTTCTTTTCTTTCTTAATTTTTTCTAAGTATTTTTTCTTTTCTTTTAATTTTAATTTACATGCATTATCTAATGCATATTTGGGTTAATGTTAAATTGTATCGTTTAATTGCTAATAGGCGAATATTTTTTTTTTCCTTTCCTTTTCTCAACTAAGTAAAAACACACGTGTTTTGGCGGCCGGAAAATGTTGGTGCAAGCAAGAAATTTCCTAATTTTCATTTTCTTTTCCTTTTCTGCGCGTTTAAAATAGTTTAAATTTTCGCGCTCTAAAATATGCATATGGGGTTTCACGGCACCGGACACGTGGAAGACAAGCAACGCCGCGATGAGTGCGCAAAGAACCACCGTCACAACAAGACACTAGCAAAATCACGTTCCCGAAAAAAGTGAATTTGAGGTGAAAAAACTGGACGTTTAAACGTCGACTGGAGCTGCAAGAGAGTCCGAGGTAGGTGCCTTTTCATATAAAATTCCATATGTATCGTAACTTTCCATTTTCAATCGTCAATATCGACAATTATTTTTAAATGTGCTTGTGAAGCCAATACCGGCGACCTATCGAAGGAAATTCCGTTATTTTTCAGCCCTTGCACGCACACTTGTATTTTTTAAAATTTTTATTGTAATGTAATTTTCGTTCCTCCCCCTTTTTTGTTTTTTATTGTTTAAATATTTTTACCACTTTTTTGTAAAAAAATAACCTTTTGTTAATCAAGATTTTATTTAAATATTGTAACGTCTTTTTATCTCTGAAGTAGGTAAAAAACCATCACCGAAACGTCAGCAAAAATTAATGACAACAAACAATAAAAAATTGGCCAGTCCAAAAGGTCGTGATTTTCTTCTTCCTAGAACAATTTTCTGGACGTGAATATCAAAAACAGAGAAAAGGAGCTGAGGAGAGTTGTGGCTAAAAATAAGACTTACCTCAATTGTGGTTTGTTTTCTTTGGGCGGTATTTACCCTTTAAATTTAAATTTTATCTTTTAACAGCACTTGGATATTTTTAAGGCACTGTTAAGTTCTGCGAAATCGCGGCTAAATGATTTAGTTTTTAATTAGGCGAACTTCAACACTAATCAGCAAGTAGTTTTAGTTCGGCAATGCTACAGGGAAGCAAAGATCAACTTAGCTAGCGTCAAAACAACGACGAATGCATACTGTCTTTTTCGTTGTTTCCGTTAATCGCTTGTTGACTCCATACAAGGTAGGTACTCGTATTTTAAATGGGTCAGTTTAGAGAAAAAAGGTAAACGGAATATTACGTGTGTTAAACAAAGAAACATCAAGAATTTGGAATTGCTTCAGTTTTAACCTTAATATTTACAATTTGAATGTGCAAGAAACATATATTTTTTTTATCCCAACGTAATTCTTTATTCTTAACATCGAGTTGAAGTCAAATTTCAAAAAATAAATAAAAATTAAATAAAATGTTTTGTAGATCAAAAATGTAACTAAGGGCGTGAAAACGAACCAGGTATGTGATCACAACATTTCGTTTCCGAGATTTTTAGCTGTTTCTGGCAACTCTGACGTATAAAAGTGTTGGTGCCTTTGCGTTCTAATTGTAGGTAGTGATAAAGGAAGAAAGTTCTGCTCATGTTTAGAACTAAAACATAAAAGTAGGTCCTAGCAAGAGCCTAGTGATCCTTGTTTATGGGAGATGTCTGTGTTTCTCGATTCAATCGCCGCCAAACAGCCGCTCTAATTAACACAATGTAATTAAATCAATTAAAGCCGCAACGTCCGCGCGGCTGCAGTAGGATTTATTTTAAATTCCCTCCCAAGATGTTAACCCTTCCGTTTTCCGGGGGATTTCCCCATCTTACATAACGATATAATGTATAGCCTACCAAAAAAACAAGGCCGAAGATTGCTGGTTAGTTTCGAAACTTAAACACTAGTGTCGTAAAGGACTTCTCAGGATTTAAAAATTTGTAAAACTTGGTGGGTATTATTTTTAAAAAATGTAAATGCAAACTGCAAATGCTGTTTAGAACGTTTTTGGTTGTGCGATGCCTATTCTCCACCTCCTTCATTTCTGACAATCATCTTCTGTCAGGTTTTTTGACTCATTGATCTTTGGATTAACTGTTGCCATTCCAGCTTAGGACGCCCTCTTTTTCTGTGCCCTATTGGTTGCTATTTTAGGACCTGTTTTGGTAGTCTTTCCTCGTTCATTCGTTGTATATGGCCGTACCATATCATTTTTTTTTAGTGATGTCATCCGTTATGCTTCCCTCGATTCCCATTCTTTCCTTTATGGTCTCATTTCATATATGATCTGCATCTTTACCTGTCTTATCAAATATCGCCCGAGCCTGAGTGGAAGAACAAGCCTGAGTGGAAGAACGCTGCTATCCATTCTCCTGAAGAATAGATAGTGCGAACTCTGACTTTTGTCGTAAGATATCTTAGGTTATATACTTTTGTAAAATGTATCAACCTTTCGACAATAAAAGCCTTAATAATAATAAGATTAATACATACTCATTGCATGGAGATATTGTTTGTCCATCGTCTAGTTCTAACTTACTTGGTTCGTTTCCAATGCAACCGAACCATTGTTCCGAACCGAACGGAACCGAACTTACTGTATTTTATCCATGTTCACTGTTAACCCCCACTTTTGGTATTATTCCGTTAATTTTCTCATCATATACTCTTCTTTACCCTTAGCTACAATTACTTGGTCGTCAACAAACTGTAGTGTGTTTATGGTAAATCAGTCGCTAAGTCGTATACCATGTACTTTACGTTTCCAGTTTTTTAGAGCTACTGCGATATATATTTTGAAAAGAATTGGAGTGATACAACATAGCTGTCGATTTTTAATTTTAGATTTAACCCTTTGTATAGTTCTCTAACACTGTCCATAATTTTTCTACTGGAACGCTACCATATGCTTTTTGCTTTAAAAAGAATATTGAAGATTCCTGGCAATGAAATTTCCTGAAACATTCTCAAGATATAAGAAAATAGGAGAATGTAATCCTTTCTGTGTGGATAGCATGAGAGCTCAATAATAACAGCCATAGCTGTTATAGTTCTGGGGAGCCCGCACTTCTTCTAGATCTTGGAAGCAAGGAAGATCTAGAGCGTTATATCTCGTCCTGTTAAGGTCAGGGTGCACACAATAGATGTTTTATGCTCCCCGGTTTCTTTTTGTCCCTACAACTATTGCAGCAGTATTTTTTCGGTACGTTAAAACGAATGGCAAGCGCTCCAAAGAGGCAGTGACCTGTAATAACCGAATTCCATAATAGAAATTCCCAAGATTGTTTCTCCTATACCCTGCATTCTTAACGAGTTGATTGCGAACAGATGGTTGGGTACTTTCGCAATGAGCGCTGGTTATTCCTTTCTTTTTATAAAAAGAGAGATATTTCTGTGGTCTTCCTTACACCTTAAAGCCATTCAAGAACTTGCGTTCTGCTCTGTATAATAAAAATATATAAAAAATCGTTTAAATATAATTTTCTAATTTTTTGTTGTTTTTTGGCCTCTTATCTCTAGAAGCTACAGACATAAATCCCTTTACCCGGAGAGCTACCACCAGAGATACTATCTAATATTAAGCGCGAGATTCCCGTGATTTAAAAGGAAGGACGACATCAAAGCCCCAAAAATAAAGATATTTTATGGAATTTTTTGCGTGTCATAGTATTATTCACCTGCGCCACTGTGGCATAGCTTGGAAAAGTTGTCGGGTCGGAAAGCCGAAAAAAGAGCACAGGCAAATATCAAGAGGTGGCAGTGTGGCGTCTGCTGAGATTTGCTTCCGCCTCAATGATCTTAAATGCGCTCAAAACGGCAGCCGAGCGATTGCGAAGTATAATGACATTAAACTCATTAAATCAGAATAAAGAATCTTAAAAGACGTATTTTGCCGCATCGCGTCCTATTCGGCTTTATCCTGGCGTAATCCCGAAAAAATAAGCAAGCTTACGTGTCTGAGCCAGAAGAATCTTTCCCTAATTTTTACTATATTTTCTCTTAGTTTCTTAGAGTTTATCTATCTTTCTATCTACCTAGCCTTCTTCGATCCATCTCTGGACAGGCCTCCCCCAATATCTTCCACTCTTCTCTGTCTGTTCCCTACTTCTTTTATTTTTCCAAGGTCTCCAGTTTACAATACATTTGTTTCATCGATCGTCTTTCTGTCTGATATTATGACCGGTAAATTTCAACTTGAATTTTGCTACCTATCCTCTGAAATTCCTAACTTTTATTTTATTTCTTATTCATTCATTCCTTTTTCTATCTGTTAGCTTTACATGTAACATTTGTCTTTCCATTGATCTTTGGGTTTTTGTTAACTTATCCATGTTTGATTTTGTAAATGTCCAGTTCTGGTATGTGAGTACCAGGAAGGATACATTTCGTTTTGACGTATTGACGATATGTTTTATTTTTTAATATATGCTTAATTTACTGAATGCTGCCCAGGACAATCTTACTCGTCTCTTGATTTCAGCCGTTTGGTCTTCTTTTTTTAGTTTAATAATTTGTCAGAAATATATATATATATATATATATATATATATATATATTTATTTATATATATATATATATATATATATATATATATATATATATATATATATATTTCTCCACTTGTTAGTTTTTTCTGGGTTTATTCTAGTCGTGATATCTACACCTGTGTTTGTTATGATTTTAGTTTTAATATTGTTCATACTCAAGGCTATATTTTTGCTGTATCTAGTTCTTCAAGAATTTTTATCAGTTCTTCTTCTTTATCTGCTATTAAGGCGATATCGTCAGCATATCTTAGGTAGTTCAAGGATTGTCCACTTAATTTGATGCCTATTTCTTTAAAAGCTGAGTTTTTAAAAACATCTTTTAGGGCCTGGTCAAATAGCTTAGGGGATATTGTGTCACCCTCTATGGCCCCACAATACTGTAACTCGGTGCTTTTGTTGATAAATAGTACAAGGGCAGATCCAGAGGTGCTTCTCGGGGGGGAGGGGGCACTTTAGGTGACATTCTCTGTAAAACGGTATATATTTTTCTAAGCAGCATTTTATTGAATTAGTCAGTGGTTGTAATTTTGATGATAATAACAATTCATGCGCAGCAGGCAAAAATTTTGAATTTTTATTAGCAAAAACGCTACTTTTTACTCATTTTTTGTATATTCTAAAAATTCTCGGGGGGGGGGGTGCAAGTGCCCCTAGTGCCCCCCTCCTGGATCCGCCACTGAAATTGTATAGTTTTTGAAATATGAATTTTCAAAATTTGGGCATTTTGGTCTAAAATTCGCTAAATGACGTTTTTCCGAATCCTAACTTAAAGTGTAGTTTTTTCGCATCCATATAGTCCCACCAAACTGACACTTTTGATAAACCGTATAAATTTTGAAATATGAATTTTCAAAGTTTGGTCATTTTGGTCTTTTGGATTCCCTACCGTAAAATTCGCTAAATGACGTTTTTTCGAATCTTAACTCAGGATGTGGTTTATTCGCAACTCCATGGCTTCACCATACTGTAACTCGGTGCTTTTGTTTATAAGCTGTATAGTTTTTAAAATATGATTTTCCAAACTTTTCATTTTGGTCTTATGGGATTCCCTACCCTAAATTTCACTAAATGACGTTTTTCGAATCTTTACTCATGGTGTGGTCTTTTTGCATTTCTATGGCCCCACCAGGTGTAATTACCACTTTACCACCAGTTAAATCCGCGCTTGTGATAACTTTTATAAGCTTGAACAAGGACATGTGTCAAGTTTTCTGGAATTTCTCATAATTTTTGTGCCAAGCCGCATCTTAATACTTGTACATTAATTGTAAATTTCTAGACTAGTGTAAAACGTATCGTGTTTGGGCCTCCTAACGAAAGCTTTGTTGGCAAGTGGTTTAAGTGGTTTTGGCTGTAGGTTACCGATCCATTTGTACCGGATTGACCGTTAAAAGGAATCGACCGGACGTCGAGGCAATGGACCAGAAATAAACGGGACTGGGGGATGAATTTTTAAGCAAATGCTTACAGGGGTGTATAGAATATTTTATTTTGCGGAAAAAAAATGTACAATGAAATTAGACACCCTTAAGGTCAGTTGTTGAATAATTTAATGTTGCGGTCGGTCATATATACAGCCGTTTACAAGACTGTCTACAGTATTTTCAAAAAATATAGCGACTCCTTAAACCTATATAAACATTTCATGCTGCATCAACAATTAAAGGACAAATAGAAAAATACAAATTATTGAGCAAAGGAAAAGATCGTACGATCCCAAAGGCTACCAGTCTCAAAAATTTACCAGTCGACGGTGCTCCGATACCAGGCTACTTTTTAACTACAGATTTAAGGCCACTTTAGCCGTCTTTTAAAGGACTTTGTGCAATGGAGATCCTAATTTTTATTGTGGGTATTTTTTTTTTATTATTATCTTTTTTCCGACTGTAAGAGTCAAATGTGTCTTCTTCAAAATACATTTTGTGTTTAGAAGATATTGTAAAAATTTTGACGTGTCCTATACAATTTATATATTGTCTTAAAGGAAATAAATGTATATCATCTTATCTTATCTTTAAGAGCTAGAGGATACCCGATTCTATTTAGAAAATTTGCCTTGATAGTTACTTCAAATTTTTTATCCAGGTGAGAGTTCTTCGATCCATCTTTAAACATAGGCCTCCTCCAATAACTTCCACCAGAAAAAAGGTAAAAATGGCGCCTAACGGGTCAGACGCTTTGTTTACATGCGGAAGTTGTAAAGTTAAATTTAACGAAATAGAACAAAAAGTTAAATGTGGTGGTATTTGTAACAAGTTCTACCATAAACAGTGCACCAAGTTATCACGTGAAAAAGCAGAAATTTTAATGAAAACTTCCAACCTTCGTTGGTTTTGTGACAACTGTAATGAAAACAACAGCATCATAGCTTCACTGTTATTGAAGCTGCAGGACGATATTAGCGAACTTAACGCAACAGTTAAGCTTCAGGTAGGAGTCACACAAAATCAAAACAATAAAATAGACAACCTAGAAAAGAAAATAGTTTCTTTAACCTTAAATAAAGTGGAAAATTCCATGGGACACGAAAAACTAAACAATAACAATAAAGCAACGACATCTAGGCCTGACTTAGGACACCAACGACCAAGATCGAACTATTCTAAACCTGAAATGTTTAAACAAAATCAATTACCTGTGCCACACACGCAGATTACTGCAGCACATCACAACCTTCAAAACCACGAAAATCTACAGATTAGTGCAAGGTCTACGCCAGAAGATGCACTTAACACTGTTAGTAATGACGGTTTCACTTTAGCCCAATCAAGAAGACGCAGAAACAGAAACGTTGTCAAAGGAACGAGTTCATCAAGTTCAATTAAAGCAATAGAAAAGAACGCATGGATCTTTGTAACAAACCTAAACAGAGATACTACAGAAGAGCAAATAAGCGCGCATCTGAAGACATATTGCTCACAGGTTCAGACTAAAAAACTGGACCTCAAATCAAGAGAAACACGCAGTTCCTTCAAAATATGCGTTCCATTTCAGTACAAGGAGGCCATCATGAAAGGAGATATATGGCCCGCCGGTACCGTCATAAATAACTTTTACTTTCCGAAAAAACCGAATCAAAATAATACATCAAGTGATTTTTTAAACTCAACAATAAGACATACTCAGAACTCATAGTTGTTCACTGCAATATTGGAGGAGGCCTAATAGATAAAAAGGAAGCTATCGAGAGATTATTAAACAACCACGACGTAGATATTTTATGCCTGACCGAACATCATCTTAAAGAAGATGTGCAAGACTTTAAATTTAATGATTATTCTGTATGCAATTATTATTCTCGTTCAACTAATGACAAGGGCGGTGTTTGCATCATCGCTAAATCAAGCTTAAACATTTCAAAAATTGACTTTAACAATAGCGAACCTCTTGTTATGGAAATGTGCGCGGTTAACTGCCATTTTTCTGACAAAACCCTCTCACTAATTACAGTTTATAAACCCCCAAACTCTAACTTTAAAACTTTTCTTAATAAAATGGCAGAAGCCATAGAAAATATTTACAACCCAAATAATAACCATATTATTTGTGGTGATTTTAATATCAATCTTCTAAAAGAAACCGATAATACGGTTAGAACGTTTAAAAACTTTTTAAATGGGTTTAACTTATATCCTACAATTTTAAAACCAACTAGAATAACATCAACTACAAAAAGTTGTATAGACAACTTCTTTGTCGACTTAACCGACCTATATGCAGATGTTTATGATACATTCCTTTCGGATCATACATATCAAATTTTAAATATAAATATTAATCTCAACTTTAATGAAAACAAAAAAGAGTCACAGTATACCAGGCTTTTCAACGACAGTAACACCTTTTCCTTTCAAGCTTCAATTTCTTCAATTGATTGGCAGAACTTATTTCGTGGATTCACCGACGTAAATACTATGTTTGATATATTTTACTCAAAAATACGATTGGCATTTGATGAAAATTTTCCACTAGTAGAGAAAAAATTTAAAAAAAGACACAAATGCAATGACAAAAAATGGGTCACTACAGAGATAAAGAGTCTATCCTACATGTTACAAGAAATGAACAAGATACGAAAACGAATAAACATGCCTTTTTACACCAAAAAATACAAAGATTTAAGAAGTTACTATTTTAAAAAGACTAAATTAGCTAAGAAAACCTATAACAACTCAAGAATTTTAAATGCAAATAACCTGAACAAGGAAAGTTGGAGTATAGTGAAAGAAAACATGGGTAAAACTTCCAAAACTATAATAGAGCTCAACCACGACGGTACTCAAATAAAGGACCCTTTAGACATTTGCGAAACATTTAATAAATACTTTGCAAATTTTGCGAATGGCTGCGACCCACCTCGGGATCCAGACCTATCGCACATCAACATAGAAGAAAAATCTATGTTTTTACGCCCAACTAACACCCAGGAAATTCAAAAAATCATAAAAAAAGTATGTCAAAAAAATTCGTCCGGTGTAGACGAAATTCCCGGTAAAGTAATTATATCAATACAAGATCTAATAGCTTCTCCATTAGCGCACATAATAAACGAAAGTTTTACACAGGGCATTTTCCCGAAAGCCCTTAAAATCTCAAAACTTGTCCCAATCTTCAAAAACAAAGGAACTAGACTTGATATTAAGAACTACAGGCCAGTCGCTTTGCAATGCCACGTAGCAAAAGTTTTCGAAGCATGTTTTAACGAAAGGCTAACCAATTTTTTGGAAACTAATAACATTTTCTCCAAATGTCAAAATGGTTTCCGAGCCAGACGTTCGACGGACACCGCACTCGAATGTGCTCTTCAACATATTTATGACAGCCTTAACAACAAAGACCATGTTATGGGCCTATTCTTTGATATGAGCCGTGCCTTCGACACCATTGAGCATGATCTACTGTTCCAAAAATTAGATCGTATGGGAGTAAGAGGTGCTTGCAATACTTTCATTAGATCGTACTTATCAGAAAGATATCAACAAACAATGCTTGATGGTGCCAGGTCTACGGCTCAAGAAATTCGAAGGGGAACGCCACAAGGCTCCATAATATCCCCGACTCTCTACCTGTGCTATGCCAACGACCTACCAACAAATTCCTTGGCCGACACAGCGTTTACAAACTATGCAGACGACACGGAAAGCTCAGTCTCAGCAAAGAACGAAGAGCAGCTTAAGAATAAATCTCAGGCATGCCTTAACCACGTTGCAGATTGGAGCACCTCTAATGGCATTAAACTAAACAACACAAAAACGGTCGTCATGAAATTTCTTCCAAAGAACACATCCACGGATTCAAGTCTTCTGCTTAGAGTGGAAGGGCAATCGATTGAAAATGTCGAAACCAGTAAATTTCTTGGTGTTTATATAGATCAGAAACTAACTTGGAATAGACATATTGATCACGTGTTGGCAAAACTTAGTTCTTGTTCATTTCTAATTTTAAACATAAGAGATACCGTGTCGCTGGACGTTCTTAAGCTGGTATACTTTGGACTGTTTCAATCTGCTATGGCCTACGGAATCATTCATTGGGGAAATGCAGCGCGAGTCGATCAAATTCTAATCGCGCAGAAACGGGCGATAAGATATATGACTAAATCAAGCAAACGAACATCTTGCAAAGATCTTTTTAAGTCTCTCAAAATAATGACTTTTCCATCCCTATTTATTTATTCACTTCTTATCTACGTAAGAAAAAGTATAAATAAATGGCCGAAAACATCCGAAAAACATGACTACGAAACTAGAAATCGGAATCAACTACAAATTCCGTTCTCTAGACTTGCTATAGGCCAGCAGAGTCCCCAATATCTCGGACTTAAAATTTACAATCATGCACTAAAAATGCAATGTTTTACAGAGACAGATAACTTTAAAACTTTTAAAAATAAAGTGAAGGGTTTTGCAACAGAAAAGAGTTATTACTCTCTCAAAGATTTTTTTTCAACTTAATGTAAAGTGTGTGTTTTTCGATGTATAAAAACTTTTGTTTGTTATTTATTTTTTAAAAAATTTTAAGTCTTCTAAAAATGTATTTTAAACTTTTTAACTTTTTTTTTTGTGACGTACTAACAAGATACTCTTTTGCATAAATATTAGTATATTAAGGCAATATTGTATTTTCAAAAGCGAAATATATATCTATCTATCTCTATCTATCTATCTATCTATCTACTCTTTTCTGTCTGTAGCCATGTTCATCAATCTAGTCCCCGCATGTTTTTTTAAATCGTCAGGTCATCTCATTTGGGGTCTTCCCCTACTTCTTTTGTTTTCCCAAGGTGTCCAGTCTACAATAAATTTGTTCCATGGATCGTCTTTGTCTGATATTATGACCGGAAAATTTTAATTTTGCTACTCCTCCTCCGACATCCCTTACTTTCGTTTATTTCTTATTCATTCATTCCTTTTTCTATCTGTTTACTTTATATGTAATATTTGTCTTTTCAATGATCTTTGGGCTTTTGTTACTTTATCTATGTTTGATATTGTGTGATAAGTGTCCAGGTCTGAGATCTACATGTGACTACAGAAATTATTTATACATTTTTATTTTATGGTACTAAGGATATTTTTTATTTTTTTAAGAAGTAGTTTATTAGCCGTTTGGTTTTCTTTATTTAGTTTAATAATTTGTCCCACATATAAATATTCCTCTAGTTGTCCTATTTTTTCTTGGTATATTTTAATCGTAATATGTTCATCTGTGTTTGTTATGATTTCAGTTTTGTAGTTCATACTCAAGCCTATATTTTTAGCTGCTGTATCTAGTTCTTTCAGCAATTTTATCAGTTCTTCTTTCTTATCTGTTATTAATGCGATATTGTCAGTATATCTTAGGTGCTTCAAGTATTGACCTGATTAAATAGTTAGTAGGGGATATTGGTTCACCCGCTAACATCTCTTCTTATGAGGATTGGCTTGGTTCCTTCGTGGATTTTGATTGATGTTGTTGCTTCGCGTGTATCTGTGATCTATTCGGCTATTAATTTAAGTTGCTATCACTACCCAGTACTCAGTGCTATCGAAAGCTTTTTCAAAGCCTATACACGCATTATAGAGTGAAATGTTGTACTCGTTGGCTCGTTCTATTAGGATTTTCATGGTTAATAGGTGGTCAACTCCACTGTAACTTTTTTTGAAGCCTGCTTCTTCTTTTGATTGATATCCGTTAAATTTTGTTGTTAGTCTACCAGTTAGTATTTTTGTGGAAAGCTTATAAATTAAATTAATCTTATAGGTCGATAGTTCTTTAGGTCTGTTCTATCGCCTTTCTTGTGTAGAATAATGGTTACTGATTCTTTCCAGTTGTTTGGGATTATTTTTTGTTTTAGTATTTTATTCAGGAGAATATACGTTGAGAGTACTATCGTTAATTTATGCTCTCCTGAAATTTCTTAAAAGTAGACTCTCATAGTAGTAGATTTATGTCTGCTGCACGACTTCATCTATAGTACTGTGGCAATTTAAAATCCATTGGAAATTCAAGAGATCCTCTTTGAGTTTAAATTTAATATGTCCAGTTAGCCTAAAATGTCTCAATTTTCAAAAAGTATTATCTAAAGCAGTTATTAATTTTTTTATGGACAGACACTAGACTGTCCTCTGTGGGTAAGTTTCCGAAGGTTTTATTAACACATTATTTAGCTTAATGCAATAAAAGATAGATGGATAAACAAACCACAACATAAGATTTGACTTGTAACATAAGGCAGCGCCAAAATTTAGGAAAGGGTTTGTTCCTTATTAAACACTATATAGCCTTAACAGTGGATCCGGAGGAGATGTAATTAAGGCAAAACCGCTTTATAGATGCGTAATGACAGATATCTAAGCAACCATTAAGCTAATTGTAGCTGTGCAAGAGCAATCAAGATCTTCGTAACAGGTGTCGCAACGGATCGGATACGATTTGAGACAGATGGCGGTTTGTGGTTTTAGGGTTTTAAGCTCTTGTTTATTTTGAGCTTTAAAATTTTGATTACTCTTCTCTATGATCCTAGTACTAGGTTTAAAAAATCTATAAACGGATTCGTTTAGAACAGAAAAAACGTCATATCAAAATTTGCAATCTTACCGGCCAGGTTTGCAATTTGAGAATTGTATTTGTATTTGAGTATTTTGTCGGACTTTAAAGGAAATAACAATCAAACATTTGTGCTTTTGTCATAAACCTTCCAGTCACTTTTCGGGCTTAAACTATATGGTTCCCAGATATAAGAATTTGGGGTAACATTAGGTCTATCGTAAGGGGCGACTTTGGGCCTAGATCCATAAATAAATAGACAGTTTGGTAACGGGCTAGCATTATTCAGTTCGTTAGTAACAAAAAACTGAGTTAAACCAGTGATCCTCTGAATGGTTTCGGTAGACTGCCAATCCAGAAATCACAATATGGAATGGAGTATATAAAGTGCATATTTGGAGCTAGCTGCCAACGCTGGCTCATTCTCGCCTTCTGTAGTTTGTTAGGTATGTCAAAAAGTTTATGATTCATCAGTGGTCTAAGATTATGTTAACTAGATAGTAAAGAGACGAACACAGTAGATATGTGGTGCACAACGAGCCCAGATTGAAATGGCGTAAGTCCAGAATAGGTCGTTTTAGAGTCCTAACCGTCACTATAGTTTAATTATACATGCGTGGAACTTTAGTAACCATCTTTCCTAACTATGCACACTTACCTGCTGTAATAAATCCAACTTTAGAAGTTGAATACGAGGAAGAAGAGAACTTCATGCAAATTTTCAAGAATAAAAAATCAAAATCAAACAAAAAGCTTTTGTTTCTCTTTTTTTTCAAACTTGATAAGACAGAAGAGAATTTTCACGGCTTTATTAATAAAGTTTGCGACTTTCTAAGCAGCCTTAATAACACCAAAACGGAATTATAATTTGCCGGGTGACCAGGTTGAGGCTTTTCGGGGATTTGAGGGGCTCGACAACACCCCGCTAAGAAAAAGGGTTGGTTTCGCGGGGGCAGAGGCAAAGCAGTGCGAAAGAACGGGCAACTTTTACCCTTTTATAAATGAGGTAATATCCTTTTGCATTTCGGGTACATGTTTTAATCTCCCGACAATAATTAAAAACAAAGTAATATCGTTTTGTCTTTCTCGCTCCGGGCGTCTTTTCCCCGACAACTTTTAATGTTTCTTCATCTCGGACTTTGCGACTTTTCACGACTCTTTTGATTAGTCTCTCTCTATTCGGTTTACAATCCTTAGGGCTAACGCAATCAGTTTTATAGGATTTATTTGTTTTTTTTGCTTCTGTGCTATAAGCAAACAAATAGGTAATCGGTAAAAGGAAAAATTACAGAAAAAATTTTATATATATATATATATATATATATATATATATATATATATATATATATATATATATATATATATATATATATATATATATATATATATATATATCGGAAGATGCACACGAAAATTGTCCTTTGGAACTATTTCTAAACCTGACAAAAAGACCATCGGTCTAGTCGAGGTGATATATTAGACCGAGCCATACTTTCTCTCATTACACAAAACTATGGCGTTAGATAATAATCACACAACAAAATCAGTCGAGGAAGTACCTCATCATCTCATTACACAACACCATCATGATAACGTTAAACTTTCTAAAAATGTTTTTAACGTTTTCTAAACCTCACAACAAGACTATCAGTGAAGTCGTAGTATGATGCCAAGCTTGTCAGGACGTATTTCAAACAAGAATTGTTCGTATCCTTGTGACTGACTTTGATCGCTTGTTTGTAACATTTTCTGACTAGAGGACTATCCGTGTCGGAGTAGTAGAGTTTTCTAAACCTTACAACAAAATCAGTCCAGAAAGTACCTCATCATATCATTACACAACGCCGTGATGATAACGTTAAACTTTCTAAAAATGTTTTCTACGTTCTCTAAACCTGGCAACAAGACTATCAGTGGAGTCGTAATTCCAACCTTGTCAGGACATGTTTCAAACAAGGATTATTCGTATCCTTGTGATTGACTTTGAATAAAGTGAAAACCAAATAGTTTTATTAAGTTCCCAAATACGACAATCGCAAGTATTTCTGGCAGAGGTATACATTTTAGAAGAGTTATTGTTAGATAGCTTTGATCGGTTATAACGCAACTCTTGAACTTCTAATCGATTTTGAATTGTGACAGAGCTATAGCAGATGTCACAAAGCAGAGAGGGAGCTACTACTGGGGGAGTTTATTTTTAGTAAATCTCAGGAACGCCTAAATGTACGATACTATCTTCTTTTAAATCTACAAAGAGTTGAAAGTAGCTGTGGAGGGTTTTTTCTGTGATTAATTTTCAGTACGCACTCTTAGAAAATCGTACTTCCTGTAAATGTTTATACCGTTTTGTAAACCTGAGAAGTTCTTTATTTCCGCTAACCGTATCGCCTTTACCTTGACGCGTCGCCCATTCACGCGCCAAGCCGTTATCCTATTGCACCCTTGTGTATCATTTTCCGGCAATCATTCTCATTTAAACACTAACTTTAGGAAAGCACTTACGTTCACGTTAATTTTTATGTTATGCTCTTTCCATTCTCCCTGCGATGTGAAGGAGCAGAAAACAACTTTGGCGGCGGCGTTGGTTGCCGTTTATACCGCAAGAATTTTAATCGATCTTAAGCTGATCTTAAAACTCTGAGACACTGCAAACGGATAAAAAACCTTTCACAGATCCCCTTAATCTAGGAAACTTTTTAATTTCAACACTCAAAATATTTAACATGTTGTAAAATGTTAAATATTTTGGCCAATGAGACGAAAAACTATTTCCGTGACTCTTACGACATCGTTTTAGTCATGTACCTCTTTTTAATGAGATAAGTTCAAGGAGGATTGACAAAAAAACCTAGTGAAGACTCCAAAAGGTTGCTAGAATGAGAATTGAAAAAGGAGCCTAAAAGATCGGAGAACATTACAATAGTCATACATCTTAAAATCACTAATCCAAGGGTCATCAAGATCACTCTGATTTCTAAAGTAGTAGTAGGTAGTGCGTTTAGGTTCTTGTTCCTCTTGGGCAATGGTAATTTATCTCAGACTGCTTTTAAAGTTCTTATAACAAGTTTATTCTTCTTTCTTACAAAAACTATCCATGAGTTTTGGCCTTTTTGACTCAGTGGCGGACTGGGCAGCGATTGGGTTGCGTTGGAATCCAAAGCGATTGCACTCTGAGCCTTCAGACCTCACACTTCTTCTATTACCTTGCATCGTTTCCTTCTCCCTACGACTCTCATGACCAAACACTCATCAGTGATCTCTTTATAGGTTTTGAGTTTGACTTCAGTGTGTTTTTTGGCAATGTTATCCATTCAATGGACGTGACGCTTTTGCCTTGTGATGTTTTGGTTTTGATTTGTTTTTGTTAATTCTGTAGTCCACGGACTTCTTGCTCATCCATATACCATTATATTTTCGATATCTTGTAGCCGAGTGTGGCTATTCAATCTTTTGTAAGACGACACGAGGCCTGGTGCTATTATATATCCGGATACAAAACGAATCCATCTCATGGATAGCTTAAGGACAGTAGAGTTTTGAATAGGGACTCGAAGCTTGGAAAATTGCTTAGAAAATTAACCGTTTTATAGCTTGTCGTAAAACACTGATTGCCCAATTCTTTAACAAACAAAATTTTCGAGACGTGCCCTTTATTATCTTTGTTTCAGTTATTGTTATAATTGCTGTTGTTTTTAATTATTACACACCGCCACAAAAACAACACCATTGTTATACACCACCACAAAAAAAGCTTATAAGTAAATATTTTCTTAACCATAAATGCACAAAAGCACGTAGCTCCAATTGGCAACACTTTTTTATCCGCCTTTAGGGATTTTGAGCTTTGAAAAGTTCCACGCTGACACTTTTGTAGTAAAATTGTTCCGGAAAAATACAAAGAACAAACATAAAGCAAACTTCAAAACGAACAAACAAAAACGCAGGAGAGTTTTGACGTTATCAATCACAGTGGGAAAAATAACACGTACTGAACGCGTATTTCCAAATGAAGAGTCTGCAATAAGACAGAACATTTTACTATAATTGCCCGGTATTCAGTACAACAAGCCTCCTTGTCACAAAATAGACCAGAACTTTGAAAACACCATATCTCTCTCTCATACACACTCTCTAACTCATCCTTCATCTTTCGCAAGAGATCTTGCATTAATCCTACATAGGTAAAAACGAACATTTTCTTCGGTGAGTCTGATGAATACCTAAAAATAAAAAAGAACGCGATGAAATCAGATTGAATTGAGTTCTTCCTCGCCTTTTTTTGTTTTGTCTATTGTATGTACATGCCAAATATATTTTCAACGTAACCTTTACTCCTGGCATGCGGCTTTCTGGCTAATACCAAAATTAACTCCAGATCTTTTCGTCTACCTCAGCTAATTTGACTTCATCGATGAAAACAATAGGGTTCCGAGATGCATCGGTGAAACATCGGTAAAATCGATCAGGTTTCGTTAGTTTCGATGGATTCCACCAATCCACCAATCTCGACTCTGGGGGCCGGTGGGACATTCCGGATGAATATCATTTGTGATTCGCATCAATTCAATTCAAAAAATACTTTATTGTCAAGAAAAGAATTCTGTTGACAAAGCAGGATAAATCTAGTCTTAAAAAAAATTAATAATACTAACAAATAACTTAGCTAATAGCACTTTATAATTTTGTACGCCCTAGTTTAGTTTTATTATTGTTGCTTAAATAATTTAAAATAACCTGTGCTTTAAAAAATCTTATAAAAGTTGTGTTTAATTGAAAAACCAAAAAGATAAAAAGTATAAAACCTCAAACAAACAAAAAAAATAAAGTAGGTGCATTGGCAATAAATATAAACAATTTTAAAATAGAAAAAAAAAATAAAAAACACAAACATAAAAACAAGAAAGTATAACAAACAAACAAAAAAGTAAAACAGAAACCAAAATAAAATTTTGTAAAAAACATTAAATAAAAAAAAATTAGTACTATTTAAAAATTACAGCAACACATACATTTTCAAATTAATCAAAAAACAAGTAGGGGAAACTGTTGTATATTTTTCTGCACAGTGCACGTGGTGTTCTGTGATTTTTTTGTAGATTTGATTCATATTTAAAGAATCAGAATGTGAGGAATAGTTAGTAAACTAGCCCTTTGTAAATTTGATTCATTGTTGAAGAATAAAAGAAAATAATCAAAATGTTAGGAATAGCCCTAAATGTATATAATGATCCTGACTCCAGCTACTCAGATGAGGAATTAGAATTGATTCTTGTTTAGAAACAAAAAATTAGAGAATAAACATTGACTTCATCATGTTTCTTTTTATTGTTCGGATGCTTATCAGCACACCATCGATGAATATCCGATGTATATCAATTGTCATTTATCAACATTCTAGATGCCATCGACACTGTCACTACTGTCAATAATATGCCTACCTCACAAATTTCTTCTTAAAGTATCCACAAAAAATTATGAGATAAAATGACATGAACTTTTGTTGAAGGATGCATTCCAAAATCCTTCTGCGGTATAATGCGGGCGGTGTTCAAAAGGGCCTTAGAAAATGTGTCACCGCCATTCTCAGATAGCCTCTCGCAGTCATAGATTCATTCTCTTGTATTAATCCCGCATTAATAATCATTTTCCTTTTCGTCCTTTCCGCTATACACATATATCGCCTCAAGGCTAGATGACAATATGCCGCTGCTTTTGGTCCTGAAGTCTATTTGCGCCTTGAACAGACATCCAGGCCTCTTATAAAAGACTTTTAAGAAACAACTTGGTATTTAGAAATATTTATATTGTCAGGATAGAAAATAATGTCCTGGCACAAGTTACGTTTATACGCAAGTTTAAATTAACCCTAACCCTAAGATTAACAATCTATGGAAATGGACTTCTGTATATCGTTCATTTTGTATTAAAACCTGTAATAAACTGTATACGGAATAAAAACCATAAGCGATTGACCGGTCATCGATGATGTTTATACAGGAAACAAAACACATCTCGATATCCTACTAATGGCAAACGGTTTTAATTACAAACATCTCCAAAAGAGTTTAGCAGTTATTAGATAGTTTAAGTTGTGCTACGTATTTTTACGTAAGCAGGAGATTTGACAGTTACGCAAGCGCACTTCGTCACACCGTCGTCAAGATCACGTTAGGAGCTTACGTATTTACGTTAGCTTACGGCAGTCTGCGGGCACCTTAACGTTACCAAAGAATAGAATTGGTTGATTGACCGATCGAAAAATGGGGCCTAGACGATAATTTCCGCTTCCAGTACAAACGATTCTTTGCAAATATATTCCTACTGTAGTTGAAAAGACAAAAAACAAAATTGTAACATCAAAAAATCACAGTGCCGAATTCCATATTCTCTGCTATTAGTAGACTTGTTATGGTAACGTAAAAACATTCAACTTAAACTCAAATTTGGAACAAAACGTAGAGCGCTTAACGTGCAGTTTTACGTAAAAATACGTAGCACAACTTAAACTATCTAATTGCAAGCTGAAAACATAACGTCCCACACGTACGAGTTAACAGTGAAGACAAGTAGTAGTCAGAAGTGGAGTTTTCCAACTCTTGAAAAATACATCAATTAGATGCAGTTTGGGCCTCGAATCTACACTACTTTGGGAATGCTTTTAATATATTGTTACGGGTTCACAACAATAACTAAACCAAGCAAATGTCAAAAACCATTTGTCAATTTATTTTGACAACTCAATGTACAAAAACATATTCACTCATGACTTACTACTGAAATCGGATAACTTCGTGTTAATATCTGGCTATTACTATAGCTCGTTATAACTGACTGAGTCGTTAGGCGATGTCCACTCGCTTATATACCCTCTGCGATCTTTCGCGAACTATCTATTATTTTTCGGCGCCTAGAACAGTCCCGTATACAAGCGAGTGTAAGTCACAGATAACGCAACTAAAACCTAGACTAATAATACAACCATAAGAGAAACTAACCTAATACTACTCTAAACCGAAATAAATTCTAACTATAAAATTTAAATAACTAAAATTTGTCACCTAGAGCTGAGCAAGGTAAAGGATGTAAAGCTAAGCTATAGGCCCCAGGTAAGCAGATTGAGAGATATAATGTACAAAAACCAATAAGCTAAGTATGAGGGGATTTAAGTAAATGATAATCGGTTTTGAATCTTGTTTAGAGCTGAGGAAAAATAAGATCAGTCATTAAATAGAGGACACTCAAACACCTTAGTTTAATTTATCATGTACACTTTAATTTGGCGTTTTAAGGGTTGAAGTTGGACACCCAGTAGAAATAAGGAATGGTTATGCATAGCGTAGAAAGATAAAATTAATAAAATGTGTAAATTATGTTGTATTTAGCATCGGTCAGCGTTAGGGGTGTGAGTAAACGTTAGCTAAAGATAAAGTGGGACTCGGTTATCTTTAACATGCATACATACCCGCGTGTTCTTTCGCCTCACCCCATTTTCCATTACCCTTTCAACCCCATAATACATATTTTGTTTAATATATGGCTGTTTAAATGTTTCTTTGTTTTTATACAGAGTCATATTTGCCACATTTAGCATCAGTACCAAATAGTCTTGCCTTCTCTCGTCTCGTCTCGTTATGCTAGAAAAAATGGGTCTCTCGTCTCGACGATAGGACTCTTCTATCGCTCGAGATAGCCTTTTTCTCGTCTCGTGTCTCGTGATTTATATCAGCTATAAAAAGTTTTGAGACATCCTGTGTAAAAGTGTTTTTTCAAGGTGATGACGACGAGGTAGCAAAGCAATTGAGATATTAAATTGTAAATAAAAATGTAAGGATATTTTTACCACAGCTTATCCAAAAAAAAAGATAAATAAGCCGGCTGGCGGTCTTTGATCTCGGTGACATCAACGATGGCTGGTCATTTGGAGTTAATCTCAGGGCGGATTAAAATTTGTTGTATTTTTTGAGCATTATGCCAATATTAATTACAAAATACCATTCTGGACTTAAACACGTTTAGCTAAGTTGGCTTTCGCAACATAGAACTAATTTTTTGCAGTTCGTAAGTTACGGTCTTCGGTTTTAACATTATACGTAATTTTATTATTATACAATTATATTTAATTTCCATGTAAGAGCAAAATTTGTCTTTCCAGTAAATATAATTTTCAACCCTTTAGCAACAAGGCCTTTCTACCTGTTTTTCAGTTCTATGGAAGTGCTGATATAAAAGTTTTATCTACAGGGTTTTTCCGTACATTTTTACCCACCTACCTATGGGTTCTTTGAATAGACACAAAAAAATGACTAATACGTTTTATGTGTTAATTTTCTTTAAAGAATTTGCTGGCCAAATGATCTAACCCTTTTGGTAAATGTCAAATTTTGATAGGAGGGATCTTTTTTTATTCGAAACATCCTACATCTTTAGATTTTCGTTTCCTTCTTGTTTTAAAAATATTCACAGCATTTTCACATATAACGCAATAATAACATAAATAATAAATTTATCATAGCATAGATGTTGTCAAGGAATATATGACTATGTTTGCATACCCTTAATTAAAAAAACAAAAAAAAAACAGTACATAAATATCAGCTTGACTCTATAGATGGTAAATCATAAAAATTTATAAAACCAACCTTTTTTGCTTGAGAGAACAAGAGAAACAAGAATCTCTCGACGAGAGAAAAGGGTCTTTCTCTCGTCTTGTCTCGAGTTTTCATTCGAGAGAAAATATCTCTCTCGTCTCGAGAGAGGGCGAGACGAGACGAGAGGTGAGAATCTCTCGTCTCGGCGGCAACACTAGTACCAAAATCCCCAAAACGACATTTTTGAAGGTCAGAGCATGTTGGTATCCAGTTATCTACAAAACAACTAAGAAATAAAATTTGGGTGGTTCTTTACCTATTGACTACTAATTTCAAGATTTTCCCTTTGGACTAATATTTTGTGACATCCTGTATCTTGTATTTTATATGAGTGCAAAGTATTTTTGGGCACCGATCCCTTTTCGTACGAATAGCGGAGACTCACACTTGGCAATCTGAGAGAGAGATTTATATTTGCACATTAAAAATTTCCGCTAATCCATTTTGAATTTTAACTACCCTAAATACACAAAGGATGCTTCTTGCTTTTAATTAATTTGTTTTTGCGAGAGAGTTGCCTCGGATAAGGCTCGGTGCAGAAACTCAAACAGGGTGAGAGAATCCTGGCAGAAAATATTACGTCGAACGCTATTCGCTGTGAAAGTAAAACAACCCACTACGAGTCCTTTCTAGATATATACTAGATCCATGGATAATTAAGTATTAATATATTGGATTGGACCAAAGTTCTCCTAAGGCTAACCAGGGCGACTCACGTGCTACAAAAGGTAAAGGTAAATTTAAAGCAATAAAAATACTAATGAATCAGTCATCAGATTTAGTATTGTAAAAACTGACTAAATCATATATAATAGAAGAACCAAAACACAGCAAGCCTCCAAAGTATAAGGCTCTTATCTTTCTTGTACAAAGGAACTGCTCCTACATGTCTAAGATTCAGTCTTAAAAAATCTGGTAAAAACATTTAATCAGTGACACCCTGTACATGTCTCCATCGTCTGCTGCTCCGCTTATTGAGATATGTTTGTTTTTCCATATGTAAACATGGCCAATAACTCTTCCATCCACTGTACTGTGCAGCTTTGATGCTGGAATAATAATAACTTACAGCTACGCGTTTACTTTATTAAAAAGAAAAAAAGTACAAATACTCTAACAAAAAACAGTTTTTAGCAAAGAAAGTACATCTCAGCCGGGCAACTCCAGGCCATTTATTTAACAGATGTCTGAGATGTCTTATAGTCTAAGAGCCCAGTAGGATTTTGGGCTTGAATTGCAAACCGATACTCATATATTTTATTCGATTCGTCATAAGACCATGTCCCAAAAAAAATTGAAATACCTGCGAAAATCCTGCATAAACAACCCGCCATCTTTGTTTAAAGATGGCGAAAAGGAGTTTGAATCAAATGTACGGAACTTTTTTATTATGACATCGGTTTTACCCAAACAAATTGTGGTTAGCTTCTACTTTAATGGCCTCTCCAAAACACTATCAATAATTTGTTTTTTATTTGTCTCTATACTATAAATTCTGTAAGTTCCTCAAATACGCTGTTTTTTTTTTAGGTTTTTTGATTTCTTAAAGAGAACTACTGGTTTTACAAAAAAAACATAAAATATAAAAAATATGCAGAGTGTTAAGCTGTATTTATGGTGGGTCTAATATTTGCTATAGATTAAGCGGTTCTCGGTTAGTCTCTAGCTCGAACCGTTAGAAGTTGTCAAAATCACGTGACCACCTGTCAATTTAACAGAAAAGTATCAAATATGTTTTTTGTAAGATTTTTGACGCTGAGTCTAAATATGTCACTGCGGGTTCGCTTATCTGTGCATAAATTATTTTTCCCTCAATGGACCCATGCCATTGTCGTACTTCTATGGAACGAAAACATCGAATTATGTATGTCGCATATTTTTTGTTTTTTTTAGGAAAACTATTAACTTTATACGACAAAAAGTGTACAATCCTTTTTTAAAGATAATTAAATTGTCTTTTAGCTGGAGTACACTCTCACCCCAGTTTTGTACATTGGCTTCCCACAATATTTTCCACTCTTCTCCGTCTGTCCCCGGGTTCATCCAACTAGTTCCCGCATATTTCTTCAAATCATCAGCTCATCTCATTTGGGGTCTTTCCCTACTTCTTTTATTTTCCCAAGGTCTCCAGTACATTTGTTTCATCGATCGTCTTTCTATCTGACATTATTTTGACCGGCTAATATCCATTTTAATTTTGCTACTCCTTCTCTGACATCCTTTACTTTTGTTTTATTTCTTATCCATTTTTTTTATCTGTTAGCTTTACATGTAACTCTCAGCTTTGATCTTTGGGCTTTTGTTACCTTTTCCAAGTTTGATTTTGTAAATGTCCAGGTCTGGGATTCATAGGTCAGTACATTGGTTATACACGTTTTGAGGCACTAAGGATTTTTTACATTTTTTAATATGTGGCTTAATTTACCGAATGCTGCCCAGGCCAATCTTACTCGTCTCTTGATTTCAGCTGTTTGTTTTTCCTTTTTTAGTTTAATAATTTGCACCAGGTATAATATTCCTCTACTTGTTCTCTTTTCTTTTGGTTTAATCTGATAATGATATCTTCATCTGAGTCTGTTATAATTTAGGTTTTAGTGTCGTTTATACTCAAGCCTATATTTTTAGCTGCTGTATCCATTTTTTCAAGTATTGTCCGCTTACTTTGATTCCTATTTCTTCCCAATCTAAGTTTTAAAAGCATCTAGCCTAGGTTAAATAGAGAGACACCTTGTACTTCTTCTTATGCAGATTGGCTTGTTTCCTTCGTGGATTTTGATTAATGTTGTTGCTTCGCTATATATTTTATTGGCTATTAAGTCTGTATATGTGTGATCTATTCGGCTATTAATTAAAGATGCTTTTACTGCCCAAGGCTCAGTGATTTCGAAAGCTTTTTTAAAGTCTATAAATGCAATAAATAGTGGACTGTTGTATTCTTTGGCTCGTTCTATTAGGATTTTTATGGTTAATGGGTGGTCAACTGTACTGAAACCTTTACTGAAGCCTGCTTGATATTCTTCAAATTTTATAGTTATGGGTCGATAGTTTTTTAGGCCTGCTCTACCGCCTTTCTTGTCTAGAATAATGGTTCTGGATTCTTTTCAGTTGTTTGGGATTATTTTTTCTTTTAGTATTTTATTCAGGAAAATGTGGAGTGTAGTAACTAAAGCTTTAACACTATGTTTGAGCATTTCAGCCGTTACTTCGTCTTTTCGAGGCAATTGGTTATTTTTCATTTTCTATAATGCTCTCTTTATTTCCGCTTTTCTTATTTCAAGTCGTAGCTTTAGTAGTCGTTTCTGTTCTTGATTTTTTGTTTGGTATAATTTTGTATAGAATAGTTTGTGTGATATTTTTAATATATCCTCTTTAACATTAATTTGTTTCTATACCGTTCATATTATTTATTTTAATTTTTTCATAGCCACCTTATAACCTACCTTGTTTATACCAGTTACCGGAAACACAACCAAATCAGACCGAGCCAGTGTCGGTGTCCCAAACTAATAAACAGGGAATAAAGGTTCGAATTCTCCCCGCACGATGGAAATTTAAATAAAATAGAGGGTGTCGATTAAAATTCAGCATTCTAAACTCAGAGCGTTCGATAAAAAAAATCACAAATTTTATTTCGCCTGGATGAGTTCGGAATAATGATTAAGACCGAGGAATCGCGCCGTGCGAAAAGAGACTGAATTTTAAAAAATAATATTTTTTACGAATCGGTTTGTCTCTTCAGCGCTGACTCTCACTTTATGAGTTTCTAGGGCAAACGTTTTAAGGTTAAAAGTGTTATATTTAAAATTGAGTAGAGAGATAAAAAAGAATATAAAATTTAACATATATGAAACAATGGTAAAAAGCACGTTGTTGTATGCAATATAGCTTTGTCGCATAACAGAAAAATATAAAACAAAAATGGAAACCGTCGAAATGGATGCAATAAGAAGACCAATTAGAATATTTAGAACAGCTCATATAAGAAATGTAATCACAAAAGAAGGAATGGGAATCGAGGGAAGCATAACGGATGGCATAACTAGAAGATAACTGATATGGAACGGCCATGTAAAACGGATGAACGAGGAAAGATTACCAAAGAAGGTCCTAGAATGGCAACCAACGGGGTGCAGAAAAAGAAGACGTCCTAAACTGGAATGGCAACAGTCAATCCAAAGATCAATGAGTCAAAAAAATCTGACTGAAGATCATTGTCAGGATCAAAGGAGGTGGAGCTATGCGAAAGCTATTTCAAGTATATTCCGTTCAGGTAGAGATCTAAAATTTGGGAGATATATCTAGTACTCTAGTGGCAATACAATAAATTTTTTTATTAGAAAAAATTTTTAAATCCTTATTTATATATCGATTTGTCTTAAACTTAAAACATTACCGTATTTAAATTCACTTAATACAAGCCTTAACTCTAAATAAAAACACAAAATGGCGGATTTACCTGTTTATGAATTAATATATATTAATATTGGAACTTTGGGGTATGATTACCTGATTATGAGATTTACTCCGACCTAAAAAATACTCTGTCAATCTATGCGCACCTAAGCTCACACTAGGGACTATAGTTATAGTGTACGTGTGAGCTAATATAACTAAAAACTGAAATATATTTTATTGAACTCCAGACTCAATTACCTTTGGTTTGATACCACACAGGCCATGTTTTGACTTAAACTCTAATTTTTAAAATCTACCCCCACCCTTTTTTTAACTAAAATGTATTTTGTTTAACTCCAGACTCAATTACCTTTCGTTTGATATCACACACGCCATATTTTCACATAAACTCTAATTTTTGAAGTATACCCCCCTCCCTTTTATTTGGCTGGCGTTCGGTGGATTTTGTTTATTTTTAAATGGGACCATCACGGCCCAAGACCCAGCCTAGGTACCAAATTTCATTTAAATGGCACAAGCGGTTTTTGAGTTATGCGGGTTGGTTCATTCATGGTGACCTTTTTTTTATGATGTGTCTTAAAGTCAATACTTAGACTTACTGGGCTCACCATACAAATAAAATTAGAAAATAAACCTTTTTAAATAAAAGGTTATACAAGGTGGAAAATTAAAAAGGATCCACCTGTATTTTCTCGAAAATTATCAGGAAATTAAAAAAAACGCCAAAACACGTCAATTTTGTTTGCAAGGAGGACACTTTTTGGCTATCTTAAAATTTTTGTAGCACGAACCCCCTTTGAGAGGTATACTTTACCTCTATATTTTGAATAGCGAAAGTGTATCTTGTGATACCTTGTTTTTAAGGCCTTTGGAATGTCCTTATAACAGTGTAAAAATGTCAAAAATCTATCCATTAGTTTTTGAGATAATTGCCTTCAAACTTTCAAATTTACCATGAACTGATAAAATAAAAATTTAATTAGAATTCTATATTTTTCGGATTTAATTTTTATTTTTATCATTTTAAATGTTAAATTTGAAAATTTAAAAGCAAATATCTCAAAAACTAATTAATGGATTTTCGAAATTGTTACACGGTTGTAAATATATTCAAGAGAACTTCAAAACAAGGTATCCCAAGACCCGCTTTCCCTATTTAAAATATAGGAGTAAAGTATACCCCTAGAATGGGGTTCGTGCTACAAAAATTTCAAAAAGTGTTCCCTTTGCAAACAAAATCGAAATATTTTGGGGTTTTTCTAATTTTCCACCTTGTATAGAAACATTAGGTGACACCCGATTTTTCACAGACTAAAATAAAAATGCAACGCCCATGACAATCTACTGTACCTATTATCAAAAAGGAACTACTTGCGAAAGAGAAAAAGCCCACCAGAAGAAATATTTCAAAACTTTATATTAAAAGTCAGGTTTCTGCTCTATTTTCTAGTTTTAGCTCACACATATACTATAGTAGTGTGAGCTATGGTGATCCTAATTTTTTCGAGAAAAAAAAAGTTGCTCCGATTTCAAAAATTTTTATATATCTTTGCGTTTCAGATGATTTTGAAACTTTTTTGTTGCGCCGTCTGTCTGTCTGTCTGTATGTCTGTCTGTCTGTCTGTCTGTCTGTCTGTCTGTGTGTCTGTATGTCTGTCTGTAACGACCAACGCGCATAACTCAAAAACCGCTTGGTCGATTTTAATGAAATTTGGTACCTAGGCTGGGTCTTGGGTCGAGATGGTCCCATTTGAACACAAACCAAATAAGGAACACAAACCAAATAAAAGGCTGGGGGTAGATTTCAAAAATTAGAGTTTATGTGAAAATATGGCGTGTGTGATATTAAACGAAAGGTAATTGAGTCTGCAGTTAAACAAAATAAATTTTAATTTATTTAAAAAAAAAGGGTGGGGGTATATTTTAAAAATTAGAGTTTAAGTGAAAATATGGCGTGTGTGATATCAAACGAAAGGTAATTGAGTCCGGAGTTTAACAAAATACATTTTAGTTTTTGTTTTTTTTTAAGGGTGGGGCCGGAGTTTAACAAAATACATTTTAGTTTTTGTTTTTTTTTAAGGGTGGGGGTAGATTTCAAAAATTTGAGTTTAAGTCAAAACATGGCTTGTGTGGTATCAAACAAAAGGTAATTTAGTCTGGAGTTGAATAAAATATATTTCAGTTTTTAGTTATATTAGCTCACAAGTACACTATAACTATAGTACATAGTGTGAGCTTAGGGGCCCATATATTGGCAGAGTATTTCATAGAGCTCACGGTTAAAGGTACTTTAAAAGTTTTTTACCTTTTTTTTATTTTTGTTTAAATTGCTTATTGCCTAGTTTTTTTCTGATGATCGGCGGGTCCTGCAATTTTCTTTTTCTAGTAATGGAAACAAAAAAAGCGGCTCCAATGAAATTAATATCCATAAATTAATTTGTGATTCGGACGAAGTTTTTTTCGAAATGCGTTTTGGGACCGCATCGTACGCCCTATGGTTTTTAATATTTTGCCGTTTTGATTAACTTTTCTTTAACTTCACGATTTTATTTTCCTTTGGTAAATTGATGCCGAGATTTCGTAAATTTAAATTTAAAAAAAAAATAATACTTTTATTAGACCAATTTAATATTTTTATTAAACAGTAAATATCTAGTTTAGTGTAAAAGACAGAAAGAATTAGTCTAAGTATACTGAGAGTATATCGTGCCCTAAATTTTAAAGTTAATTAAAATATACATATATAGGTATTAGCCATTTTCATTTGCCATTGAAAATCTTTAACAAGACTAATCTTTTAAAATAGGATCTTTACCAGGTCGTATTAGTTCACCTAAAAGGATATATCGCCCCGATTTACCTTTTACCTTTTTGACGTTGTTAGGTCCAAATTAATCGGTTTAAAGGGTAACGGTTTTATTAAACTCTAAAATGGTTTTAAGAGCCTATAATTGAATTTTATAACCGAATTTTGCATAAACAGGCAAAACTAGATGTTAAACTGGAGTGTGAAATCCAAATACTTTATTTTTATGCCTGATTTTCATTGTAGCGAGCACGACCGAACGAATTTGTTCGCATGTGCTTGCCGAACGTTTAAGAATGCTTTTAAATTAAAGAGAAAATCGTTCAAGATATTCGCAGCTTTGGTGTTCCGGGTATAGTCGCAAGCATAAAAATTTATTGGAGGAGGTTTATTATACTTTAAAATTAGATTAAATAGGAGAAAACAGGTTGAATGTATTTTTTATTTTAACAAAATTTAAGAAAAGGCAGGATCTACGGGGGACCGTAACTACTCAATAATTGCAAAAGAGTCATAATTAATTTTGTTTTTGCCCCTACCCCTAATTTTTATGACTTAGGTCTGCCATTGGTGTCAGGCCGGCTTTATTCGATTTGCAGCAAACAACATGATTTTTTAAACCGCCCAGGTTAGCTATTCTGAGTCTTGAACGATGTGATAGTTCCCATCACATGCTTTGGCCAATGGCAAGCTTTAAATTCGCTTCTCCTACGATCCGACCGAGAAACGTTCAGTCGGTACGGGGCAGGAGAACAGATTTCACTCCAAACGCGTAAAATTGACTCTTACGTCAACAAGTGGTCATTTAGATGACCGGCAGGTCATCTGCCAAAAAATGTTGTCTTTAAAATGTCAGTTTTTAACATCTTTTCGCGTTGTAGTTATTGACGCCTTAAAAACGTCATTGATTGGTCACTATTCATACAACACACTTTGTCCAAGGGACGTACAGTCATACTTACATAGACGGTGCGTACTTCACCGGATGTGTTTGCGTACAAAAATAAATTAAATATTAGATTAAGACAACTTCCAGGTCTAAATTTCCTTCGGTGCTCCCAACTACAGGGAATATTTTATATATTCAGAAGAGTTTTAAAAAGCAAAAAGTCGTCACTTATGCTCTGTTTTAGTCCCAAACACGTCATATTACTGGCGTCTTAAAGACGTCTAAAAATGGCGTCATTTTGGGTTTGTCTTTTGAACGTCATAAAAACGTCATTACATGTCAGGTTAAAAACGTCAAAGGTCATTAAAAATGACATATTACTTATCACCGTGCTACCTGGGTATCCATTCTGGGTCTTGAACGATGTGACCATCCACATCACACGCTTTGACCAATAGCAAACTCTGAGCGGTCGCGTGTTATGCGAAATGGCTTGTCTCGACCAATAGCATAATCGCCGGCTCTTTAGAGTTAGTGAATTTTACGCGTTTAAAGTAAAATCTGTTCTCCTGCCTCGTACCGACTGAACGATTCTCAAACGTGTGATCATTCAAGACCCAGAATAGATACCCCGGGCGTTCTCACTGAGCGCGAATTTCCTTGTATGATTTGCTAGCTTCCCGAATCGAGTTATATCCGTAGGAGCCAGCGACCGAACGAATTCTTTCGTTTTTGCTTGCAGATCGTTATATCACCTCAATTCTAATAAAATTCGCTTAACTGGGGTGCAATTTGTATCCGTTCTTTCGAGTTACAGCGATCCAAGGAAGGTTTAATTTTTTATTTCTTTTTTCGTCGCGTAAAGTAGGTAGTAATCCCGCATCATTTAATTTCTATTTATTTTGTCATTAGGCTTCTCCAAATTTCGTGTTTTCGTTAACACCTCGTACAAGCAGGGATAAAAAAGAAAAAGATAAATTAATGTGGATTGAAGCATTACAGGCGCTGCCAGTAAAGCGGTTGTTCCTTATCCGCTATTTCCAATGCGGGGTTTATCGGAAACTGGAGTGATTCAGGACACTTTTTCAACCGGTCCAACGCAGAGCGCCTTTTTAAGTTTATTAGTAGCCGAATAGATCACAGATACACAGATTTAATAACCAATATATATAGCGAAGCAGCAACATCAATCAAAATCCACGAAGGAAGGAAGCCAATCCGCATAAGAAGAGGTGTGAGACAGGGTGACACAATATCCTCTAAACTATTTAAACAGGCCCTAGAAGATATTTGTAAAAATCGAGATTGGGAAGATATAGGCATCAAAATAAACGGACAATACTTGAACCACCTACGATATGCTTATGATATCGCCTTATTAACAGATAAGAAAGAAGAACTCATAAAAATGCTGGAAGAACTGGATACAGCAGCTAAAAATATAGGTATGAGTATAAAATAACCTAAAACTAAAATTATAACAAACACAGATGAAGATATCACGATCAGAATAAACCAAGAGAAAATAGAACAAGTAGAGGAATATATTAACCTGGGAGAAATTATTAAACTAAAAAAAGAAAATCAAACAGCTAAAATCAAGAGACGAGTAAGATTGGCTTGGGCAGCATTCGGTAAATTAAGCTACATATTAAAAATTTTTAAAAATTCTCAGTACCTCAGTAAAGCAATACCTTCCTGTACTTACCTATGGATCCCAGACCATGGACACTTACAAAATTAAACATGGATAAGGTAAGAAAAGCCCAAAGATTAATGGAAAGACAAATTTTACATGTAAAGCTAACAGATTCAAAAAGGAATAAATGGATACGAAATAAAAAAAAATAAAGGAATGTCATAGGACACAAATAAAGGAATGTCAAGTACACCCCTCGAAGACGGTTCGTGCTACAAAAATTTCAAGAGAGCCAAAAAGTGTCCCCTCACAACAAAATCGACGTGTCCGAGCGTTTCTCCAAATTCGCATTCTAAATACCCAAGAAGGCCTCTGTTTCGGTGTTCGTGAAACACCGTCTATAGATAGATACACTTGTTAAGAGGCTCTAAGGTTCTACAAGCAAATCATATTTTTTCTGTGTTTTTCTTATTATATGCAAATGAGCCTGCCGGCGTAACAATATCTCGCTCGGTTTTTTTTTGCTTAGTGTCGCTTTCCGGGAGTTGTTAACCACCATTATCGCAAAATTACATGAGATTTAAACTGGTTATTTTCATCCCTTTACAGACCGCCGTTTAGTCAAGGTCCAGTAGCTAAAATGATGATAAAAATATCTATTTTTTTCTTTAATTCGCTTTCGAATCGAAATCGGTGTTAACCGAACCGAACCGAACCGAACCGAATTAAACCTCTTGGTCAATTAATAGCATATGAATTCTACCTAGAGTCCAACACCTGACCTTTTTAAGGATGGGCCTTGGTTAATGAAAATGATGTGTTATAGCAGTTCCTATGGAGATACCACGTTTTCTTTAGGGATGACAGTAAAGAAATTGCAGTGAAGAACGCTTTAATTGCATAGCAATATAAGAATCGCTCTTCTTTAGGTAAAGTTCAAAAGCTAGGCCCGACCCCTTTTTATGATATTGTCCTTTTTGATTTTGTCCGGTTTTGGACGTTATGCAGAACTTCGATTTTACTTTTGTCTGGTTTTGAAGATTAATATAATGTCCGGTTATTAATAATTCCTTTTTTAACATAGAACTGTCATTTCCCTTTATGATCTTAGGCGATTTTTTATTTGCCTTTTAAGATAAACTATGAGGGCCTATAAGCCATCATTTAGTCTCTGCATAACCGTCGGTTCTTGATCTACAAAAGAAAAACACCATTTACCACGGCATTTTCCTGCTTGGAAAGGAAATTATGAAATTAAGACAATTTTTATTCTAATTTTTAATGCGGCCGTCTTTTCCTTTTTGATAAGAAACACCGGCCCGCTGGAAGTCACAAGCCATTATTCCGCAATTACAAAACCCAGACCTACACAAAAGAGAGCCGTCATCTTTTTCGCTTTTTTATTTATTACCCAAGCCGAAGAAAATATTTTATTTGTCACCCTTCAGCAAATAAGAATAGGGCTCCCACCAAAATTTAGACTTTTGAGCCGTTTTTTCAGTTGTAGTTCTACCATCGAGGGGTCTCATAACTTCTTGTACCGATAATGCATTGCGCAGACAAAAAAATATCAACAGTGCACAGGAAGTGAACCGATGGCCCCACCATACTGCAACTCGGTTTTTTTTTGATAAACTATATAGTTTTTTAAATATGAATTTTCAAAGTTTGGCCATTTTGGTCCTATGGGATTCCCTACCCTAAAATTCGCTAAATGACGTTTTTCCGAATCTTAACTCAGGGTGTGGTTTTTTCGCATCTCTATGACCCCACCATACTGCAACTCGGTTTTTTTTTTTGATAAACTATATAGTTTTTTAAATATGAATTTTCAAAGTTTGGCCATTTTGGTCCTATGGGATTCCCTACCCTAAAATTCGCTAAATGACGTTTTTCCGAATCTTAACTGAGGGTGTGGTTTTTGCGCATCGCAGAAAAGTTCTTTGATGGGAACCAAGCTTTTCAAACAAGCTAGAGTGGTCAACCCATTCAAAAAGATCACACCAGCAAAGCCAAAGATAGTAAACCAACATGTGGGTACTGAAAAGTGTGAAATTTGTTTTTTAGGTAAGACCCTAAATAGTTTTTTTTAGCTTTTTTGACACCTGATGAGGTATTAGAATTAGCATTGATCTTAAGGGCATTTTTACAAGGATGAAAATATATATGATGAAATGAACCTCATAGTAATAAAAAATATTTATTACTTCAAGATATTTACAAATAATTTTTTTTTATTACATTCATAAATCACAAAATACTTTTTGAAGCCATTTTTAGCATTTGATAACTTAACTTTTTTGCAGTATTAAAGAAATTTTGTCAAAGCTTCAGTTTTTAAATTCATCTATCACTTTTGGTTTTTGAAATATATTCATTGAAATTTAAAAAACACTGTATATTTCATTGGATGTATTACAAAAAATTGTTATTTCTCTATGAAATGACCCTTTAGTTTTTAAAATATGAATTTTCAGTTTGGCCATTCTGTTCTTATAGGATTCCCTACCCTAAAATTCGCTAAATGACGTTTTTCCGAATCTTGTGTGTGGTTTTTTTGGCATCTCTATATAGTTTTTGAAAGATCAATTTTTAAAGTTTGGCCATTTTGGGTCTATGGAATTCCCTACCCTAAAATTGGCTAAATGAGTTTTTCCAATTCTTAACTCAGAGTATGGTATTTTCGCATCTCTACCGCCCCACCATAATGCAACTCAGTTCTTTTGTTAATAAACTGTATAGTTTTTAAAATATGAATTTTCAAAGTTTGGCCATTTGGGTCTTATGGAATTCCGTACCATAAAATTAGCTAAATGACGTTTTTCCGAATCTTAACTCATGGTGTGGTTTTTTCGCATCTCTATGGCCCTACCATACTGCAACTCAGTGCTTTTTTTGGTAAACTATATAGTTTTTTAAATATGAATTTTCAAAGTTTGGCCATTTTGGTCCTATGGGATTCCCTACCCTAAAATTCGCTAAATGACGTTTTTCCGAATCTTAAATCATGGTGTAGTTTTTTCGCATCTCTATGGCCCTACCATACTGCAACTCGGTGCTTTTTTTGGTAAACTATATAGTTTTTTAAATATGAATTTTCAAAGTTTGGCCATTTTGGTCCTGTGGGATTCCCTACCCCAAAATTCACTAAATGACGTTTTTCCGAATGTTAACTTAGGGTATTGGTTTTTTCGCATTTCTATGGCGCTACCAAACTGCAACTCGGTGCTTTTTTTGATAAACTATATAGTTTTTTAAATATGAACTTTCAGAGTTTGGCCATTTTGGTCCTATGGGATTCCCTACCCTAAAATTCGCTAAATGACGTTTTTCCGTATCTTAAGTCAGGGTGTGGTTTTTCGCATCTCTATGGCCCTACCATACTGCAACTCGGTGCTTTTTTTGATAAACTATATAGTTTTTTAAATATGAATTTTCAGAGTTTGGCCATTTTGGTCCTATGGGATTCCCTACCCTAAAATTCGCTAAATGACGTTTTTCCGAATCTTAACTCAGGGTATGGTTTTTTCGCATCTCTATGGCCCTACCATACTGCAACTCGGTGCTTTTTTTTGATAAACTATATAGTTTTTTAAATATGAATTTTCAAAGTTCGGCCATTTTGGTCTTATGGAATTCCCTACCCTAAAATTCGCTAAATGACGTTTTTCCGAATCTCAACTTAGGGTGTGGTTTTTTCGCATATCTATGGCCCTACCATACTGCAACTCGGTGCTTTTTTTGATAAACTATATAGTTTTTTAAATTTGAATTTTCAAAGTTTGATCATTTTAGTCCTATGGGATTCCCTACCCTAAAATTCGCTAAATGGAGTCTTTCCGAATCTTAACTTAGGGTGTGGTTTTTTCGCATATCTATGGCCCTACCATACTGCAACTCGGTGCTTTTTTTGATAAACTATATATTTTTTTAAATTTGAATTTTTAAAGTTTGATCATTTTGGTCCTATGGGATTTCCTACCCTAAAATTCGCTAAATGACGTTTTTCTGAATCTTAACTCAGGGTGTGGTTTTTTCGCATCTCTATGGCCCTACCATACTGTAACTCGGTGCTTTTTTTGATAAACTATATAGTTTTTTAAATACCCTTTTTCATATTACAAAGTTTGGCCATTTTGGTCTTATGGGACTCCCTACCAATGCCTCAACCCCCTAATTGGAGGGCCAGGATTTTTTATCAAGGTTTTTCTCCTCTAGCCTTTGACGATCCAACGCCATACTGTAAGGCAACAGCTGTAGTCTTTTATACTCTACCTAAAAGAAAGGGTTGCCACCTACGCTATGATCACCGTACCCAGGTACATCCTCTCCGCCTTTCATACCGATGTGGTCTTCTCCCGTAACCCTGGGAATGGAAGCCTAGACAGGTGCTAACTCTCCGGGTCAGAGAGTACATGGAATCTACGGAGGGCAGGGGTCGATTCATTTCCCCTGATAGACATCTAACAAGATCTACCCCGTACCCAATCCGCTAAAAATGTTTAAATACGGGGGGGGGGGGGAGGGTTAGACTTCATAGTATTCTGTCAGTACTTCACGTCTTCTTGTTCTGACCTGCAGTCAATTCAATTTGGTTTAGCTAAAGCTGCTAAAAGTCTCCGTTGCTTGTATCCCTGTAAATGTTTCTTAAATTTAGTTTTTTTAATTAAAAACAAAAACGCAGTGGCGGATCCAGGGTGGGGCACTAGGGGCACTTGCCCCCCCCCCCCCGAGAATTTTTTGAATATACAAAAAATGAGTAAAAAGGTTTTTGCTAATAAAAATTCAAAATTTTTGCTTGCGGCGCATGAAAGTGTCTATTGTTATTATCATCGAAATTACAACCACTTTTATTAATAAATAATCCTGAATTTGTAGCCTAAACTTGCAAAATATTTGGTAAAGATATATGTAAGATATTGTACTTTTACAAACACAACTTTTTCTGGGTATTACGCCACTAGTAAGGAAAAATTACTTTAAAAAATTATAAAAAACCACTGCGTTTCTCCTAGAAAAATAAAAATCACTAATTTGTCAGTGGCTTTCTATAAAAATAAATAGTTGCCTAGTAAAACCTAAACCACTTATCTTTTAATTGAATTTGAATACGCTACGTTTCGATTGCCAATCTACAATCGTTTTCAAGCTTTTTATTTATATTTTGTCTCAAAATCTTAAATGTTTCTTGTTCAAATATATTTTTTATTATAATGTCGTTGACAAATTGTCAATATTCTGAAGTTTATCAAAAACAATTGACCAATCTAAACAAAACACAAGGTAACATGATACTATTTCAAGACATTATGTCAGTCAATGTTGTTTTCAAATTTAAAAATAAACAGAACAGGGTGACTCATTAAAATTAGAATCAATAAGGTCTCTTTTTTATAACCATTTAGAAATTTTTACAAAATTATGATCATTGTGGGATTATATTATTATATCAAAATCTATTAAAAAAAAAAAAAAAAAAAAAAAAAACAGTAATCAGAATTTCATTACAGTATTAATTAATTTTGAAAAAACCTTTTTGCAAATCTTGTCTGAGAATAGGAAGCCAAGCTTTACTTATATCTATAGAAATACTTGAAAGACAGTTATCTTCATTTAAATAAATACATGCTGATTCTTTTAATTTTCTTTTAATGTCATTAGATTCTTTTTGTAAAATTATTGTTTCTCCCCATTTAATTCTATGATTACTCTCAAAAGAATGCTGACAAACTCTGGATTTCTCGTAATCACCCCTTCTCAAATTATATTTATGATCATTAACTCTTACTTCAAGTGGCCTAGAAGTTTCACCTATATAAATTTTACCACATTCACAAGGTATTTTATAAATTACATTTTTTGAATTCTGCTCTTCATTTATTGGTTTTGTTTTTGTTAGAATAGATCTAAGTTTATTTTCTGTCTTAAAAACTGTTTTTATATTATAATTATTTGCTATTCTCCTAATTTTGTCTGATATACCTGGTATAAAAGGAATCAATAATTTTTTAGTATCTAAATCAATTATATTAGCATTTCTTCTTCTAGGAAACTCTATTCTATGAAAACAATTTTCAACAAAATTTATAGGATAGGAATTTTTTATTAAAACTTCTTTAATTAATTCTTTTTCTAATAAAAATCTGTTATTATCAGAACAAATTATCTTTGCTCTATCAAATAAACTTTTAACAACACCTCTTTTTATTATAGTAGAGTGATTTGATTTAAAATTTAAATATCTATTAGTATGTGTTGGTTTTCTATATACAGAAGTTTGAAAAGTATTTTGTTTTTCAATAAGTACATCTAGAAATGGAAGTTTGTTATCAGTTTCTTTTTCTAATGTAAATTTAATAGTACTTTCTTTGTTATTCATAAAATATAGAAATTCATTTAGTTTGTTTTCATCATAAGGCCAAATACTAAAAATATCATCAATATATCTAAACCAAACTATGGGTTTATACTGATATTCTTGCAAAATATTATTTTCAAAATCTTCCATAAAAATATTACTCATTAAAGGAGAAAGTGGGGAGCCCATTGCCATGCCAAAATCTTGTTGAAAAAAATCATTTTGCCATTGAAAATATGTAGTTTTAATACAAATAGTAAGTAACTCTAAAATTGCATCAATATTTAAATTTGTTCTTTCTCTTAAACCTTGATCATTTTCTAAACGATTTCTTACTATTAAAAGGGTTTTATCTACCGGAACATTAGTGAAAAGACTTACAACATCAAAGCTTACCATTAAATGATTTTAATAGTAAGAAATCGTTTAGAAAATGATCAAGGTTTAAGAGAAAGAACAAATTTAAATATTGATGCAATTTTAGAGTTACTTACTATTTGTATTAAAACTACATATTTTCAATGGCAAAATGATTTTTTTCAACAAGATTTTGGCATGGCAATGGGCTCCCCACTTTCTCCTTTAATGAGTAATATTTTTATGGAAGATTTTGAAAATAATATTTTGCAAGAATATCAGTATAAACCCATAGTTTGGTTTAGATATATTGATGATATTTTTAGTATTTGGCCTTATGATGAAAACAAACTAAATGAATTTCTATATTTTATGAATAACAAAGAAAGTACTATTAAATTTACATTAGAAAAAGAAACTGATAACAAACTTCCATTTCTAGATGTACTTATTGAAAAACAAAATACTTTTCAAACTTCTGTATATAGAAAACCAACACATACTAATAGATATTTAAATTTTAAATCAAATCACTCTACTATAATAAAAAGAGGTGTTGTTAAAAGTTTATTTGATAGAGCAAAGATAATTTGTTCTGATAATAACAGATTTTTATTAGAAAAAGAATTAATTAAAGAAGTTTTAATAAAAAATTCCTATCCTATAAATTTTGTTGAAAATTGTTTTCATAGAATAGAGTTTCCTAGAAGAAGAAATGCTAATATAATTGATTTAGATACTAAAAAATTATTGATTCCTTTTATACCAGGTATATCAGACAAAATTAGGAGAATAGCAAATAATTATAATATAAAAACAGTTTTTAAGACAGAAAATAAACTTAGATCTATTCTAACAAAAACAAAACCAATAAATGAAGAGCAGAATTCAAAAAATGTAATTTATAAAATACCTTGTGAATGTGGTAAAATTTATATAGGTGAAACTTCTAGGCCACTTGAAGTAAGAGTTAATGATCATAAATATAATTTGAGAAGGGGTGATTACGAGAAATCCAGAGTTTGTCAGCATTCTTTTGAGAGTAATCATAGAATTAAATGGGGAGAAACAATAATTTTACAAAAAGAATCTAATGACATTAAAAGAAAATTAAAAGAATCAGCATGTATTTATTTAAAGGAAGATAACTGTCTTTCAAGTATTTCTATAGATATAAGTAAAGCTTGGCTTCCTATTCTCAGACAAGATTTGCAAAAAGGTTTTTTCAAAATTAATTAATACTGTAATGAAATTCTGATTACTGTTTTTTTTTTTTTTTTTTTTTTTTTTTTTTTTAATAGATTTTGATATAATAGTAATATAATCCCACAATGATCATAATTTTGTAAAAATTTCTAAATGGTTATAAAAAAGAGACCTTATTGATTCTAATTTTAATGAGTCACCCTGTTCTGTTTATTTTTAAATTTGAAAACAACATTGACTGACATAATGTCTTGAAATAGTATCATGTTACCTTGTGTTTTGTTTAGATTGGTCAATTGTTTTTGATAAACTTCAGAATATTGACAATTTGTCAACGACATTATAATAAAAAATATATTTGAACAAGAAACATTTAAGATTTTGAGACAAAATATAAATAAAAAGCTTGAAAACGATTGTAGATTGGCAATCGAAACGTAGCGTATTCAAATTCAATTAAAAGATAAGTGGTTTAGGTTTTACTAGGCAACTATTTATTTTTATAGAAAGCCACTGACAAATTAGTGATTTTTATTTTTCTAGGAGAAACGCAGTGGTTTTTTATAATTTTTTAAAGTAATTTTTTCCTTACTAGTGGCGTAATACCCAGAAAAAGTTGTGTTTGTAAAATGAATCCGCCACAAACATATAGATTTTATTTACAAGAAAGGTATGGGCCTAATATTTGCTTCCTTTTTAGAAATTTAGAAAATACATATAAGAAACTTCAACATTCAGAAAATAGTTTGACCTTTCTTTGCATATGTAGAGAGCATGATATTATTCCAAAGAGTTTTAGACTAAAACCTCCATTTAGAAGTAACAGAAGTGAAAGAATATTGCAAAGAACAAGTTTTGCTTTATTAAGAGAAAGAATTCAATTTCATAGATATGAAAAATGGTCTTTGAATAATAAGATTCAAAATTTAAAACATGAAATTGAAGAAAACGTATCCTTTTTTGATTATGATCATATTTTAAATTGTTGCTATAATAGTTATTTATTTCATTTTAACCAACAAAAAAATATTCACGTAAATAAATTTATTAATTTAAGAAATGAACAATTAGAAAATCAACTGAATTTTAATATTAATAATAACTTATTAGAACGTACAGTAATAAATATGTCAGACAAAGTTTTAACAGTTTCAGAAAAATCTCTTCTTTCAAAAGGTTTAAATTTTGCTTTACCACCAAAAAATCCTAATAGGTTAGATTTTGTAATAGGTATTGAAGAAGTAGCAAAAAGCTTACCTGAAGAAGTTGCTAATGAATTTAGAATTAGATCAAAATTAGTTTTGGAAAAACCTTTAAAGATTAAACAAAATATCTCAAAAGAAGAAAAACAAGCTTTAGTATCCTTAAAAAATGATAACTCAATAAAAATTTTGCCAGCCGATAAGGGTAATGCAACTGTTATAATTAATAATGACACTTATAATGAAAAAATTGAAAATTTAATTCAACAAGGTTCTTATAAAAAACTTAATAAAGACCCTACAAAATCAATAGAGAGAAAAATTTATTCTACTTTATATAAGCATAAAAATTGTTTTCAAGATAGAGAACGTTCTCAGTTAGTTCCTCATTATAGCAAACCACCTCATTTCTATGGCTTACCTAAAATACATAAACCTAATGTTCCATTTAGACCAATAGTAAGTAGTATGAATTCTCCATGTCATAAATTAGCAAAATATCTATTAAACATTTTAAATCCCTTGGTGAATAACACTAATTCTTACATACGAAATTCTCAACATTTTTAGAGAAATTATCTGAGATTGAGTTTAATAATAATCATTTAATGGTAAGCTTTGATGTTGTAAGTCTTTTCACTAATGTTCCGGTAGATAAAACCCTTTTAATAGTAAGAAATCGTTTAGAAAATGATCAAGGTTTAAGAGAAAGAACAAATTTAAATATTGATGCAATTTTAGAGTTACTTACTATTTGTATTAAAACTACATATTTTCAATGGCAAAATGATTTTTTTCAACAAGATTTTGGCATGGCAATGGGCTCCCCACTTTCTCCTTTAATGAGTAATATTTTTATGGAAGATTTTGAAAATAATATTTTGCAAGAATATCAGTATAAACCCATAGTTTGGTTTAGATATATTGATGATATTTTTAGTATTTGGCCTTATGATGAAAACAAACTAAATGAATTTCTATATTTTATGAATAACAAAGAAAGTACTATTAAATTTACATTAGAAAAAGAAACTGATAACAAACTTCCATTTCTAGATGTACTTATTGAAAAACAAAATACTTTTCAAACTTCTGTATATAGAAAACCAACACATACTAATAGATATTTAAATTTTAAATCAAATCACTCTACTATAATAAAAAGAGGTGTTGTTAAAAGTTTATTTGATAGAGCAAAGATAATTTGTTCTGATAATAACAGATTTTTATTAGAAAAAGAATTAATTAAAGAAGTTTTAATAAAAAATTCCTATCCTATAAATTTTGTTGAAAATTGTTTTCATAGAATAGAGTTTCCTAGAAGAAGAAATGCTAATATAATTGATTTAGATACTAAAAAATTATTGATTCCTTTTATACCAGGTATATCAGACAAAATTAGGAGAATAGCAAATAATTATAATATAAAAACAGTTTTTAAGACAGAAAATAAACTTAGATCTATTCTAACAAAAACAAAACCAATAAATGAAGAGCAGAATTCAAAAAATGTAATTTATAAAATACCTTGTGAATGTGGTAAAATTTATATAGGTGAAACTTCTAGGCCACTTGAAGTAAGAGTTAATGATCATAAATATAATTTGAGAAGGGGTGATTACGAGAAATCCAGAGTTTGTCAGCATTCTTTTGAGAGTAATCATAGAATTAAATGGGGAGAAACAATAATTTTACAAAAAGAATCTAATGACATTAAAAGAAAATTAAAAGAATCAGCATGTATTTATTTAAATGAAGATAACTGTCTTTCAAGTATTTCTATAGATATAAGTAAAGCTTGGCTTCCTATTCTCAGACAAGATTTGCAAAAAGGTTTTTTCAAAATTAATTAATACTGTAATGAAATTCTGATTACTGTTTTTTTTTTTTTTTTTTTTTTTTTTTTTTTTTTTTTAATAGATTTTGATATAATAGTAATATAATCCCACAATGATCATAATTTTGTAAAAATTTCTAAATGGTTATAAAAAAGAGACCTTATTGATTCTAATTTTAATGAGTCACCCTGTTCTGTTTATTTTTAAATTTGAAAACAACATTGACTGACATAATGTCTTGAAATAGTATCATGTTACCTTGTGTTTTGTTTAGATTGGTCAATTGTTTTTGATAAACTTCAGAATATTGACAATTTGTCAACGACATTATAATAAAAAATATATTTGAACAAGAAACATTTAAGATTTTGAGACAAAATATAAATAAAAAGCTTGAAAACGATTGTAGATTGGCAATCGAAACGTAGCGTATTCAAATTCAATTAAAAGATAAGTGGTTTAGGTTTTACTAGGCAACTATTTATTTTTATAGAAAGCCACTGACAAATTAGTGATTTTTATTTTTCTAGGAGAAACGCAGTGGTTTTTTATAATTTTTTAAAGTAATTTTTCCTTACTAGTGGCGTAATACCCAGAAAAAGTTGTGTTTGTAAAATGAATCCGCCACAAACATATAGATTTTATTTATTGTACTTTTAGTTCTGACTAATTTAAAAAAATGTTTTTTACCAACAGAGAATGTCACCTAAAGTGCCCCCCCCCCCCCGAGAACTACCTCTGGATCCGCCCTTGCAAAAAAGATAGCATCTTATTTGAAATTCTTAATTTTTATTATAATCATGAATACGATGGCGGGAGGCAGAAGATTAACTCAGGCTCAGGAAGATCATTTAAAAACAATTAGATTCTTATAAGAATAAAACGTGACACACCACAGATAAAGCATCTTAGAAGGTGCTTTATTAAGGCAAGTATTGGCGCACCCACCTGGGAAAATTTTTATATATTTTCCACATATTTCATGAATAAAAAGATAAAATAGGTTAAAATACTACATCATGAGCCCTTGCCCCACGTTTCATATTTCCTTTTCTGACATCATTATTAGGATTTATCATCCTTTCTTACTGGTCACGCTCGTACTGAAGAGTGCTCAAGAAGGTTAAAATCATGGGATAGTATCCACCTATCTATCTTTTTGGCCTTCTACGATTCTTCTTTGGACATAGGCCTCCCCCAATATCTTCCCGCATGTTTTTTAACTCGCCTGCCCATCTAATTCGTGGTCTTCCCCTACTTCTTTTTTTTTCTCAAGTTCTCCAATTTACAATGCACTTCTCGATCGATATTCTGTTTGTCTAATTTATTAGGATCGGCAAATTTTTGGTTTTAAGTTTGCTTTAAGTCTGGGATCCATAGGTAAGTGCAGGAAGGATACATTGGTTATACACTTTCGTTTTGAAGTACTGAAGATATTTTTTAATATGTAGCTTAATTTACCGAATGCTGCACAGGCCAAACTTATTTTTTGATTTGATTCCAGCTGGTTGATTTTCTTTTTTTAGTTTAATAATTTGTCCCAGGTTTCCGCTACTTGTTCCCACATAGCACAAAAATCAAATCAACGTTAAATTCACGTGAACAAAAATAACAAAGTTTTTTTAAACTTGAAAATCTAGATGCTTAAAGATAACTTAAAAACAAGGAGAAATCAAGCTATAAAAATGTACTTTTTGCTGAAGTTTCTGGTGTTGTGTATATAACGTGTTTTTTATCCTCGTTATTTTCATGTACATACCAAATTCACACTTAAAAAGTCCTCCACAACATGTTCTAAAACGCCACTAGATTAAGACTTCTCAAACCTACTAACTTTCTGCGTCTTTTTTGGTCACGTTTTTTTAATAACATTTTTTTAACTTAAAAGAGACGCAAAAGGAAGTTATAAAAGTTCACTAGTTTAAGATTACAACACTTCAAGACAATTTTACAGATGGCGCTCAAGGCAAGACAAAATATCTATGTGTCTATCTATATACATGAAGTTTTTTTTAAAAGCTAAACAAGATTTATGAACAGTAAACACTTTCACAGACTATTAATGTGTCTTTATCAGGTTAATAACAGATGCGTCGTGATCGTGGATCAGGGATCAGTCCCTTAACAGGTTTTTGGAGTTTAGAGGCCAAAGCACTGCCTGATAGATTTCGTCAAAGTGAAAAATCCCGACTTATAGATAGCGATGCTGCTAGTACAATTTTAAAAATATTCGGCAGAAAAGCCATGCAAGTCGCGTTTTAAAATTTGTGTAGAAAAGGCGTGAATCTAATGTGATTTTAACGTTGATAAAAATCACTTGAAACTAACGTAAACACATTGCTGTTTTGATTTTGATAAAGGCGTTATTAAAACGCAGTTTTTATCAACGTTATTTTTTATAACGTTAATGAATGACCTATTAAGCTTGTTTTCATATATGAAATAAACGTTTTTTCAGCAGCTTTTAAAATCAACGTTTTTTTTTCTCACGCCTTTTTTACGTGTTAAACACGTGATTGTGCTATGTGGGTCTATTTTCTCTTGGTTTATTCTGATCGTGATATATTCATCTGTGTTTGGTATGATTTTGGTTTTAGTGTAGTTCATACTCAAGCATATATTTTTAGCTAGTGTATCCAGTTCTTCCAGCATTTTTACCAGTTCTTCTTTTTTATCTGATTTTAAGGCGATATCGTCAACATATCTTAGATGGTTTAAGTAATGTCCGGTTACTTTGATGCTTCTTCTTTTCAGTTAGTATAGGAGCTATTAATACCCCATTTTTGAGGATTTACCCACAAATTTATTATTTTCTTTGGGTCTTTTGACTGTGTTTTCACAATATCCCTTGCAATTTACTATGTATATTTTTCACCAAACTAAACTAAAAAAGTCAATCGACAGTAATTTTCAACTCTCTCCATTTGAAAGGATTATTGTGTATTTATTTCCTGAAAGTGCCTGTAATGTAGACTTGCATTAATGTAGATTTATCTCTCTGGTCCTCGACTTTTGCTATAGTTCGAGAGTTACTATCTGACAACAAATTCTTTCTATCCAAGCTAAGCATTTCTAATTGTGCACTATCTGATAGTTGATCGATGCTATCCAACAATTACTGTCTAAGATATTTATCCATTTGCGAAAAATACTCAATACAGGAAATATTTTCCAGAGTATTTGACCAAAATGACCACGCACCCTCACTTCTTTAAGAAATCAATGATTTAATAATAAGAAAGCAAGGGCAAAGTTTTTAATTCCTACGTGCAAAATATACTTTTTAAATTATGATTAAAGACAAATCTGGACGGAATTTTTAATCTAGACTGATGATGGGCTTGTCAATTAATAATTGTTTCTTTTAAATCTTTTAATATTGTCGTGACGCAAGCGGCATTTTTCATTCATAAAGAAATTAGATTAGATTTCTACTTGATTCTTGGTGTTGCGAGATAAAAAAAAATGTACAGAGATTTAACCATACGCTAGTATACTTTTTCGGACGTCCGGCACCATATTTGCTGCCTGTCTAGATCTATGCAAGACCTTATTTTCAAAAACTAAAAAAAGTATAATTAGCTACACTAAAAACGTCGTTAATAATGTTTTATAATTTAAAAGACAAAAAGATATTATTAAGAAGTTAAGATACAAAATCTTAAAGACATGTTGAATAACACATCTTAAAGATATCTTGTAAAAGTCTCCAGACTTTTAGATGTTAATAACATACATCACCGGCCAAAAGTGGAGAAACCACCTAAAATGTTGTAAAATTTTCAGGACATATATAACTTTTACGTCTCTTTGAATGGTACTTGCCATTATGGCGTAAAATTTACAGAACAAAGTTTTATTTTTAGATTTTTTTTAAACGTGATAGAAAGGCCCTAAATGATTTTGTAACGAAAATCGCCAAAACACGCGAATTTAGATTGTGACTGAAGTTTTCACATTTTCTTTGATAGTTGGTACAGAACCAGATATATATACAATTTTACGTGGTTTATCCACTTTTGGCCGGTACTCTATATTTAAGATATCATGTGCTCCCTAGGTTGGGAGTTACTGTTTGTCTCATACTATATCCATCTGCTAGAACCATACGTTAGGTCAATAGAGCTTGATGAGTTTCCCCAAATTTAAGTTGTATCATGGTAAACAGGCGAAGCATAATAACTTTAGAAATTCCGCCGACCATAAGCATCAACAGGGATCAGTTAACACGCCCAAAACCCCTTATTTTAATTATGTAATTCAAAATGGCCAACGAATCCGCCTTGGTGCCAAATTATTTATAAATCCAAGTGTATCTACCAAAATATTCATATTCATGTTTTTGAGAAGAAATAAAGAAACTGATGGAACAAAGGTGGAACCTGGAGAAAGAAGGAAAAAGAACATCGGTAGAATACACATAAACAGAAATATGAAATGTCTAAGGCCGACTCTCGGTAGATATGAAATAATTAAAATAAAGGATATGAACGGCATAAAAACTAACGTTAAAGAGGATATTATAAATATCACACAATTATTCTATACAGAATTATACTAAACAAAAAGGGAACCATTACGAGAAACCACGAAGAAACTCCAAACAAAAATAAAAAACATAAATACATCCTGAAATAAGCAAAGCGGAAATAAAGAGAGCATTAAAGAAAATGCAAAATAACAAATCGTCTGGAAAAGACGGACCAACGGCAGAAATGCTTAAATACGGTGGTAAAACTGTAGTTAATACCCTCCATGTTCTCCTGAATAAAATACTAAAAGCAAAAATAATCCCAAACAACTTAAGTTAACCCATAAACAATATTCTACACAAGAAATGCGATAAGCCGACATAAAAACTATCGACCTATAACACCCCTCAATGTAATTTATAGATAAGCTTTTCACGAAAATATTAACAGATAGACCAACAACAAAATTTTGTGAATATAGGTAATACAAAAGAACAAGCACAGAACAAACACTTATATTATATACAAAGAACTTACTTTGTGATCTAGGTAATGTAAAAAAAGTAGGGAGGTAGGGAGAATAAAATTTTGAAACTAACACAGCGTGAATATATTATATAAAATAATATATATTATTATATACATAAACTTGGACCTAAACCATTTATTTTGAGTGATTGTCGGTTAATCCGTTTTCAATTTCGAATAGTCATGTCTACCTTAAAATATATCGTTTATAGTGGGCAAAACCGTCGTCGGTCAATTTATTTTATTTTGGCCAGACTCATACAGGATAAAGGCGGGCTGCTCCCCCTTCTTGGATATCTCTTAATTTACCTAACAGAATAGTCAGCCCTGCGGTTGCCTATATGTACAATAGTGGAGACAGGGGAAGAGCATTTTATATTTCCAAATTTTAAGATAAACCTAAATAAATTCGGTTTAATTGTCAAAAAGCATAAAAAATAATACTATTATGTCTCCTTCTTGGTACCACTTTTACAAAAAAAAAATTGATATATATTTTTTTTAATTATATTTTTATTATTTTTTTTTATGCTGCTCTGCTAGCTTTAGTCAAGCAATAGACACAGAAAAGATGAGAAAGAAACACATATCGTAAATAAAGTGATAAAATATTTAATTGCTTAAAATTCTAGGTACCCCTTTTAAAAAAAAGAGTGCTGGCTTTTAGCAGATCACCTAATTTTAATGATAAAAAAAATAATCTAAAAGGTTTTAAGATTTAATTGCTCTATATTTACCGTGGCAGTACCCATTTTGATACAACTTTTACAAAAAAAAAAAAATTTGAAAATAATTTTATTTTTTAATTTTATTTTAATTTATAAAAAATTTTTATGCTTTTCTGCTAGCTTTAGTCAAGAAATAGACAGAAAACACGAGAAAGAAACACATTAATTGTAAATAAAGTGATAAAATATTTAATTGCGTAACATGCACAGTATTAGAACCGCTAAAGCTACCCCTTTTTTTAATAATTAATAATTTTATTCCTATAGCTGCTGTATTCTAGTCTATATTGAAACTGTGTTTGTGTCTGTGATTTGTAAAATGATTTTGGAAATATTGTTTTTTTTTAAAGATTTTTATATTGTAAATAGATTCCATTGATAAATAAATTTTAAAAAAAAACAATTTAAAAACCTTTTTTCAGACGTTTGTCAAATTAAATTTTTTATACCTTCTGCAAAATTTGGGGACGTTTAATACACGTTTCAGTGACGTTCGAAAACGTTCCAAAACGTTTCGAGGACATACAAAAAACGTTTCAAGAACTTCTAAAAAACGTATTAGGTCACGTTTAAAAGACGTACAGGGGACGTTTAAAAACGTTCAAGGGACGTTTTCAAAACTTTTTAGGAAAGTTTTAAAAACATTCCAAGGATGTTTTAAAAACATTTTAGTGACGTTTTAAAAACGTTCCATCCAATCTGAGTATGGTAGAAAATTTCTGTTTTTCTGATCAGCCATATAGAGTATGATGATGATGCCGGAAAGAGGAATGTGAGGAACATTAAAAGTACAATTTAAAAACGCCTAGCGCGTTTTATAAAACGTCCTTTTCGGGACGCTTTAAAAACTTATTTTTCGGGACATTTTAAAAACGTACTTTTCGGGACGTTTTAAAAACGTACTTTTTGGGGCGTGTTAAAAACGTACCTTTTGGGACGTTTCAAAAACGTACTTTTCGGGACGTTTTAAAAAAGCACTTTTTGGGTTCGCCAAAGTAAGGGCACTAGGAGATCTAAATAGTATATTTTTAAAACGTGCTGACTAGCGCGCTTTTAAAACATCCTTTTCGGGATGTTTTAACGACGTACTTTTCAGGTACGCAAAAGTTAGGCCCCAAAAGGACCTAAAAAGTACATTTTTAAAACGTCCAGACTTGCATGTTTTTAAAAGGTCCTTTTTGGGATATTTTAAAAATGTACTTTTTAGGTACGGAAATACTGTTACAGACATGCTCAATTATCAGAAGGATAGGTCAGTATATTATTAGACTGCACACCGATTCACGGTCGTAAAAGTTTCGAAATAAGGGACGATGATCTTTACAATTGGTAAATGAAAATAGATTACGATATTTTCAGGTCCCCCTTTTAATAGAATTCGGAACACAAATAACATAAAATTCTAAAAAACGAGAGAAGGAAAATCGCAAAAACATTATTTAAACAAAAAAAAATAACTCAAATGGGGTAACAAAAAAAAAGAAAAAATTGTGTGTGCTTAAGACCACACGGCAGAAGTTGAAACTTTAACAAGGCGAAATTAATAATACTGGCCTTCATCTGCATCATCATATGAATGTTCCTCTCCAGTCGACTCGAGCCGACTTCACCCGAATAAGCGTTACATAGCCGAGCCTGACGGCGCAGTCCAATTCAGTACCCACAAAAACTGCTAAACGCGCCTAAAGAAGTTTACACTTCAAAAAGCTGGAATGAAATAAATTGGTTAATAAAATAAGGGTCAATGTTGATGAATATTTTTATAGATAAATGGAAAGACGTAGAGATTGGAAATCGGAAGAATTAGGAACGTTTTGTTATGCTAATCAATCAAGGAGGATGTAATTTGTAAACACCCCCTGAGCGAGACTTACCGTGACAGCTATTGCCTCACGCCGGTATGCTCGCAGCAAAATACTTACTTCATGTTTCTGTGCATCTGTCATGATGTGGAAAAGTGAGGTTAGGGGATCCATTTGTTTTCTTTTTCCAAAAAATATTTAGAAAAATTAAAGTAGGAGAAAACCCTCGTTTGTGGGGAGGCCATGGACACGGACCTTGGAAGCGACCAGTATCGCATTCTGTCTAACCATGAACTGCTTAGATTGGGTAAGTTCTTCTATGAACTTTCTGCATGTATTTCATGTAATACTACAGAACTTTTGGACCTGATCATACCCATCCAGAATTTGAACAAGAGAAGAATGCCACAACATAACATCTCAGGCAGCATCCTTTATAGCTGTCTTCCAGTTGGTAGTCAGGGTACTTTTTTAAAACTGTATACCTGTACACATCATAAATAAATTCTTTTGAGAAAGTTGGTGCGCCACTCAGTTCAGTTTTAATAGAATAGGAAATTGTGTATTAGTCAAGGCATTAGTGAAACCCAAGCTTGAAGAGCCCATGCCAAAAAATGTGCACTGAGTGCAACATGAGCAAAGTCAGTTGCTTTAAATAATATAAAAAAAAAGGTCACAAAACTTCCCAAAAGAATCAAATAAACATCCTTTATTTTCTCTCTGCATTTTTTCCCAAAAAATTCACTACATATAAGAAATAGGTTATGGATCTTGGGTTAGATCAGTGTAAATAAGCCTTGAAATATCGCTTCTGCAAGGAAGCCACCATAGTACCACCATAATTACTTAACACTTAAAGGGGAGGAAGAGGTTTAGCCTTGCATTACACTCAATATTATTTTAATGTGTCTTGAAAATGCATTACAAAGGGGGAGGGGTGGCTATGAAGGGCTAATCAATTTGTCAGGACCTGTACAAAATATTGACAGGATTTTTAAGGACTACCCAGGACTGATAAAAAGGTTTGGTTAGGCATTTTTTTTTTAGTTTTTAGTCATCACTTCATACCTAAATATGACCAAGACAGACTGACAGGACCAAACAAAATATGAATTACATAGGGACCTATACAAAATTTATGTATTGATCAGCCCCTTGGGTGGTTCAAAAATCCTGAATTTTGGCATTATGTAATTTATGAATATTTTCATACTTATGCCCGAAAGTATGTCTGTTTTTAATATTTAATACTGACATGATTTTTACTATTTACCAGGCTTACCTATTGGTACTAGTTAGTATAATTTCTGTTTATTGACTAAAATGTCCACCTTTTTTTAGAGAATGAGTGAGAAGGAGTAATACTTATTTGGGCATAAGCATGTTTTGGTATCGTGGATGCATTTAGCAGTGATTTTTTTCTATTGGTATTCCTGCTGTTTCTCCTACAGTTTTTTACCTATGTGATTTACTGACTGAGGTTTATATATAATTTTTAAAAAGCCTACTCTGGTCTACTTGCCTGACCTACAGATCATCCCCACTACTACTCTACTAATAATAATAACATGATGATGCATTGATCAGTGTTATAGTAAACTCATTCTAATTATGTATAATGGATGACATGCAGTCCAAACTGGTCCAAAATCTACTGTACATACTACCTTTCAGAGCAAATCCTGGGGAGAAAGTTTTTATGTCCATAATAAAGGCTGCTTAGAAAATTAAAAAATAAATTAGCATGTGTTCCCATCCCCCTATGCAGACTTATATGAAAATGCCAACAAATGCTATCCTTTGTCCTCCTGTACATAATTTCTCCTCTTCAATTAACTTTTCTTTTATTGGGTGGGCTTTGTTGCTATGGGGATAAGTGCTTCACAAAAAACATCTACTTTTCCATCTTCAATATCACCATCTCATTAAAACTACTTGCTTTTTTTAATTCATAATTATCAATGGTCATCCATTAATGGTTTGGTGTATTTATTTAATTTTTCAGTTTATCATCTGTATATTAATTTTTTTTTGTTTTACTTTATTAATTATGTATTTTATTTTTTGTTTCATTATTTTGTAATATACATATGTTGTTTTAAACTGTATTTTTATTTTTATCCTAAAATTTATTACATTATACTAATGCATTTATTAAAAACTGGCTTAAAAATATATTTATTTTCTATGGTATACCTTAAAGATCTTGATTAGTATTTGTTTCTGTAAGTTTGTTCATTTTATTGCAGGTCTGATGAATGGATGATTTTTTTGAATTTCCAACTGACAAATATAAAGAGTCAGACCTTCAAATAAAATAAGTAGATCTTACAGCATACAGATAAATATGTGCTTTTACCAAATATTGTCAATCGTCGGCCGTTTTATGTTAACTTTTAGCTGATTTTCTTAACGTTTTCAAAAGATAATTTACTAAATGTTTTTTTTATCACTCATGCTACTAATAATAAATGAAGTGCAACTGGTCATCAGCTTGCCAAAGCTTTGCTTTCTAGTTTTCAGTTTATTATAATAATACCAATGCATTTATAAAAACTGGCTTAAAATATATATATTTTAATTTTAAGTAAAAAAATAAATCAATTCACAAAAATATTTAAAATAACTGTTTAATTTAAACCAACCTTTACAATTTATAGGTAATAATTTTGATAAATGGATGGCGAGTAATTCAAATTCTCCAATACCGGATGATGAGGACTCCTTTTCCTTTCCAAATGCTCTAAATTTAAGCAGAGATCCTTTATTAAGTGAAGCCCAAATAAATCCACCTACAACTAAGAATATAACCAATATAAATTCGTCTATTAAGTTTAGCACAAATTCTATTAATCAGCCTGTGAAAATTTTGCCAAAGAAACCCAAAGTCACAGAAATTAGAGAAGTACCTATGCTGAGCACTGTGCCCCTTCACTCCAAAATTTTCGACCATCTTAATAATAAGCCTGTGAAACTTATAAACCATAGTAAAATTGGTTTTAATATGAACGGTGGTGTTACAGATAGTAAAGAACAGAATTTTATAAGAGTACAAACCATAAATAATGGTGTCATTGAGAATCCACTATCATTATCGCCAATATCTTTCATATTTAAGCCTCAAAAAGATTTTGAAATTGTTAGAAAAACTTCACTACCGTCTAATGATAATAATATTGACTCAAGTTCTTCAAAAACTAAAGATAGTAAAAAAATAAAAAAGAAAAGATTTATCATTGTAGAGACTGATGGGCCATTTCAAATTAATCCATTTAAGAATCCTTTACTAGTTTTTAATAACAAATCCCAAAAATATGCTGAGATTGTTGAAGATACAAATCTTTCAACAGTTAAAGATGTAGTTTTAGGTACCCCAACCTTGACAGTGTCTCAAAATAATAATTTAGTTGAAACAGAGTCTTCGATTGCTAACACAAGCATAATTGAACAAATAGATCTGCACAAAGATTCACAAGGTTTACAGGATAGTGGTCCAACTAAAGAAACAAATAAAATCTCATTACCCCATAACACAAGAAAATGCACTGCACTTGATGGACAATTAGATTTAAAAACTGATGTTAATGCTAATGCTCTACCTGTCACATTTACAGAAAGACAGAAAGATCAAATATTAAGAGATAGAAAAGTAATAACTGTCGAGATGATTTTCACTAGGCAAGGAGTTGGAGTATTCTTAAGGGATGTCAATGGGGAACAGATATTTCTGACACAGAATATTAAGGTGAGTAAGGAGTTTTTTAGGTTTGAATTTGATCTGACTTTTAGTGTTAGTTTTATTGTCTTGTGTGTTGGAAATTTACATTCGATCTGAATCTTAGTTTTAGTGTCTTGTTTGTTTTAATGTCTTGTGTGTTGGTATTAGCTTTTAGGTTTTTCTTTTGTTTATTTTTGTCTTGGCTGTGGTTTTTTTCTATTTGTTTGATAATGGTCAATTTATGTATCCTTAAACTTTTGTTTGCTTTGTTACAGCTCTCTGGGGTCTCGTGTGCTCCAAGTCGTTACCAAACTGTTAAGAATACCATTTTCTTACCAATATGCGACAAAACCAAGCTCACCATACCACAAATTATCACAAGCATCGCAGCGAAAATACATCTATGTCCAATAAAAGATTGCACTGACGCGTTTTTGCAACCTGCATTGGCTAAAAGTCATGCACTTAAGCATCTAGGTCTTAAACCGTATAAGTGCCCTCACACCAATTGCAAGTGGGAGTTTTATAAGGAAACGCATCTCACAAGACATTTTAGCACTCATGAAGGAAAAAAGCGATTCGAATGTGACGTAGCTGGTTGTGAGAAAGATTTTACAACAATATATAACCTAAACAACCACAAGAAATTTATACATGCAAAGCCGGCAAATATTTTGTGTCCTGTGGAGGGTTGCGAGGAAATGTTTCTTCATGACAGAGCTTTAAAAAGACATTGCGCTAAAATGCATAGCGAAAGTGAAGCACCCTTTCAGTGCAACTTTGAAAATTGCACTAGATCTTTTTTCTCAGATCTGGCATTAGAAATTCACAGCAAAACTCACAGCATTACTAATAAACACGTGTGTAATTTTCCTGACTGCGGTCGAGTTTGTAATAGCGCCTATCGGCTCAAAGAACACATAAGATCGCATACCGGTTCTCGACCGTATGGATGTGATTACCCGGGCTGTAAATGGAGATTCACAACCGCCAGCAAGTTAAAAAGACACCTTAAGACACATAGAGACGATAAATTCTACTCTTGTAACGTGCCAGGATGTAACAAGACGTACAGAAGAAACGAACATTTGAGAAGTCACCTTCAGACACATGTTCAAATGGCTGAGATGTCCGAAACTACGAAATGTCAATGTAAGTACATATACAAAACAAAAACATTTAAGTATCACTATCAAAAGTTTAATAATTTCTGGGTTCTTATTAAAGACAGTCAAAATGCTTTTCAAATTTTAAGGAATTTTAATTATATTGCTAATTAAATCAGTACAAATTTTCCTTAATACTTTCTATGTTTTTTTTTAATCTTCTTCATTTTTTCTGGAAACTATTGGTTATATAATTGTTTTCAACAGTTTGCGGAGTTCTTCATGTGTCCAAATCCGCGCACATGAAAAAGTTCCACCCAGACATCAAGGACATCGTAGAGGCGGAGAAACTTTTGGGGATCACACCTGGCAGTAACAGTCCGTTAACGCTAACGTTTAGCTCTGACGATACGTTTGTCGCTGATAGCACTAGTACTCTGCCCAATAATGGCCCAGTTGCTCAAAGCAAAGTGGATAAACAGATAGGTAAGATGGCTTTGCATTTAGTTAATAAAATAACAGTCAACACACCATTCTGCATTCACTGTTTTGAAAAAATTTATTTAGAACATTATTGTTATTTTTATTTACTAGTTGATAATGATTGATTATGATTCATGTGAGTGGGCCTTGAGTGTTTTCGCACCACTGTATGCCTAATCTTCCAAAAAAGTTAGCTATCAGTTTGGGTAAGACACTGTTCAGATCGTCTGAATCAATCTGAGGTTTACCTAAAGTGTTTTGACGTAAACGTGCAATAGCCGGACATTCGTATAGTACATGTCTAACTGTTTCGTCATCCTCCATACAGAGTCTACATTCGGTCTCTTCTATTAATCCCATTCTGTGCATGGGTACTCTTAGTCGACAGTGACCCGTAAAAAGTCCAGTCACTATACGGATCTCCTGCCTGGTAAGTCCAATGATATTCCTGGCTCGCTTTCGACAAGGTCCTTTAATGAACTCTTTAGAGTGAGCCAGTTCTGGTATATTTATCCAGTATTGTTGGAAGTTCGGAGCCCAAAAATTCAGCAGATGCCGCTTCCCTTGGTTTGCGGCATCATTTCCCTCGTGCCTAGAATGCCCTGGTATCCATACCAATGACACATTTTTAGCTCTATCAAGCGCATTTAGCGAACCCTGTAGCTCCTCACGGTTCTCGATGAGACCGTATAGGAATCAAGCGCTCTTAAGGCTGCTTCACTGTCGGAGAACACTTTTATTGTCCTTTTGGTCCACTCGTGGTCAGTATAATCCACCGGGCACACAGTACAATGGCTACGAGTTCGGCCTGAAATATAGTAGGCAATTGGCTGAGACTATGTTTAATCTTGTCTTGGATACTAACAACTCCAGATCCAACGCCTGATGGCATTTTGAATCCGTCGGTATATCAGAAGCTATCGTTATTTGAAAAATTGGTCCTGTTCTTTCACCAGTCCTCCCTCTCCGGGAGGATAATGTTGCATAGCTTTCTGCTGTACACCGTCTTGGGCATGACGGCGGATATCAATCCTAGAGTTGCGTCCAGCTCTTGTTGCCTAATTAGGGCTTATTATTTACTAGTTACACTTCTGAGTAAATTATATTTTTAGGTACAGATGAAAAAACCGATGACGAACTTTTAGAAGAGGCGATCAAAAGTCTAGGAGTTCCTGAAATGGTCTTAAAAGAAGCCACAGACTTGGACCTATTGCCGGCTGTTGAAGATTTTTCTACGGTAAACCTTAAAGATCTTGATTAGTATTTGTTTCTGTAAGTTTGTTCATTTTATTGCGGGTCTGATGAATGGGTGATTTTTTTGAATTTCCAACGTACAAATATATGAATCAGACCTTCAAATAAAATGAGTAGATCTTACAGCATACAGATAAATATGTGCTCTTACCAAATATTGTCAATCGTTTTCGGCCGTTTTGTGTAAACTTTTAGCTGATTTTTTTTAACGTCTTCATAAGACTTTACTAAATGTTTTCTCTATTTCTCACCCTACTAGTAATAAACGAAGTGCATCTGGTCAGCAGCTTGCTAAAGCTTTGCTTTCCAGTTAGGTTAAAAAACTTTGCAGTTTAAAAAAGTTTTTTTAGGTATTAAATTATTGTTATTCCTAGTAATGGTCTATTGAACTGCGTCAATCAATTATAGTTTTAAGAAACTCTCTGTGATTAATGTTATTAGTGTTAAATAATAAATATAGAGTTTTTCTCTAGTAGCTATTATATCTAATCGGCTTTAAAAATCGTCATAAAACGGTTTTATTTTTCTTATTGACAATCTAGTTTAAGTTGTCATTTTTTGTTAAGGTGTTACATATTTTGGTATTTTATCCTATTAAAATGACAGGTAATAAAAATGTGTTACCTTTAACACTTATTGGTATAATTTTCAATATGTATTTCCCTTCTCGAGATTTTTTTTTGGCACTATTTAACTGTTAGTTACGTCGTACTTTATACCTTTAAAAGTGAGTTTTAGCCAACTAATAGTATTACTATTTCTATAAAAATACAGGGTGTTCCTATGTCTTACTATACAAACGGTATCAATTACAATGTTTAAGCTATTGATGTTGTGATATAGATATTAAATGTGTCCAGTTTTTGAAAATAAAAAATATAATAATATGGATAATCAGGAATGCTAAATAATCCACATGATAAAAATAAAATAATCCAGATTAGACGTTGTAGCATGGATCAAAGGGTTTATAGTTTACCCAGAAATTGATTTTCTACAAAGGATTTTTTTCTATAAAATGCGTAGTGGTCATCAAAATAAGCTTTATTCCTTCATTGTGATTTAAGAGTTTCAGAGTTTTGTTAACCCCGTTTGGATATTTTATAAATTACTAAACATATATGTAAATGCTATTTTTAATAAATATTATCCCTAGTACCAATGTAATTGTTGCTCTAAAGAAGGTGTCCTACGGAAATATTTTACGCTGAAAGAGGTTGGTATTCTTAAGTACAATAAAATCAAGATTGCAATGGAACAGTTACGTGCGGTTGTCGGTAGACAACATTTTTTTAACATTTATTATTTTTTTCATCAAATTCCTGTAACTTAACATATAACAAGCTGAAAATAAAGAATGACAAGCAGAAAATGAACCAACAAAATATTTTTTGTCGCTTGCATGTGCTGTCCAATTTAAATTTCTATTTTACACTAGTAGAATGGTTTCCAGCTAAGTGTCAACAATGAGATTGGCCTAGTTAACCGTGTTGGTAGTAGAAATATTATTTAACAAAAATGCACAACTTCACATTGAGATTACCTCCTTCTAGATACCAACCGCAGTTCTAAAATAGCCAACTGTTTTTAAAGTATTTTAATGACGTGTTAAATATTTTATTTATTTATTGTTAGTAATATTTTTAAACTGTATTCGAGTGAAAACTGATAAATAGAAAATATAGTTATATTAATTTGTCAAAAACCGTTCTTGCATTTAATGTTTTATTTATTCCTTTAGCAAAAGCGGCAATTTCCTTAAAAGTTTGAATTCAAAATTTCCACAAATAACTGCGTAAAAAAATATTCGGAGAAAAACACAGTAAAACAAGAACAAAAAATTTTTATTCTGACAATCCTGAAATTGTAACAAGCCACTATTAGTTTATTTGTTGTATAAAATTGGTTGATATATATACAATAAATTAAAATTAGGTTATACAAAATGTCGCTAATTAGATACTTATATTTCCAAACCATTAAAGCTGTGTAAATTTGTGTTTCATAAATTAATTATTATCGCATATTCTTTTTGAAAGATTTTTGATTAATTCATAAACTCCAAGTAGCAATTAATGTACAATTTAGCTCTTACTGCAAAATCACAAAGCTCTAGTGGTCTGTATATAAACGAGATTTTACAACCTGAAATACAGTTATAAGACGCCAAACTTTTTATTTGTAGTAAAGTTATTATTGTGGTAGCGATTATTATAAGTCACAAAGTGATATTTGTTGCTTTGCAATATTTTTTAGACTGTCTTTTTACCTGAAAGTGTACAACACAATAAAATTATCACACTTATAGCGATTTAACGAAAGTGCGTTTACAAAACCTAATATTTCCTACAACAAACTCGATCGAAAGCATGTATGGGCAAGTAGGTACTTGTGTTGCAAGTAAATTTTCACATTTATTGCTCTAGGGCTACTACCCTACGGTTTTATCCAAAAACATAAATAAGTATTTATATTCTTTTAAGCTTTCTTAGTTATGTAAACACACCTTAATCCATACAATGCATATACTACGGTTGTATGTTAAATAGTTTAGACCTACAGATTTCCTTTTTATCAAATCATATTACTAAATTCAAGATAGCCACCAAAAATTTTTAAAAGGTCAACGCAACAAACGAGTTTTTACGGTTATGAAGTAGAGTACTGGCAAAAATAGTCAGCGATATCTGATCTTGTCACTGTATATTTTCAAATACTGTCGACGTTCATATCATTATTTTTGAGAAAACTTTTGACTAATTTTTTTCGGTGGCCTATGCTTTTTGTTATGGTAAACAGCTGATGAGTGTCAAAAAGTTATCTCAAAATTTATGATATAAAGATTACACCTTCAAAGTTTTTTAAAACTAAAAATACTGTTCAATCGTCGAAACAGCTCTTTTAAATTTAAAAAAAGTTTTAACAACAACCCCATTACACGGGTGAAACCCGTGACATTTTTGTTGTTTGCTGTTGTGTGGTGAAAGACAATTCGTGGAGACTACCTTGATTAGCGCACTGAAAAAACGTCCCGCAAGCTGATAAACAAAAAATAAATAAATAGCAATTTAAATTACCATTATTATTATACTTTCGTTTACATAAGGTCTGTCATAAAAAATGCGACTTTATCAGGACTTCTCTTTTAGACATCCTATTAAATAGCCTCGAGTCTGAGGTTATATTCCAACATCACCACTTTCATGCCTCCTGCTGTGAGAGCAAGTAACCGAATTACTATAAATTTAGATTTATTTTCCTATTTCACTTAGAAACTAACACCAGTATTTACTAAGACCTTAAGACTTAGCATTGTAGATCGAGTTTAAGTATCAAGTCTATAGACTTGATACCGACCGGTTTAAGTGTATTTTTTTAATACTCACAGGCCAAATAACTGCAAAGATTTGGTTCACCCTAATGTGCAAGATAGTAAGCATTTCTCAGTGAGTTCATCTCATATAAATTCAAATTAACTTTAGAAATAAAGAAAAACCACATAAAATTTTTGTAACCAAATGTCATTTTTTGGAAACTTAGTCCGTGCAGTCTTAAGATTCCCGTTAAAAATAGTCTCAAATTGTAGTACCACCCCAGAGGGGTGGTTTAAAGTTCGAAAAACAATAAAAATAATCCATGATTGACAAAAAAACTTACATACAAAAATATTCAAAGCTAAATAATACATAAATAACTTAAAACTATATCTGTAGATGCATTACCGTATTAAATATGCATCAATATTTAAATACTGTAAAAAGCACAAGATATATTAGAATCCGTTTTCAATTACTCATTGGCTAAAACAATCGACCATCGGTTTAATCGTCGCCAACTTGTCTAAAAAATTAACATGTAAAATATAGCGGACAGCTGACTTACAGTTTTTATTCGACATTTCCTAGTGACATTTGGAGGTTTAAATATGGCTACCATTGTTAAACCAAAATATTTGATTATTTTTATTTATTTATAACCTTTGTGTGGAAATAATGTATTTGTTACAACGAAAAAAGATGACCCATATCCCAAGGTATTTATGAACAATTTATATAAATATTAAAAACTATTGCATTCACGGGAAGTTAAACCTTCAACCAAATTGTAGACTTTTAAACCTAGATTGTAGCACTTAGCACTGTAGACCCTTTAGTAAATACTGGTGTAAATGTATAAAACCTAAGATAACTAAAATATATGTTGGTATTGCAGACAGAGCATATAAAATTGTTTGTCTTAAATGTCGCATTTTTTGTAAACAAAAGTGGACCGAAATTGAAAGTTATGTATTTTGGTGATAAACTTCTAACAACTGCAGCCACCCTCTGAGTCTTGTTGGTCGTGATGTAACTGGGGTTGGGTTTGTAAATCCACAGCTAGACACTTTTTTAAGGAAAAAAATCGCAAAAATTGTTTGTAAATCAACAGTTTTAACTAAAAACCAGTTTTAACTATACTTTATTTGATACAATTTTTGAGACAAACTATTATTCGGAGATTTTAGGTTTTCTATTTTTAAAAGGATATTTTCAATTTTTTGTATCCCCCTTCGGAATGATCAGAATATAAAATATTTCAAATATTGTAAAAATTTTCAAAATTCTTTAAATATGTTTAGAAAACGTCCCAAACACAAACGAATGGACAATCTAAATTTATAACAAAAAAGGCAAAATAAAGTAAATACTAATAAAAAGCTTTAAATATGTTTTTATTAAAAAGTAGAAGTATAATTACAGTACAAATCTTGTTGAAGGTATAAAGCGTTTAAATAATGTCTCAAACTTTTACGTCCCAGGAAGGAAGTGCCTTAAATTTCGAAGTCTGTTTATTTGGAAATAAAAAGTCAAGACACCATCTTATATAAAAATAGAAAGCAAACAAAGGTAAAAAGCAATGCACTCATTTAAGGCTGCATTCAAGAATAAGCTTGAAAATTAAAAGTTTCCTTTTTATTTAAAATAAGAGCACTTTTGATTATGTTAAATACCTATGTATACGGATTTATGAATAATGTCACCAAAACTTTCCTAGATTCGAATAATGTTTAGCCGAGATCACTTCACCTTGCAAAATTATTTTCATCCCTAACAAAACTCAAAACCTACGATCAAGGTGTGCCGACTAGGTGCGAACGCCACAAGATAAGGAAGGATTAGGGCGACAATACATTGTTGTCAAGCTTTAATTAATATCCTTAGAAATTTCAGTTGCGACAATATACATAAATCTAAGTGTACATAGGAGGACTTATCTAGTTCCAGCTAGAAAAGAAAACAAAATTAATTTTAAAAAAATATGACTTGAAAGGATAATGCCAAAACTAAGGACGTTACTTCAGATTTCTTTAAAACCAAAATGGCGTTCAATATCGGATTAAAAAAGCCATATATATGTAGTATAACGTATCGTGCCTCAAGTTACTTGCAGATGTAAAAAATGGTTCGGATCCTTTACATGTATAAAAATTTATAGCCTTTTAGTGGACTGCTTGTAAAAATTAATAAATAAATTTAGTAAAAATATCTTAACACCATATCCTAATAAATGCTATATTAATAAATTTTAAAATAATACTAGAACAAATTTACTAAATGAAAAAATAAGGAAATTATTGAGCAACTATCACAAACTGGAGTAAATCATAGATTATACTATTTTTGCTCATTTGTAAGACATTATTGAAATCATTGCACAAACATATTAAAATAAAATTTATATTAATTATTATTGCTTAGTGGGCTTTTCTATTTATTATATAAACATTGAGTTATTTTTATTTTTAAATAAGTTAACGAATATTAAGAAAATCATAGAAATATTCACAGTAATAGAAGTAGGTACTTTAACAGCAAAAAATGCTTAGAAAAGCTATGTTTCTTTTTAAACAGAAAATTGATCGTTTTTATATAAATTATATTTAAGCTAAATAAATATTTAAAATAATGGTAAGGCAACATTTAAAAAATATGTATATGAATAAATCAAAATTTTCTACAACACATATACAAAAAAAAGAAAACCATCTTACACAGACCAAAAAATATTTAGGACAGTTGAATGAATGAAAATATACAGATTTTACTGATAACATCAAAATGATCACAAGTGCCAACCCATATACTCTTTAAAAATACTTACATATTTATAAATTATACAAAAAGAATAATTTATAAAATCGGTGGATTTTTTGGTATGGTATCTCGAAATACTTTCTGGCCTGTGACATAACACGAGATCTAACATTTTCTGAATACAAACTATGCCTCTATTTAGAAAATGGATCTGATTTTACCATGTATGTACCACTTAAAAACACAAATCATTTGTATTTACGCTACTGGCGTTTTCAAAAAAATCAGAGTTTTTGAACCAGAGTATTAAAAATGCGCACAATAAGCGATTCAAATTTCAATTTAACTTAAAAACCCTCACTTCACACACGCAAACGCTCTCTCAATATACGTTGATACTTTACGTCTATTTTGAGTTTTCATACCTTTGACAGTGAGAAAGAAGAATTATAGAAATCAGTTGGATGGCTTGGTCGAGTTAATACCCTGAGAGTTTCTCGTTCTTGTATTGAGACACCACACACATGCATAGATGGAAGTTTTCCGAAAATTTATGTATGATCTTTGGTGGCTCAATGAGAGAGCGTTTGCGTACAGAGCAAGAGATTCCGGGTTCAAGTCCCGGCCGAAGACAACTTCTTTTCTGATTTTTCTTTCTTCAATTTCACTTGTTGTTTATGGTTTTAGGTCCTTGTATTATTCGCAATTTGGTATTTAAAAACTTCTTAAGGAGGTTATTCAGATAGTTTACCGCACTTCCTAATTTAACCTCTGAAGGGTTTTAACAACCCTTTAAACCAACTCTAACTTTCATGTTGGTAGGTCAACTCGCAAAACTTTAAACTTGATGATTTTTTGTTATTTTTGACAACACACAAACATAAATTTTAGTTTAGGATTTTTTCGAAAACTGTCATCCCTAAAATCTTACAAATATATCTGAAACATTCCTCGACCTATTTCGAAAGTAATTTGCCTTTACTGTTCTTTAAAAACAACAGTTGCCATATCTGGGTTATTAATTAAAAATATGTATAATGCATTTTATGCAGAAGGTAAGGGATACCTTGGTAAAGACTGAGCATATTATGTAAATGACCTGTGTATTTAGGGAGTACCTATATGGATCTAACCTAATTTATAGCGTGATCAGCATGCACATCCGCCATCAGGGTCGTTGACTTCATTGGGCGTGTCCTTCAACACTACTTCTTGCACTGGAAAAACTTTATTAAGGAAAATAAACAAAAAAAAATAATGAAATAAATAAAACAGCGAAATTAAAATTTATTAAGCAAGAACACTGTGAAAATGCATATTACTATTAATAATCCATAATTGATAAAAGTTATAAGGTTTCAGAGGATTCAAAAATTTTATGCTAAAAGAAATACTAAAAAAAAAATTATATATAAGCCCACTGAGTGTGTGAAAACCTTAGGTAACTTGACAACTACAAAAATTAATTTTTTAGGGATTAAGAAAATGCATAAATATGCTGTTATTAGATTAAACCCAATTGTTATAGCACTAAGAGCGCAGCCAACGATAAAGACCGGCCATGGCCGTTATAAGCAAGTCGGCGGTCACGTGATCTTAGGAGTCCCAGGATTCTTATTGTATTGCTTAATATATTATATGTTTTTACACAATTTAAATAAATTAACAAAAAATTTTTGTTCTTTTATAGGCACAAATTTAAAAAAATATTTGGCTGATATATGTGTTTATTATGGATAAAAGAACTGAATCTATAAAATAAAAAATTATACAAAATTTGTACTCTAATATCTTCAGGTACATATATTAGGTACATAATATCGTTAGTAACTTCAAATCTATACAAGTCTTTCAAAATTGGACATATCAAACACAGCTTTTCTTTTTTTAATTTTTCTTTGAGTGTCATCATCTTTGTCTGGGTTCTTATTCAAAGATTTTAATAAAATTATTTTAAAAAACTTTACATGCCCTTAAACTAATTTTTTGAAGCTTTGACAATAGTTTTTCTCCACAAAAACACTCGCTAGAGTCATCTGAAGAAAAAAATTACAATAATTTATTAAAAAGAAACCAGTGATTTTGTGAATAAGTGCGATGGTTTTCACATTCAATGAACTGAATGTAGTGGTAGTCAATAATTTTTTGAAAAATTACCCAGCACAAAGTTTAATATATATTTCATTAAAGTGTAAGTTAACTACCAACTCATGTTCTTTTAAAAGCTGTATTTTACTTTTTAAATATTTCACACTACCAGAGAGATTACTATCTGTTAACAATATTTTACAAATCAGTTTTTTTAATATTGCGAGGGTGCGGAAGACATATTACCTTAGAATTGTAAATTGACGTGTATGCACTGGATGACTGAATAAACAAAGATGAAGCCAACATTAAAGTGTATCCACCATATCTTCGATTCTCAGGTTACCTTTTTAAGAGACCTAATTGTTCAATAAGAAATGACAACTGAACACATTTTTCACTCTCACTAAGGATGTCTATTACTTGATCAATCTTATCCAAGATGTTATCTTTTACCACTTCTTTCCCGTTTGCAACATATTCGGTTTCAGTTTTATAGTTGGACCGACAAGGAACAACACTAATTACACGTTCGCGGCACTGTTTATCTTATAGGTTTTTTTCTTTATAATTTACTCATTAGCCATTAATTATTTTAACGCAGCCCACTACAGTCTTTTTCGTGGGCTGCGTTATTTTAATAACTTTGATAAAATTCACATAAAATTCGTGCCCGAATGAAAAAAAAAATCGACGTAAACAAACATACCAAAACTGAACACACACATGTTTTATAATGACAGCGGGCCGTGAGGCGTTTTTTTGTGAGCCTCCTACGGTCACGTGATATTTCCGCGCCCGGGCCGGTCTTTCTCGTGGGCTGCGCACTAGAAGTAATAAAAATGTGTCATACTTATCGATTTGAAAATTTCTAGTTTTACTATATTCTCTAAACAAAAGGGTGTTGGAAAGGATACTGTCTGCATGTACATTGTACATAGCTTTGCATGTTCAACTATTTACTTGAAAAATATTGATTTTGAATAAAATAACTCATCCTTAATTTATGATAAGATTGTTTTTTTGCTTCTCCTGACACCAAAATATGGGTATAACATAAATTAATAACAAAAAAATATCATATCATAATGCGAAAAACTCCCAGTTCAGAAATTAGAATTTTTGTTAATTGTCTGCCTTTAACTTAAATCGGTGATTTAAAAAAAAACTCTGAAGCTTTTAAGAGGATCGAGAACTATGTTTCAAGAAACTTTTATGAAAATCGGTTAAGCAATATAGGAGTAAGTGTCGTAAGGACAGATATACGTCAAGAAAAACCCGTCTAAATAAGCAAATATTGAATTTTCGACGTTTTGTCGACGAAAACGAAAAATGAAAAAAAGCATTCTAGAAAATCGTTGCAAAAGCAAAATGTGATTTTTAAAACATGCATTTTTCTGTGCCATGCAAATTTTTCGATGGTTTTTTTATGTAAAAAAAGGATACTGTCTTCTGGAGGTTTATTCTCTGTTGAATCCATGCCGGGAAGGGCGGCAGCAACGCGCCTAAATAACTGAAAAAAAAATTACTGTGCCAATTTCTGGGTACATTTTCATTTACAATCTACAAAATGATATTCACAAAAAATAATAAAATTCCTAAAAATATTTAAAATTAGTTAAAAGATGAAAAGTTTAATATAAATTTCTTATCATTTTAAATTTATTCTAATATGTAATATTTTTCTATAATCGCAATAATTTAGGTAAATAAAAGCAATTTTTTTTGGAATTCCATCCCCATTGGATCAATAGCCAAGTGTTTCTATACAACCAGTGGCGTACACAGGGCTTAGGGACTAAACCCCAGTATGTGCGGTTCTTGGCTTCGGTCACCTTACCTGTTTAACATTATATCCCGCCTTGGCGCTAGTTTCTATAAACATCACATTTAATTCTTTCGCTTTGCGTTCACCCTCCTCGGTGGTAACTTGTCGTTTATCCGATAGATCTGTCTTATTGCCCACCAGCATTATAATTACGTCACTGCCCCGCTCTGTCCTCACATCGTCTATCCATTTTGACGTTTGATGAAACGAATTCGCGTCTGAAAGTAATAGCACTGGTTGTAATCTTTAATTAGTTTTTGTTAGTAAAAATATGAAAGAAACAAAAACTTATTTTTACCCGATTATCCACGAAAACCTGTTTGATTTTTAAATTCACGGGTAATAATTTTCACGTTTGCTAGTATTATTTGGCTCAAAAATTCCGCTGATTGACGCTCGCGTGTAGATGGTCGGTAAAAACGCTAATCTGTGTTGCTCTGGCCTGAAAGACAGAAGAGCTTTCATAGGTCACGTTTTCTTTTTCTTTGCAATCGATCTTTTCATCGATCGATATCGTTTATTCTCGCCTGCTCTTGTTCTAGTTTCTCTCGCATATTGGTAGATGGCTCTTCTTGTGAGGGTTTTCTTACTATAGACATAGGATTAGACAAAACAGTCTAATTAACTTCGCAAGAGTGTCACATCGACCAAGTAGTGTTCTGAGGAATTCCATAAGGACCAAACAGTTACCTGTCAACACTTATTAGGTGTCCACCCCCGTGTGGTTAAGCTACCTACAGAAAAATATGAGAGAAACAACAACTTATTTTTACCTGATTAGCCTCAAAACGTAAAGACTTACTTGTGATATCATAAACTACAACAGCAACAGTTGAATCTCTAATATAGGATGGTATAAGTGATCTAAATCTTTCCTGACCGGCTGTGTCCCATAATTGTAACCTGACAGTCCTATCTTCCAAATACATGGTTTTTGACAGGAAGTCTATACCTATAGTGGCCTAGGAACAAATAGTTACAAAACAAAATTAGAATTATGCATACCCTGTCAATGTATGGGAACCCTTCCCCTTCTTTTTTATATTGGGGGGGTCCCAAATTATAACTGTGCCCTAAGGAGACATATTATAAATACCTGAAAATGTGTCAAAATAGGAGATTTAATGTTGCTGTGGAGGGAGCAAGAATATTAATCTTAATCTAGCCTAAATAATTATTTACCTGGTATGTGTTGTCAAAACTATCATACATAAATCTTGTTATTAAGGAAGTTTTACCCACTGAAAAAAAAGAAGAAAACATTACTAATAAAACAACCAATGAAAATGGGATTAATGATATTAAAGTACTACTACCACAAAGTATACTACTACTGCAATAGGCTATATACTTTGTGCTACTACTATGTCAGTTTAAAACGTTTTTCTACATTGTCTGACGCCAATTCTCCACCTCCTTCGATTCTGACAATCATCTTCTGTCAGGTTTTTTTGATTCATTAATCTTTGGATTGACTGCTGCCATTCTAGTTTAGGACACCCTCTTTTTCTGTGCCCTATTGGTTGCCATTCTAGGACCTGCTTTGGTATTGTTTTGTCGTTCATCCATTACATGGCTGTACCATATCAGTTGTCTTTTAGTGATGTCATTTGTTATGCTTTCCTCAATTCCCATTCTTTCTTTTATGATCTCATTGCATCCATTTTGACACTTGGCATTTTGGTTTTGTATTTTTCTGTTATGCAACAAGTCTATTTAATACAACAGCATGCTTTTTACCTTTGTTTCATATATGTTAAATTTTACATTCTTTTTTATCTCTGCCTAATAAAATGATATGAAAGTGCTAGAGAAAAACCTTTCCTCTGGAGGGGGTAACCTTTAAACATCCTCTGTCTCATGGCAATTTAAAAGAAAAGCAGCAGGTTACACTGCCAATAAAAGTGCTTAACAAGGAAAAGTCAAGTTATATTATTATATTTTAATATATTACTTGAATAGCTTAGCTTGATCTTTTTGTAGTTATTTTATACAGACTGCAACCAAGTAATATAATGATTTTCATACATATTGTTTACAACTACCTAACCTCCACATAAAAAATCTTTGTGGTACCATTGTTAATACCAAGGAATGAAGGGCCTTATCAAAACCTCTCCCTTTATAGATCTCATATTTTTGTTATATTATAAAGGTTGTTTAGTACCTTGTTTAGTACTATAAAATGTAACTAAATATTTAATAACTTTTGCAGAAACAAATTGTATTTAATACTGACTAAGTAAATATGAACCTATTTAAAAACAATTTTGTTAATTTTTTGACTGATTAAGCAATTATGGTATAATATGTAATAAGCAAATTAATACTTTTAATAAGGTTTATATGTCCCAGATCAACTTTTATTGCCCTTAGGTCATATTTTTTGTAACACTTGCAATCAAAATGCGTAGGTAGGTTGTATTTTATCTTGTTCTGTTATCTCCTTCTTAATCATGTTTTATGGTTTAGGTAAATCTATTCACCTTAGCAGATTTTTAATCACATATAATAAAAGCATAAGGATAAAGGAGGGTGTGACTGATGTCACTAGGGATGTTTGTTGCACACTAGGGTGACCAGAGGGGTAGGACACTCCAAAATTTGTACAGCTATTTCTGAAACACATGTATTTAACTTTTTTTATTATTTTAAACCATTTTAAAGTATTGTACGAGTGATCCCCTGTCTGGAACATGTCCTGATAATCAGGAACAAGTGATCCATGCCAATCCACGACCGAACCAGTTTCAACCTTTTGGGCCATCCTCAGGTGAATGTAGGAGATAGCTCCATGTAGAGCATAAGTTTTGTGAAGCCAACAGAAACAACTACTCTGAGGGAAAATACCCATACCAGCATTGAATTATCTGTATCTTTTGTTTTAGAAAAAAGTAAACTGACAAGCAATTATGACAATTTTTTTATGAAAAGTGCATAATTTTGGTACCTATATCTCTTTCTTTTGTTGGTGCTTACTTTTACTATGGTAAGATGGATATATTAAAGTCAAGCACTAAATTTGGTCTTTGTTCAACCTTAGAAGAAACCAAGGAAGAAACCAAATGGGTATTTTTATTGTCATATGTATCAGGTTAAAGCTTTATACTTTCAAACACCTAATAAGATATAATAATTATGTAGTTAACTATATTATTTCATTTTATTACAATGTCTTAGTCTTGGTCTTAGGCAAAGGTTGAAGAGGCAATAAACAAAATAAATACAAATTACTTATCAAAATTCTATAAAAATGATGTAACCATGGAAGTAATAAAAAACCCACACCTACCTAGATTTTCTTTATAAAACTTTGTACATTTAATTAAGTAAAAACCTAATATAAACTGCTGGGGAGAAAATTTTCATAAAACAATTAATTTGTTCCTAAATACATTACTAATTTTAAAATCTGATAAAATATCTTGTAAAACAATTCTTTTTTGATCAGTTAATCTAGACTTCTCTTTAATTTTTTGGTTCAGTAAATGTAGGCTGCCCATTAACCAGTCTATGGATGCATGCAAGGGGATACTTAAAATTATAAAAACATACAAGTATGGCACATGAGTTTGTTTTAAAATTCTATTGGAAAATTACTATCCATTTTTTGACACTGCTGGCACTTGGCATAAAAATTTAATATGTAAATGATGTACAATTTTATGTTTAAATGACAAAGTAATGCATATTAATGTGCACCATATTTGACAGGCCTCTCACTGCTTGCCATACATGTCCAAATTTTGTTTCTGCACAGTGCCTTGCATCAATTTTTTTTAACACTGCATTTTTGTGTCTATAAAAAATATTAAATGTGGGACTCAGGAGTCTTATGGGTGAAAACTGAGGGGTGATCAGCTGAACCAAATTTGTACACCATCCTACAGGACTTTTAAATGAATGCTTGGTCCTTTAATGTATTGTAGTGTCCTGTATAGTATCCTCTGAAGTCCTGTATACAAATTTTGTGCACCTAATATGGACAGTTCATCACACCACAGTAAAAACTTTGTTTTCAGCACTGTGCAAAAGTATCTATTTGTGTTATTTTTTAAATAGGTATTCCAGTTTATTTTTTTTCTATTAATATTTTTTCTTACTTAAGAGGGTTTTAATAAGGGTTGGGACACCCTGTATTTAAATATATACCATATGGGCTAATAGACATTGAGGGTCTTCTCTTTTTTGTGTAAGTAGGTGGGACAAATTATATCATTTCTATATTTACCAATATAAATTTAATGGAGAAAATGGAACTATTGATCATATTATGGCTACGCCTGGAAAAGTTAACAACTCATCAAAGAAATGTCAGTGCCTAAACTCACCACTTTGCTCCCCTAAAAATACTAGTTTAAACTTTCTCAGCGGGTTGCCGAAATCTCCGGACGTCGACATGCTGTCTTATTATTTAGTCCTATTAGTTCTTCACTCACGAATTTTCCAAAATTTCCACCACGGGGTATTTATCACAGAAAGAACATTTGCCCAAACTACAAATTTTGTACATACAAAAATTGATGACAGTACACACACGGCACTGAGTCTTCAGTGACAGCTCGTTCAGTTTATTCTCTGCTTTGAAGGAAAAAAGCACAGATCGTTGGAAAAAAGCAAAGAGAGCGTGACAAACTGTACAAGGGGACTGGTCATAAAGTGTTTAAGAAAATATAGGGGATAGCGGGGCAACACCGAGCAACAAAGGTAAATTATGTTTTGAAGGTTTTCTTGCTGGTTACAAATTGCATTGTGTTGTAGTTATGACAAAAAGCATGTGTTTGTTTATCAACTTATGCTATCTATCAATATAACGATAGCCTAATTCTATCTAATACGTCGTAACGCACAAAAAATTGAAAACACATATTTTTGCGTCAAAGGTCAGTAGTGGCGTAGCGTGGGGGGGGGTTGTCCCCCCCCCCTGGCGCCCAATGGGTGACCGAAGCACCCTAAGCGTTAGAAAGGAGCAGGGCCGGTAAAGGAAACTAAAGACATTTTTTTTTCTCCCAATATTTTTGAGGGCGCCCTTTTCAGCTGTCGCCCCCCCCCCCGCCCCGTCAGGCACGCTACGCCGCTGTCAAAGGTTAGTAATTATGCATAGCTATGCGCGATTTCTAACAAGCCGCATAATGCTAACGCTATGTAATTTGCTTCTCACTTTTATTATTCCTGTAAAATTTTGTTGATTTAGGTTACGACGTATCAGAATTAGGGTATCGATAATCAACACCGTTTATTTTCAACTGCTGCATCTGGGCGGTTATTGCTTGCTATTTGAGGTAAAACAACTCAAAAATATTCCGCGTGTATAAAGTATAATAAATTAAAAATATTTCTTAATTTATTTAAAGTAGCTTGCCTACCGTAAATTCCTTTATGCCAGAGGCATGGGCGCACCCATAAACTAAAAAATCTTATGTCAGGTGGGAGGTGCTCGGGCCCCACTGGCCCCCTGGATCCGCCACTGTGCCTACCTACCTAACTTATTTAAATTATCTGATGATATTCATTTTTGATTGGGTATTGCCAAAAATGTTGTCAGAAGGCACTTGCCCCACCCTGCTTTGTCACCTGCCCCATCTTGGCTTTAGCTCATTTAGTATAATTAAATAAAGTTTAGCGAGACCCTGACTACGCCCATTTCAGAAGGTAATTAAATTATGCAATAAAAATTGACAATAACCTTAAAGCTTATTACCTATACGTTTTAAAAGTTTATCGTTATTTGTGAGCATATCCAGTAAGCACAAACGTTACATACACAAAGTATTATAACGCAGATATGTACTTTGGGCGTTATGTGGCGCGTCTATGTTTAGCCAAAAATCCGCAACAGAGCGGTAGGCCGAAATATCTTTACAACATATATTATTGAGACATAAGTTAAATAACATTAGGGAGAAGATATCCTAATTCTTATTGAGAGAACTCTTACATAAACATTTTGAGCTGCAACTAAAACGTTTAGAACAAATATTTGATTAGAATTAGAAAACATTTCTTAGGGAACATTGGGCTCTGGATTCTTGTTTTTTACTTTCGAGTTAAGTAAATATATTTTTTTTAATTGTTGGAGTAATAGCATTTATTTCTCGAGAAGTTCGCTTCTCGTAATGTCTAAAACAGCGCAAAATCATGAATGAATATTTATATTACCACTACAAAGTGATATATTGAAAAGTAAAAGCGGGACCGTTGTTTGATCCATCAAACAACGGCGGGACGTAATCATCGAAGAAATAATTTTTTCGATGACGTAATGTTTGATTGATTCTCTAAAACTTTACTATTTCGCAAAAAGGTTAAACATCATCTCACTATTTACTAAACAACTTAAAAATCACCGACATTTATGCTGGAAATCTTAAACCACTTATGGTCAGTTTCCGGAAAAACGGGTGACGCGAGAATTTTTTTTCTTTCACGACAATTAATGCATTTATTGCGAATATGCAGTTCAATGCTAAGTTGATAATCAACTTAGCATTACCACCCCTTTTCAGGAAAAACGGTGGCGCGACATAATTTTTGTTTTCACGATTACGACAATTCTTCCATAAATCAGTTTTTGAAAATCCTATTTTTTTCTGGGTGGTAGTGCTAAGTGAAGATTAACTGGTTTAAATTAAAACAATAAACACAACCCTACTTTTTCATTGTGTTTTGTCTTTTCGTTTCTGTGTAGTGCTACAAGATAATTAGAAATCCTGAAGAAAGCCCAAAATAACGGCGGTGGAAAGTTTTTTGCGCTTGGGTCAAGAAATGGAGGCATTTTCTGTTTTTTACACAAACGTTATCATAATTCTTATAATTTGTTGTTTTGCTTGTTTAAGTTTTTTTTTTATATAAAAATAAAAATTTGGGGGTTTGTGGCAAAAGCGCATTTGATTAGAGATTCTGCTGAGAGCGTTCCATTTAGGATTTGATCAATAAGAGATCGGTTTGCAGTTGGTCACACCAGAGATCTGCTCCAGCAAGAAGTGATTTCGGAGCGGGCGAGAGCGCAGTGTTGATCGAAAATGGTATAATTTATGTCATCCATGGTCAACAATTCTGGGGTCCCGTAAACAATGGGAGAGTCTTTTAATTTCATCGGGTTCCTAAATGCATCGGTAAAACATCGATGAAATCCGTCAAGTTTCGGTAGTTCTGATGGATTCCACCGATCCACCAATCGATGCCACCAAAACTCACCGACTCTGGCAGCCGGTGAGCAATTCCTGATGAATGTCATTTGTCTGTCATTTATCATTCAATCAGCTATATATTTTTATATACAAAACTTTGATCCTCGCCCTCTACCTACCTTGTTGTCCACGAGAATGGTTTCCTCCCTTTCTTCCACTTCCATCTTTGTTGTGTAACAAAACTTTCGGAATAAAACAAAATCTTTTTAAATAAAAAAGATAGGTTAGAGTTTTATTTCCATATGATCTCATTAGGTTATTTTTTATTTTTCGATGGCTCATCAGCATTTCATCGAAGAATATCCGATGGAATGTCATTTGTCAACAATTCCAACGATGAAACAAATCGGATGAATTTAGAGAATCTCCCAGTCTTCGATGAATGTCAATAACGTTATAATCAGATGTTTTTTGCTATTTTTGTTCAACTCATTTTTTAATTTTGTTGCTTGTTTTCTTGTAGTGTAGTATTAGATGACGAAGATCTGGAGTTAATTTTTGCCGAGGCATTGCTGTTCTCGGATTTTAGTTTCACCAGACCGCGACATGTAATCGGTGAACAAAATAAGATTACTTTACAAACTCGCCCTTTCTGTGACGATATAGCTTTGTTAGGTGATCCGTGATAAAGCCAGACATCCGGCGGGTTTTTGGGCAAAATTAAAATTGCCTGCCGGCTCTTTTCTTCAAGCGGCTTTGGCGACCCATAGACCTATTGTTCTTGGTCATCAAAATTTTTGCATTGGCATTTTCATTGGTTTTAGTATGAAAATTCAGGCTTTTCGGTCCCAAGAGACCTTTTTTTTTTGGTCATCAACGATTTTTTAAATTGACCGGTTTTGTCCGGCTGTTTTATCCAAAACCAGGCTCCGACGGCCTCCTTTACGCTTAACAAATATGGTTACCCTAAGGGCGGTCCAGAGATTCTCGATACAAAAATCCTTAAGAAAATCTTTACTTACATTTTATAAACACCTCTTTAGAAACTGGCAAATTTGCAAAATGTATTACAGCAATAAACACTTTTATACCGATTTAAAAAGTAACTAACACATGAAATGCTTGTGGATTGTATTCCATGACTGCCCTTCCATCTATTGAAAAGTTATTGAAGTTAGTAGTTTATTAAATATGCCGAAACCACAATGGAAAACCAACATTTTTCTAATCAGCCAACCAGGGTTTCGGATGAATCATTCCTGTGAATCGGCACTTCAGCATTTATCCACAATTGTGATTTACCCGATCTTTTTTGTGATCATTCTTTATTTTCACTGTCTGGCCCAGATTTATTTCTATCTACTTGTTGATATATCTAACTAACTAATACCATTATCCTCAATTTTCATCTATGTACTTGAATTAGAACAAATTAAAACTAAATACCTTGTATCTTGAAAACTTAATGCATGTTAATTTCGACGATCCGACATAATTACAAAGCTATTGGATGTAAAAGTAGCAGGTGAGAGGATCGAATTTGTGGATGAGTTGAAGTATCTGGGCTTTACGTTGGACAACTCTTTAACAATGGGTGCTCACTTCAATTATATTCATAAAAACAAATCAAAATAATATTTCTTTTCAAGATTAACATATTCTGTGTCACTTACTTACAAATAGGTACTTACTCTCTACCAAACGTTAGATTTTAAAAAAATACTGAGATACTTCTAAAGGTTATTAAACGCACTCCTCGAAGGGGATGCATTTTACAAACGTTTTAATTATCCTAAAAGGTGTCAAAGTGTCCGATTAAGTATAATCAAATATTTGGAAAATAATTTTTCCAAAATCTCACTTTTTAAACCCGAAAACAGCTTTGTGTGTGTGTGTGTGTTTTTTTCAGTATGTAACATGAGTATATCTATGTACTTTGTATGGTCGTCTTTTTTTTGTAGGTAGGTAAATGAAATTAATTTTCCGACAAACAAAATTGCTTCCCCCCGATCATCTTGTCGCTAATCCGGTGGTGTCTGCGTGTGTTTTTATCCGTTTTCCGTTTGTTTCTTCTCCGTCCGCCCGTGTTTCAGTCGATCGTCAACACTGCAATTGGCTCGGTCGGTCTGTGACGCACAGGGGAATGTAGACAGTTACGAAAAATACGCGCACGGCATTTCTAACCTCACAATTCAATTAAATTCAATGTTTACAAAAGTTTAAACCATTTAAAGCCCTTTTTGCAACAATGATGAATGAACGTTTAAGTGATTCGATTAGTTTTTTGTTTTTGTTAAGTTTGTTTTTTCTTTTTCTGCCCAGTTTCAGCGCTGGACATCAGAATTGCGAACATCGTTATCCAAAACATCATGAGGTTAGTTACCATAATCATAGATACCTACATTAGAGTAAGAAATTTCTTACTCTAAGATACCCACTATTTTTATTGTTATATTTCGTATTGTTTTCATTTTATAAAATTCCTCGAGTTTATACCTAGGCACTTAAAAAAAGTTTATAAAATAAACAAATGCCTCTGATAACAAACTAGTTGGGTCATTCGTAAATTACGTAATCATTTGTAACCCTACTACCATCCCCACCCTCCCTTTTGTAACGCAATTAAAAAATATTCAAAACTTTTTGAGTATCATAAGGCTACCCCTAGGGCTACACTCCCCCACCCCCTTAAGCTTTACGTAATTTATGAATGGTCCCTACATTTTTTTGCGCATGTGCAATATTTTATATGTAAGTATCTAACTAAATTTTAATAAATTATAATTTTAACTATTTTGCTATATTTTATTGTTAAACATTTTTATAAATCTTATAGCACATCTACCTCTAGGATCTCTTGGCTAAACAGGTAAGTAAGATGAAGAATCCCAGAATATCGCCAAAAAATTCCTCTATTTGTTCTAAAAATGATATTTGTCAAATTTTTTGTTATATATTTTTTGTTTTTTTACAAATGCAAGTTTTCTTAAAATCTTGAAGAAAGGTCCTTTAATAACAGCCAATAAATTGGTACCAGCTGACCCAAAATTTGTACATACTTACATATACCAATTTCCAGTAATGCCAAGTAGGGTAAAGTCGCCAAAATCGTACCGTTTCCTAAATAGTACCACAGCGGTTTTCTTAATAAGGCGCCAAATTATAGTTCATCTGTCACTTGATAGAGTTGTTTTGGACGTGTTGCGTTTCGCTTAGTAGCAAATAGATGTTAAAATATTTTGGTTATTTTTATGACTTTTTTTTAGTGTTTGTGTAAGGCTGTACTTCATCGGTAGTATTTTTACAGATTATATTCTTTAGTAGTTTGCCTAGGAAGTTCTCATTAATTTAGAAAACTTGAATTTAATATTAGATTTGGAAATTAATGGAACGGTTCGGTTCGGTGTTTCAATATCTGATTATTGCAGCCTCTAGATGGAGTTGTTAATTCCGTGGAGGCAAACTGCATACAAGGCAACTTGGCTTCGATCAAATGCTGGTCAAAAAGCAACACAGTTTGATATAGCTGCTTTATTATAAAGATTACACAAATTCTGCAACAATAAGTAATGCCGTAATTTAAAGCTTTGGAGATATGGCCAGTAAAACGAAATGTCTTTTCTGAAGCAGATTTTATGGCTAGTGAAAACTTACTGGTACCATACTCTGTTAAATCTCAGAAGGATACTCAAAACTCCTTTCGAAGATGCAGATGAGCCAGACAAAAATCAAAATCGTCATATCCACGAGAATGATCCAATTCCATCTACAACTGGTTTAACTCGACAAGAAATATTAGATCTCAACAAAAAGAGTAAGACTGTTTCAATTGAGCATTTAAGTCCACTGCGAAAAGTCGTAAAAAAGGTACGCAAAAAGTTGCAATATAATTCGAAAGCTCTTAGAAGAATAAGCTGGAGAAAAAATATGCTCTAATGGTAAAAAAAGAACAATTAAAAAAGGCAAAGGGGACTGCCAAAAAACAAATCTTTCAACCTCAACCAGGAAAGTCAAAACAAAAAACTAAAAGAACTCATTCATCTAAGAAAAATAAAATAATAATTGAAAAGAATGCTGATGACTGATATTGCACAATGTGCCATGAGTCTTTTGTCGAAGATATGATAAAGTGCATCAAGTGTGAAAAATGGGCAAAAAAAAATGTGAATACTTGTGCGACTTAAAAATGATGCTTTTTTGTAAATACTTAATAAACCTCTGATTTTATATCGTTAGTGTTAAAGGTGATTACTTGTGTGACTTCTGTTTATAAACTTAAAAATGTTCATAATTTAAAATGTTGCTTTTTTAAAATTACTAAGTAAAGCCTTTAAGGGTGATGATTACTTGTGGGACTTCTATTTTTGTAAATAAAACTTCCGATTTTATATAGTTTTTTTTTATATGCCAACAAATTTCTGTACTTCTTTGTATTTATTAAATCTTAAAAGAGCCCGATGATACGATTTAGGAAACCGCTGGTACGATTTAGGCAACCAGTTTCCGAAATGGTACCGTTTGTAACCAACCCCTTACAAAAACTCTTTACTTGTTTCTCCAAAGTTTAATAAAATACTATATTTTAAAAATTGCTCGTATGTGTCCAAAAGTCTGCCCCCCGGCTGTATCGAAATTATCTGAAATGTTGTTTTATTAAGTTTTAAAGCAGATACGAATTTAGGCAATGGAAACATCGTCTATTTTGCGCACAATATGTTACTTTGCTCCAAAATGCTAGGGTACAAATCGGAATTGCACATTAACCAAAACTTGATGAGGCCACTCCGAGGCCGCGACACATCGATTAAGAAGTTTGAAACAAACTCAAGCAGAAATACCAAAAAACTCATAAAATATTCATTAGATTCTAATAGATTTTATTCAGAGCCGTAGTGAGGATCAAACAACTAAGACGCTTGCCTCGGGCAAGTTTGTTGGAAAATATAATTTTGCTAGCGTGAAATTTGCTAAAACAGTCACTTAAAAAGTTTTACAAATGAAATATGAAAGATATATTAGGGACCTTTTGCATGCCCTTCTTTAGGTTACTTTATCCTTTATAAATGCGTCATTAAATGACAGATGCCCCGTCATATTTAGAAGCCTAATTTTGACCTTTCGCAGACACAATTTTTTATCCTTTATGCTTTATCTGTCAAAAGTCTGTTTTGTGTCCTGTAGGCAAAATTAATTAAAAAGTTCAGAAAACAACTAGAGAAAAACTGCCAGGAAAATATAGGATTAGGTCTGTGTTGACATTTTACTTTAAATTTTTTTAACGCACTTTACAGAACATTGATGACTTTTCGTTAGTTGGTGAACACTGTTGCCGAACAACACTTACCTACCAGTTTTTATAAAAAATAATTTTTAATAACTGGCATAAAATGAAATCTGTAGATTACCCCGTATTGGGAGCTCTTGAAGTAACTGGCATCAAAAATATTTTAAATTTACATTACATTTTATCATAACGTTATATGCGCGGCAACAATAGATAGTTTAAGTTTAACTGCACGTTAAGCGCTCTACGTTTTGTTCCAAATTTGAGTTTAAGTTGAATGTTTTTACGTTAACATAACAAGTCTACCAATAGCAGAGAATATGGAATTCGGCACTGTGTTTTTTTGATGTTACAATTTTGTTTTTTGTCTGATTAACTACAGTAGGAATATATTTGCAAAGAATCGTTTGTACTGGAAGCGGAAATTATTGTCAAGGCCTCATTTTTCGATCGGTTAATCAACCAATTCTATTCTTGGGTAACGTTAAGGTGCCCGCAGACTGCCGTAAGCTAACGTAAATACGTAAGCTCCTAACGTGACCTTGTCGACGGTGTGACGAAGTGCGCTTGCGTAACTGTCAAATCTCATGCTTACTTAAAAATACGTCACACAACTTAAACTATCTATTGTCTTTAAATAAAGGAACTAGTAGCCTGCGTTATTGGCACACAAGTAAGGTCAAACAATATCCTTTAGTAAAGGATAAGGTTTAAAGCAGGTAACTGCGCATGCCTCAAATCAAAGATAAGAATTCCTTAAAGAGACTTTGCGCAAGACCATATTATCAAATTCACAACAACTCAGAAGTTACTTCAGTTAATTGTTGTATATTATATAAATTTGCGATTTATCAACGACGAATAAGGTTCCAAAAACAATATGGTTCTTAAATTTTTTAGATGGATTTTCGATGCCATACATTTTTTCAGTGGAATCCACCAATCAATTTACTATATTTTTTTGATGGGTTTTCAATGCCATTAAATGATGCCATCTACTGCAAGCAGGTCTGTCAAGTGTGGTGGAAGGTTTTAATGGAGTACGTAACCTTAATTTTTTTTAGTGAGAGGCACGTTACAAAACAGCATGTCTGCCATAAATAGGGCTGCGGCCAATTTATAGTTAAAGCTATTGGAGGGTAGTAGGTCCTCACCTGAGGATTCAGACAAGGAACCTTCACATCTATAATAGAGAATATTATATGTATGTTGCTGTACGACATAACTTCGTCATTCGTTAAAATAAATTTAAGTTTATTGAAGAACAAGAGGGAATGAACTTGAAACGAAATTCTTGACAATTATTAACTTTTTGAAGGCGATATTGCCGAAGTAGATGAGAATGAAAAATAAACCAAATAGTGAGTAATCTTTGCAATTTACCCAATAAAACTTAAATAATTCAAGCAGAATCTCATTTTCATATTAGGTACATCAAGGGCTATCAGAATGTCTTCTTTTTCAGACATGTTTGTCTTTGAAAAGCTGAAGGTAAAAAAACAATGGTGAAAAATCGTAAAAAAGCTATCCCTTCTTCTCTCACTTATGTCCTTGTGGGCATGATGCCATTGGGTTTTTATTTCAACTGATGGCTTTATCAACCAAATGTTGGCATCGCAGATCCACCGATGGACATATATAGTTGGAAGAAAAAACTTCCCTATGTTTGTACGATAATATGTTGTCAAATCGAGAAAAATAACAATAAAATAACATATTACGGCGGTAATGGCTCATAAATGCCTTTCTTGAATTGATAGCATTCAATAATATTATAATTTTTAATAAAACTTTTACTTATTAAGGCACAATTGTTATTAAGGCAAGTAAAAGGGCACATATTTTACAATTTGGCTTGAGTGCAAAAAAAGCTAGCTACGGCTTTGATTTCAGTGGTCTGATGAGATTAGTAAAATTGACAGAATCCCATTATGGAAATAAATAGTTTCTGACTATTCTGAACTAAATCTCGTAAAATTCCATGAGTTTTTGAAATTTGATGAGGCTTTTGAAAACGGAGATGAGCCGACTGGCACAGAATAAGAAGATTCCAGGAAATAATTTTTAATTTAAAAATTAATACTCTAAAAACATTTTTTGTGTCTATAGTCGATTATAGCGTTAAAGGACTGATATGTCTAATCCACTTTCTGGTCAACTCTATATGGACTTAAAAATAAGCCGCGTAGGAACTCATCAATAAGTTTAAGGCCCTTGGAGAGACTAAATTGCCGAAAGCCGAAACATTTCCGATGCTTGATATGTGGTCCCTAAGGGATGTAAAAACAAGAAAAATACGACATGACACTGTTGGTTAAAAATGTACTCCTCGATAGTGATAGATGCAAAAATGTTTGAAGTTATATAAATACAGATAATTTTTGAAATATGCCAGCTAAATTATTGCTTATAAAAAGTTTCCCTGTTCAACCTCCGAGAAATCCCCTCAAAATGACCACACCCAATTTTTTATGTACAGGTAAAAAATTGGAGGGGACCCGGAGGAACATCTTGACAAAAATGATAATATGAGAACAAAATTGATATGGGTGGGTGACAGCTAGTCTTATCCTCTTGTTTGAGTTGACGTGTTCTGAATATTATATTCTCTTTGTACTTGGAAATCGGTGTTAAAAAAATGCTGATGTTACATAATAAGGTTGGGCACTTCTTTCATGAACCTTTTTTGTCTCACATGGTTTTATACAGTAGGTATGTAAAGTTCGTCCAGTTTTAGATGCCGAGCTAACCTAACCGTTCGAATCTTATAGTGTTTCAGAAGTTAAAGAATCCTTAAGAAAAAGAAATCTTATTTACGTAAATCCGCACCGTCTTATTTTTCTTAAAATCATCCAAGAATCTGTTATATTTTAAACCCTTTAATCTCCTTAACGCTTTCCAAGACATGGCTTCCCACTTTAATCATAGCTTGACGATTTTTATGTTTTCTTTGCATTTCGTTTTTCTTAGACTTCTCCAGCTCGAAAAATACTTATAACCTTTACCTGTAACTTTGTAAGCTCCCCTGAGTCCTAATTCGTCTTTTTGAAATTTCAACTAATAATTATCTCAACAAGAGTACCTTGCCGAGTTGATTTCTGTTTTCGGTAATGAAGCACCACATCATTCGACAGTTTCTCCTTGGTATGGAGAATTCAAGCTTGGACGGATAAGCCGTAACGACAATCCAAGGTCAGCTGCACCAAAATCGGCTTTCACCCAGGAAAACGTCAATGCTGCGTGCATGCGTATCATGGAAGATCGATGTGACATATCGCGAGATTAAGGCTTTATTGGGGATTTCAAAAACCTCAATTCAAAAAATTTTGCATGAAGAATTAGGGGTAAGAAAATTAGTTTTCCGCTGCATACCACATCTTTTAACCGAAGAACAGAAGAAGGTCAATTGTTGGTGTTAGAAAACTCTAGCTTTGAGGCAGGAAACTCGAGTAACGTGTACAGCATTGTCCGTGGTAAGGAATCGTGAATTTACTCATATAAACCCAAAAATACACGTCAGTCGTTTGTTTGGGTGTTCCAAGATGAAGAAAAGTCAAAAAAAGTCACCCGTTCTCGAAATGTATCCAAAAAGATGATCGCGACGTTTCTCTCATAAGCAGGTCATATAGCAACAATTCCTCTGGAAGATCCAATTACTGTTACTGCTGATTGGTACATCACAATTTGTTTGCCAAAATCGCTGAGCTTCAAAAAACGAATCCCGAACGACGAATCATCCCCCACCAAGACAATGCCCGTTCGCACAAAGCACAAAAAACCATTTAATTTTTAAACCAGCAAAACGTCGAATTATTGGACCATCCTCCATACAGTCCCGACCTAAGTTCCAACGATTTCTATAATTTTCCGAAAATCAAGAATGGACTGCGTGGTCAAAGATTTCAGTCGCCAAAGAAAGCAGTCAACGCATTCAAGAATGTAATTTTTCAAATGACAGCTTTGACAACTGGTTTGAACGCAAAAGTGCATTAATTTTCGTAGAGAAAACTTCGGGAAACAATAAAGTCTTTAAAAGTTATCTACTCTTTTATTCCAGCTGTTTGTGCAAAACTTAAACGACAACCCTATACACTAGTTCTGAGATTGAAATTTTTTTTAACATTTGATCTTTTTAATTCATTGATCTGATTGCAACCCTCTCTATAGATAGCAAAACAAGGATTTTTTCAGTAGGTGTAGGTGGACCTTCGGACACCCCCACTCATATTATAGTCAGCTTTAACATGACGTAGAGCATGATAAGCGGTGGGAGTAACCGAAAATTAACTTTTAACTACTTTTATCCGAATTGTATTATAAGCTTGGCGTTTGTGCCTTAAAATTTAAAAGATCTTACAATAGAGATGAATCAAGGTATTGTTAATTTTGTTATTAGACGGACCTTACCTATCCATATTATTATCAAGGAGCAAGTTCTCGTTAGCTTGCGGTAAGTTCATTTTAAGCAATTTGAGGCGACCTTTTGCGCTTCTTGTGCAAAGCTCTTGAAATGCTTCTCTTGTTTCTAGTGAAAATAGATGCACTAAACAATGAACAAAACTCTCGACTAAACTCTTGGCAAAACTTTATTATGGTTAACTGATATTTTTCGCGTTACACGGTCCTGAATTAATAGAAAAATAACTACAGTGGTGAAAATGAGAAAGAATGAAGGTTAGAGATGTTGCTAACAATTTTTTGTTTTTCCGTAAAATAAGTGAAAGCAGGGTTCATATATGTTCATATATCTTTGATTATGTGTGAAATTGTGAAGCCATATAGAAAAGTTGCAGGTCAAGCTGCAGGCTTATTATTAATCCTTGTATGTATTAGGGCTAATATAAGCTTCCTCATATGGATTTTACTTAGGGCTATTGAAGTCAATAAACGTACTATCGACATAACTTTAAAGCAAACTTTAGTAAAATATCATAGGGTGTACATCGAGTACTTTTAGAGTGTTTCAAATATTTCTCAGTGATCAGATGTAGACATTTAACATGAAGGGTTTTCGACAAAAGTTTTAACTATTGAAGATTAATGGTTTTATCAGAATTTGAAGGATTTTGACTGTTTTGAAGCATATGAAGTTTTTTTGTCACTTAGTTAAAGGAAAGTCGTCAGAAAAGTCTGGCAACACTGGTTTATGATAAAGATTGCATGATGGTGTCCCGAGCTGCAAATCGGCTGCCAAAATGCTAATAATCTTAACTTAAATAAACATCCTATAAGCCCCTTTCTTACGCAGATGGGAATGCTAATAAAGCTTCCATCAGGAAATATCATCTGCATAAGCCCATCACTTTGTTATTAGACTGTAATATTAATTAACAAGTATTAAATGAAAGCTTACTAAGTTAATTGAAAATTTTCTAAAATCTTATAACGAATTTTAGAATTTAAGAAATTATTTCAGCCTTGATTCATTAGCTTGCCAATTTTGGTGCGTAGAGTTTTAATATGGGATGGACTTTTTGATGGCCCAGTTTAATGACTTTGAGAGTGGTTGGGATATTGTATTTACCGAAACCGATTTGTTGGTAGGACTTTAAGAGGGTTTGGATCATAAGATAGCTGGTAGCCAATTTGTTGTCTAGTGAAAATACCATCAGGACTAACAGACCTTTACGCTTCAGTGTGAGTCTTTATACTTTTACACAGGTTGTCTGCAGAATTTCACCTGTCATGTGTACTTAGCTGGACGACTATAGCTGCGTCCAAGGTCTGTAGCGGATAGGTTGCCTGGTAACTTTCTGATCAATCAGAGCAAGTCGTTAAACGCGGGAATGTTGTCACCCGGATATGTTTTGATATTTTTCTTAAAGTGTCTCTAATAACATTATTCATAAAATACATAAATAACTCAAATATAAAACTTACCTTATACCAAATATCCCAAATGCATAATGTCTTAGGAAGCTTTTAGCTTCTTAAGTCCGTTAAAATAACTACAACTAGAAAGTATAAGTAAACTAGAACAAGTAATAAATATAGTCCGAAAGAACACCACAAATGTTAAAAATAAACCATCGAAGATTAAAAGCACATGTAAACATAGCGCTCTAATCAAATTTTGGCACTCCAAATGACGCACTATCAGCTCTCACGCCGCTTCGACCAAAGAGTTACCAGGCAACCTATCCTCTACAAACCTTGAGCTGCGTCATCGGTTTCTTATAAAACAAACGGTATATGGCAACCCAGTGACGTAGATTTTTGAATCCGATTACAGTCAGGTTCAATGACCATTTAAATTTTGTGGGTAACCTGACAATTGGTTTTTTCCTGGCCACCTTTTCTTTAAATATTTCTGAATAAATAACAGATGTTTAAACCCATAGATTTTTTATTATGAATCTTCTGTTGTATTACATCTTCATTTTTCTTTTTTTTATAATGTAACTTCTATAATCTGTTCTGCGTAAATATGTATTATTTAGAGGTCATTTTTCTCAACTTATCCACCTTGTGGGTTGTAAGGTAAATTGTACTGGATATTTATGGTTTCTGGGTAAGCACCTTGTAGGTTTAATTTTTAACATTGAACTTGTGTCGCCAATGTCATTTATTTGTCGCATAGTAATAAAAATAAACAAACCAATCGAGTGTTATACGTAATAGGTTTTAATGAGTTCATTTACAATGCAAATTGCAATTTTTTTAAATTTAATTTTTAATAAATTCTACCAACTAGTCGTATTAATAATATTACTTTTTGTTCTTATCATGCCATTATGTAAGACCATCCTTATAGTTTTAATAATAAAATCACTTTAGAAATAAGCAGCTTTAGTTATTACATAATCATAGTAAATCTAGGACGTGTCTAAGGTTAGCATTGCAAAATAATCCCAAACAACTGGGAAGAACCCATAACCATTCTACAGAAGAAAGGCGATAAAGCAGACTTAAAAACTATCTTTTCACGAAAATATTAGCAGATAGACTAACAACTAAATTTGACTGATATCAGTCAAAAGAACAAGCAGGCTTCAGAAAAGGTTTCGGCACTGTTGACCACCCTGAAAATCCTAATAGAACGAGCCAACCCAAGTAACATTTCTTTATTTATAGCAGAAAAGGTTGTCAGCGCCTTTCCTTAAAACCATTAGTTGCAATGTTTGGTCGCTAGCACGTTCCCATTACCCTTATATACCCCTTAGACCTCCTAAATGGGACTTCCCAATTGGTGGTGGCAACCTATCTATTAAACTCACTATAAAACCATAAGAAATACACTCCAGCTTCGCCCTCTAGCGGTTCCACCAGTATAGAACCTTTTAGAGCCTAAAGCTATTATGCCAGATTCTAAAAGCAACTCAGAAACGTCCTCTATCCTATTATAAAACTAGATTTGGTAATTTGGTATCCTGGCGATTCTGTTGAATCCCATAATATCTTTAGAGTAAAGAAGTTTTCCTATAAAAGCTATGGCGATATTTTAGATTCACAATGGCTATATAAAATAATTTAGGTCACAAAATTGCTAAAAATGTCAGAGTCCCAAAATTATTTTATCACATAAAAATATGCCGAGTTTGTCGTTTTGTTGATGATCAAATTGCCTGCCAGATTTATTTTTCTGATAAAATCGTATCTGAAAAGCTCTCAAAACAAGCGCACCAGCTCAAGAATGTTTTTGAATAGTTTTTTGATAACGAAATAACAAATATTTAAAATTTAAAAAAAAATCATTTACAGGATTCACCATTAAAAAAGTCTGTTTGGTTTACATAAATCAAAATTAAACTAAAATTATTGTTAAAAAACACTGCTAAAACGACTAGATAAATATTTTCCTTTACAATATTTTTTAAATAAATTGGTTTTATTTGTTACTGTATCGCAACAAGGATTTTTAAGTGCCCTTATGAAACCAACAAAAAAGAACAATGTGAACATAGTCAATATAACCTCAATTAAATTTTTTGTATTTGTTTTTAAAGTGTTTAAAAGCGTATAATTCAACACTTTTAAATGTTTTTTATCGTGCAATTTCGACACAATCGAGAGGGCCAGTGCAATGATATTCGTCGTGCCTGCAGGTTGAAGGGCAACCTCTTATATTGGCCGTCTAAACAGGCCTCAACAATTATTAATTATTGGGCTTTAAATAATCAATCTTGCAATAGGTAGGTACCAATCTGTACCTAGGTATATCTATTATTTTTACAAGAAATACCTAAAAAAATAAAAGACGAAAGTATTTACTTACTTCTGTTAAACAAGGTTTTACATGGCCGCCTATTTAAATAATTTTTAATATACAGCTATGGGTAACTATAAATACAAAAGAATTAGGTTTACCTTTAAGCCTTCCTATAAAACCTTTTTAAAATGCCTAAAAGTAATGGCAAAAACCAAAAGTCTAAACTTTATATTTACCACTCTTAAAAACCTTAAGGAAACTAGGTTCTAAATGGCCGCCTATCTAATCATATTTACTTTTAAACTACTGGTAACTATAAAAACAAAAGGATATAAGATAACATTTTGGCTCTATTATAAAACACTTTTGTGATGACCTAAAGTAATGAAAAAAACTAAATGACCAAAGTTTATATTTATTTCTTTTTAAAAACTTTAGGTAAAATGGTTTTATAAGACCATCTTTATAAATCAGAAATCAATAAACTAAAAGTATCTAAAAGGAACAGAAGGAATATCAGTTTTATTATACTCCCTTTATAAATCACTTTTTGGTTGTATAACACCCCTTTAGGTAATTGGCAATATAAATTACCTTTATGTAGCCAAATTGATCCTAAAACCCATAACAGCACCCTCTAAATAACCTAGGAACCAAATTAATAAAACCTTCAGTGGTAATAATGTTACTTGGGAAGGAATACAACTTTCACTATATATTGTTTTTATGGGCAGTAAAAGCATCTTTAATTAATAGCAGAATAGATCACAGATACACAGATTTAATAGCCAATATATATAGTGAAGCAACAAATTCAATCAAAATTCGATACTATTTAACCAGGCCCTAGAAGATGTTTTTAAAAACTTAGATTGGGAAGAAATAGGCATCAAAGTAAACGGACAATACTTGAACCACCTAAGATATGCTGATGGTATCGCTTTAATAACAGATAAGAAAAAAGACCTGATAAAAATATTGGAAGAACTGAATACAGTAGCTAAAAATATAGGCTTGAGTATAAACTACATTAAAAGTAAAATTTTAAGAAACACAGATGAAGATATCAGTATCAGATAAACCAAAAGAAAATAGAATAAGTAGATGAATATACCGGGTGGGCCAAAAAAAACCGGACAATTTTTTTTATTATAACTTTTGAACTGTACATTCGATTTTAATGGGACAAACTGCACTTGGCCGAGAATAAATAAAATAAATAAACATCTTGGATAGAATTGATTTCTTTTTAAAGATCTTAAATTCTAAGATGGTTGACAGAATCATACTTGTTTCTTTAAAATGGCGTGTTTATTCTTATTTTTCGAAAAAGTTTTATTTTTTTTTTAACTTACAGAAAAGCGCTACTTTTCTTCCACACAACGAGGTAAAAATTAGTAAAATCGGTATAATGGTTCTCAAAAATCATTTTTTTTTTCAACCATTGTTTTACAGATTATACGATTACATTGCCAATCCTGTCGGCATTAATTACCTTATAAATTCGTTATTACTAAACCGATTTTAGTGAAATAAAAAAAAATCATGGTTGAGAATTGATCTTTAAAGATCGATTAGTTTGCACTATGACGTTTTTTATTTGACTAATCGGTTCAGTAATAATGAGTTTATTAAGAAATAAATGCAGACAGGCAATGCAATCGTATAATTTCTAATAAAAATGGCAGATTTTGTGAGAACCACTTCACCGATTTTATTACTTTGTACCTTGTTAAGCGTGAAAAAAGTAGTGCTTTTCTGTAAATAACAAAAAAAGACTAAAACATTTTCGGAAATAAGAATAAACGTGCCTATTTGAAGAGTCAAGTATGATTCTGTCCGACATCTTAACTTTTACGATGGCGGCAAATTTCGATTATAACCTTTAAAGAACAATCAATTCTTACTATGATTTTTTTAATTTCACTAAGATCGGTTCAGTTATAATGAGTTTATAAGGAAATGAATGCAGACAGGATTGGCAAGGCAATCGTATAATATGCAAAAGAATATTTTAAACAAAAATATTTTTTGTTCGAACCACCGATTCGATTTGGCTGATTCGTACTTTATTGTGCGTGGCAAAAATGCAGCTTTTTTACTGATTTAAAAAAATTATTAAAGCATGTTTGCAACACAAGAATAAAAGAGCATCTTTGAATGGTTCCATTTAATTGTGTCCGCGCCATCTTGGATTTTGAGATGGCGGACAAAAAAATATATTTATTCAAAACTTTGGTTAATTCTCTGTCAGTTTGTCCCATTAAAATCGATGGTATAGTTCATAATTTATAATGAAAAAAAAATTGTCCGGTTTTTTTTGGCCCACCCGGTATATATATATATATATATATATATATATATATATATATATATATATATATATATACCTGGGATAAATTGTTAAACTAAAAAAAGAAAAACAGCTGAAATCAAGAGACAAGTAATATTGGCCTGGGCAGCATTCGGTAAATTAAGCTACATATTAAAAAATAAAAAATATCCTCAGTACCTCAAAGTGTATAACCAATGTATCCTTCCTGTACTTACCTATGGCTCCCAGACCTGGACACTTACAAAATCAAACATGGATAAGGTAACAAAATCCCGAAGATCAATGGAAAGACAAATGTTACATGTAAAGTTAAAAGATAGAAAATGGAACGACTGGATAAAAAATAAAACACAAGTAAGGGATGTCAGAGGAGAAGTAGCAAAATTAAAATGAAAATTTGCCGGTCATAATATCACACAGAAAAACGATCGATGGAACAAATGTATTGTAGAATGGAGACTTGGGAAAATAAAAGAAGTACAGAAAGACCCTAAATGAGATGGGCGTACGATTTAAAGAAACATGCGGGAACTAGATGGATGAACAGGGCCACAAACAGGGAAGAGTGGAAGATATTGGGAGAGGCATATGTCGATCGATCGAAAAAGGCTAAGTAGATAGATATATAGATAGATTGCAAAGTGGTTAAAAACATGTTTGGATCTTTAACCACTCAACAAAGTATGGAGTGTAAATGTCTCAGAGTAGGAGTACCTACTCAAAAATTATCTTTAAAAGTGCTTTTAGATACAGATAAGTTTTTGAATTGCAGTTTGTATAAGATCACTTTTTTAAAATCATTTTAGATGATTATTATCCTTAAACTAAATTTGTAATTTACGGGGAATTTTGATGAGGAAGTTTATTTTGAATAATTTGAATTCTCACAGTTAAGTGCATAAAATTTGTTAAAATTAGCACACCCAACGACTAGTTTTTAACTAAAGATACAAATAAATGACCCAGAAATATTAATTTTAATGGCATTTTTAAACTTGGATTCAGTGGCGGAGTTTGTTTATTATAAGACGGGAAATAGTTCATACAAAATTCGGTGTAGTTGTCACAAAATAGATAGTTTAAGTTGTGCTACGTATTTTGACGTAAAACTGCACGTTAAGCGCTCTATGTTTTGTTCCAAATTTGAGTTTAAGTTGAATGTTTTGGTGGCACTGTGTTTTTTTGATGTTACAATTTGGTTTTTTGTCTTTTCAACTACAGTAGGAATATATTTGCAAAGAATCGTTTGTACTAGAAGCGGAAATTATCGTCTAGGCCTCATTTTTCGATCGGTCAATCAACCAATTCTTTGGTAACGGTAAGGTGCCCGCAGACTGCCGTAAGCTAACGTAAATACGTAAGCTCCTAACGTGACCTTGACGACGGTGTGACAAAGTGCGCTTGCGTATCTGTCAAATCTCATGCTTACGTAAAAATGCGTAGCACAATTTAAACTATCTAATAAAAGCATATTTAACAAAATAATATTCTTATAGTTTTTGCAAAGTCACCTGAAATGTTCCTAATACGGGGTTCTATCGATTTCATGAAATTTTGCTTCAATCTGCCCTTCAAAAGTTATACAAGTTCATATAAAATCTTCCTGGTATAATTTCAACCCTACCGACAGAGAAAAGGCGCTGCTCTTTGCGGTCCGAGCACAAAGTATTTGTTTTTTCACCGATCCGGCACAGGTGGATAGACGGCATCTGATTGGCAGATTTTTTTGAGATGCGCTTTTAATTGCTTTCGGGTGTGCTTTTCGGGACCCTTTTAGTCGGCAGTATGCAGAGCTAGAAAATAAATCAGTGTCGTTTCTGTAGGTGTAGGAATAGAAAGTTTTATTATCTATTTTTATTTCTTTAGTTTATGCCGTAATTAATTCAAATAATTTTTATGAGTATATCTACCGCCGCCCATGTCACTTTCTTTAAAGGATATGCCGATGGTCGGCTTTAACCTTTGTTTAACTGACTTTGCAAAAACTATACTTAATATGATGGTCGGTAATATTAAGAATACCTTAAGTAGAGTTGACGTGTCAGTGACATATTAAGGAAATTTTTAGGTCCTTCAAAAATAATTGGTTTTGAATTGAAAACTTAAATTTTATCCTTGATAAAGTTAAAAATAGTGCATAGTTTTTAGGGGGGATATCTCCTTTATCCCTCCCGATGGCTACGCTCTTGCTTGGATTCCATGATATGCGCTCGAGAAGGCGGTTCATTTAATAATTTGTTTAAATTATAATTTATTGTTTTGGTCTGGTGTTTAGTTATTATAAGCATTTATGTATTATATACTAGCGGTGCTCCTGATTTATTTTTATTTTTGTTACTATTTTGAACTATTTTTATTTTGTTACTATAAATTTTACTTTGTGTTGCTACCAACGAGTTTATATACATTGGTGACTCAAAAAATCCGGATCAATTAAAACCAGGCCGATCCGAATTATCAGGGAATTCGGAAAATGTATAAATATTATACCTATATCTATATATATATCTATGGAACGTACAAGGAATGAATCGAAAAATGAATGAAATAGTACATGAGTGCAGCAGAATGAAGGTAGATCTTGCTGTACTAACAGAAACGAAAAAGAAAGGAAAAGGATCTGAAAACCTAGGACAATATGACCATTTCTATAGCGGAGTGGCAAAAGAAAAACATGCCCAACAAGGAGTATCTATTTTGGTCAACAAAAGATTTAGAAAATTTATCACCAACTGGGAAGCAGTCAATGAAAGGCTAATTAAAATGAATATAACAATAAAAGGAATGAGACTTACGATTTTTGGAATCTATGCGTATAACGACGATGCAAATGTAGCCGTGAAAGACAATTTTTTTGAAGAAATACACAATGAAATATCAGCAGTAAGTGCATCTAGAGAAATTGTCATATTGGGAGATTTAAATAGTAGAACCGGTAACAGAGTTAATGATCTGACAGTTGCCCAATATGGAGAAAATCTTGTTAATGACAATGGAAACCGGCTAATTACAGTATGTGAGCAATTAAACCTAAAAATCCAAAACGGTTTTTTTCAACATAAGGAAATACACAAATATACCTGGACCAAACCCTCACAAAACCTGAAATCCGTCATTGATTATCTTATCACTAAACAAAAGACAAAACTAAAAATTCAAGATGTCAGAACAAAGCGTGGATCAACATGCGGAAGTGATCACTATTTTCTGGAGTCCAAAATTCTCTTTCCTTATCAAGGCCGAAGCCTGCATCAACAACATCTTGATGATACAGTGATTGAAGAAATTGATCACTGTAAATATAATCTACTAAGCCTAGAACATGACAGCGTAAAAAACTTATACAAAAAGAGACTGAACGAAAAACTTAATACAAGTTCAGGTGAAACCCCAGATGAGGAATACGAATGTATTACATTAAGCATCCACCAAGCTGCAAAAGAAGCACTAGGATTAGTGGAAGAAACTTCTAAAAGAAGAAAACCATACTGGTGGGATGCTGAGATTGAGAGAGAAATAGAGGAAAAAAGGAAATTATATCACACCTACTTATCCCAAAAGACATATAGAAGCAGACAAGAATACAAAATCGCGCAATCAAAGGTGAGAAGAATGATCAGTGATAAGAAAAATCATTCGTGGACGCAAAAGTGTCAGAAAATAGATTCTTACTTAGGAGGTAGGAGAAGTACCGAAAGCTGGAAAACTATAAGATCGATTAAAAAAGAAACATGCAGAGATATTATTTCACCAATACCAGACAAAGAATGGGATGAGCATTTTAAAAAACTTTTAACTGAAGATAGAGCAGAATTCAAGGAAGACGCAAGAGACAATATAATTAGAACGATGGGATCTCCAGTACCCCTCACAATCTCTGAGGTCAAAAACGTGTGCACAACCTTAAAAAGCGGTAAATCTGCCGGACCCGGAAATATCCCAGCCGAACTTATTAAATATGGCACTGAAGAACTGTTTTGGAGATTACGGAATCTTTTCCAAAAATATTTAAATAGAACTGTAGTCCCAACTGAGTGGAAAACGTCATATATATCCACAATACACAAAAAAGGAAGGAAAGATATATGTGACAATTATAGAGGTATATCTGTGACTAGTACGCTAAGCAGAATATACGGTAAAATTATAAGAAATAAAGTAGAGAGCGAATATAAAGACATGGAGGCAGAAGAACAAGCTGGTTTCAGGGCGGGTAGATCGACTTCAGATCATCTCTTTTGTATAACCCAAGTTATTGAAAAGAAAATGGCATACGGTCAAGAGCTGCATCTGCTTTACGTGGATTTGCAGAAGGCATATGATAGTATACCACTAAATCTACTTTGGAAAGCGTTGGAAAACACAAACATAAGCGTACAACTAATTAAGGCCATCCAAGAGTTATACCGCAATAGTAAGGCAAAAGTTAAAATAAAAGCAAAACTAACCAAAGGCTTTCAAGTAAATAAAGGTCTTAAACAAGGTTGCTGTATCTCGCCTACGCTCTTCAAGATATACTTGGAACAAGTCCTTAAAGTATGGAAGAGAAAATGCCAAAACATGGGAATTCCGTTGGACGAAACCACCTTGTATACTTTATGTTTCGCCGATGATCAGATAGTAGTGGCTCAGGATTATGACGACCTCGAATATATGACACGAAAACTAATAGAAGAGTACAATAAGTGGGGACTAGAGGTTAATCTCAATAAGACAGAGTATATGTGTATCGGTGGAATGAAACAGGATCTAATCTTAAATACCGGGCAGCGAATTCACTCCTGTGATGAGTATAAATACTTAGGTCTAAAAATTACAGCTGACGGAACACTAGACAAAGCTATAAAAGATCGAAACGTACAAGGAAGAAAAGCAATAACTTTATTAAATGGAATAATTTGGGACCAAAGTATATCAAAACATAACAAAAAGCTTATATATAACACCATTATAAAAAGTATTATTACATACGGCTCAGAAGTATGGCCAATCAAGGATAGAACAGAAAAAATGCTTTCCGCTACGGAGATGGACTATTGGAGAAGAGCAGCAGGGAAATCAAAAAGAGAAAGAGTTACAAATCAAAGAATAAGAGAAATTATGACAGTAGGTGAACGTACTTTAGTGGATGATATAAGAACAAAACAACTGGTGTGGTACGGACATGTACAAAGAATGAATGACGAAAGACTACCTAAACAAATACTACAATGGAAACCAACTGGCCGAAGAAAACGAGGACGGCCAAGGAGAAGCTGGAGAGAAGGAATAGACAGTGAAATAAGAATAAGAGGCCTAGATGATGAATTATGGGCAAACAGAAACGAGTGGAGATTGGGTATCGGAAGACGTAGAACGTTGTGAAACCGATAAATATATATATATATATATATATATATATATATATATATATATATATATATATGTATATATATATATATATATATATATATATATATATATATATATATATATATATATATATATATATATATATATATGTATATATATATATATATATATATATATATATATATATAAATATTATTGTTTTTAAATAACAAAACAGCGGAAGTGAATAGCAAGAAAAGGAACGATTTTATTTAAAACAAATACAAAATCAGTGGCGTACGTTAGAGGCCTTAGGGGCTCAAGCCCCCCCCCCCACAGCCAATGAACATGGACCAGTAAAGATTAAATTATTTAATCAGGAATAAAATATACCGATCCGCGCAGAAGCCCCCCCCAGGAAGATTAAAATTTGTTAATCCGTGCTCAAGCCCCTGCGTACACCACTGACAAAATCATGAAAAAAAAGCACATTTACAAATTTTAAAAAAAATTAAAATATCAAAACAAAAACAATTTAGAATAAATTATATGCAGTTCAGATTTACAGTGGCTTGTTTTCATTCACTTAAATGTAAAAATCATCAATAAGAATTAGGGGTAAGAAAATTAGTTTCCCGCCGGACACCAAATTTATTAACCGAAGAACAGAAAGAAGCTAGGGCTTGTCAATTGGTGTCAGAAAACTCTAGACCGCTTCGGACACTCGAAAAACGTGTGCAATATTGTCAGTGGTGGTGAAGAATCGTGGATTTACTCATATGAACCCGAAAAAAAACGTCAGTCGTCTGTTTGGTTGTTCCAAGATGAAGGAAATCCAACAAAAGTAGTAGTATGTATCCAAAAAGTTGGTCGCGACGTTTGTCTCAAAAGCAGGAATTCACTGTAGCTATAAAACTATATGTATCGCATTAACGGTTTGAATTTAGATTAGGTATACAGCTGCTGCTTTCTTAAATGGCGAAGTCCTTTATGGACAACTGGCCAGCTGAAATCGGTGATCTTCAGTTGTGTCGGGTTCTGAGCCCTACTGGAACTCTCCAACTTTGGTATTCTTGATGGTGGTTCTTCTCTGGTTGTGTTCTTGTTCTTCTGGTTGGGTTGGTCGTAGTTTTTCTCTGGTTTTTTTTCGTGCTTTCTTCTATGTCTTTTGGCTTGGGTAAACTGGGTTTTAGGTTAGGTATAGATTGAGATAAATTTTTAGTCACGACATTCGATCAGTCTCGCCCTCTATATTCCTATATGCAAAATATAAAAGACAGTACTTGTACTTAAAGTTACTACTATTCGTTTTTCATTTCTAAAAATGTTTCTTGGCAAAGTTTGACTGTTTAGAGCGTCTAGAGCGTGAAATTTTGTTGATGTTTAATTGTGCTCTCTTTTTCGGTTTGTTCGCAACACGTCCGTTCAGCTTATTCACTCTGATTTCCCCTTAAACTTTCCTTTTTTGATTAAGTTTTAAGGAGTTTGAAACTACACTCCAGAAAAGAAAAAAAATTGTCGTAATTACGACTTTCGGGTATTTGTTGGTTAAGATTTATTTATAGTCCCGATAAATTTAGTTTACGGATGTTTTTATCGTAAATAAAAACGTATTGACATCAAGGACGCACGTTAAAAACAAAATAATAGCAAAAAAATACCTCGATCTTGATCTTGCAAAAAAAATTATTTCCTTTTGTTTTGTAGTTTCAACCTTGCGATCATTTATTTATGGAACGAATTTTTTATAATTTGTTTATCATACAGGACAAGCACAGGCTAGAGCAAGAGTCTAACTGACTGTTTTTCCGTCTTATATTTAGCTGATTTTTTTTAATGTACCGACTTATTTAAATAAAGTTAAAATTAATGAAGTTGCAACACAGTCACGTAAGAGGTCACGTGGTGAATTGAATCATTGGAGTGCGTTCATGATTCGGGTTAAAATTTACCGTGTTATTTTACCCAGACGCGCCAGGCGTTCACGATTCGGGTTAAAATTTACCGTGTGAATTTTACCACCGGAGTCTGTCATTTGTCAATTTTTTATTTTTTTATTGGCGGATTTGAATTGAAACGATTTTCCCGTCAATAACACATATTAAAAAGATGAACCCAATTTATGTTATTCTTTGAAGGCACCAAAAATTGTACTAGAATTTTGTATTGTTTTTGTAGCCACCTATGCGTGCCCACCTTGATTCAAAAAACGCATCAGGTGACTCTGCATTTAAAACTGGTGAAAATCCTTGTCCCGTCACATGATCTGTTTTTTGAATCAGGGTGGACACGCATAGATGAAAACTAGGCTTTAAGTGCCCAAACACTTAAAAATTAAATGAAAAAAAAATGATTTTGACAAAAAAAAAAGTAAAGTTGGGTTAGAGTTTGCTCTCATATGTTTTATCTTGGCTATGCGCATGCGCGACAAGTTAAATTTTACCCAACTAATCGAGGTAGATAAATGGTTGTTCGCCGTCTGTTCGTGAAAGCCAGCAACGAATCATAAACGGAAAATTCATCCAAACAGACTGCGCGGCGTCAATCGTGAACAGGCAAGAAGTAACGCCGCGCGCGTCCGGTGTGCACACGGCGTTAATCATGAACATACCCTTGAATATGCATGCTCTCTCTATAAGCCTTTTTCCTCGAGGTTACTAGTCACTCATTTAAGTTACTCGAAATGACGTCACGGTTACTCGGAGTAACCGCTGTATGACGTCAGACAGTCAGCTGTGGATGACATTTCCAATTGTTTGTTTTTGTTTTTACCAGGAGCTTCCGAAATGCAGAAAATAATTCATTGTTTCCACCAATGCATGCCCACCCCGATTCAAAAAACGTATCACGGGACATGGATTTACACCAGTTTTAAATGCAGCGTTACCTGATGCGTTTTTTGAATCGGGGTGGAAACAGGGTGCTCCTTTGGTATTCTGTGGTAAGGCCGCAGTACCACAGAACCCCAAATGTAGTACATTTTAAGACTAGTTGCAGTTGAATTGATATAGGACCAACTTCAACGGATGTGCTTCATTTTCTACCGTTACCAAACATAATTCGTTGGTAATATATATATTAAAATCATTGAGTTGTATAACGCCCTGTAGGGTATAGAAGTCAATGATTAAAATCAAACATTTTGAAAAAAAAACAAAACAAAACGATCTTAACCTCAAAATAGTTCAGCAACCACGTCTGCTAGGCTGGTTACACTGTGTGGTTACTCGTGACGTCATAGTTAGTGTTACTCAGCGAAGAAAAACAGAAAACGAGTAACCAGGTTACCTGGTAACTTGTAGTTACTGCGAGGAAAAAGGCTTTATGTATCTACGTTTTATCTGCCAATACGATCCTCAGACAAAAAGCAGTCAATAGGTCGAAAAGAAAGAACCGCCACTCGACCAATATAGTACACAATCAGTAATCAAATTTATTTCGATCATCAATAGGTGTCACTGTCAGGCAATATGAGTTTGTTTTGAATTGTTTGATTTTAGAGGGTATGCAGTGTTTCCAGAGGCTGGTTATTACCAAAATCAACTGTAATTTTAGATAAAGATTAATAAAGTAAATTTCAAGATGAACTATTTTTTTAGTTTTCGTGGCTAATGGGGTAACGAAGTTTTTGTTTCTCTTTTATTTTTCCGTGGTTAGCTCAAAAGCTTATATATATATGCTAATCAGCGTTGATCTGACCTAAAAGACAATATGCTGTCGAAGATCACAGATAGCAGTTTATTACTCGTCTGCTCTTGTTCCAGTTTCTCTCGTATTTTGTTAGAGAGCTCTTCTTATGGAGTGGACTGTTTGGTTTTCTCACTATAAACGTAGGATGATAGACAAAACGGTCAAAAGCAGTGGTCTAAGGAGTCCCATAAGGACGAAACAGTTAACTGTTAACACTTATTAGGTATCCATTAGATCTTGGACCCCCGTAAGGTTACGCTTTCGAGCTACCCACGGAAAAATATAAGAGAAACAAAACCTTATTTTTACACGATTAGCCACGAAAACTTGTTTGATATTTAAATTCTCGGGTACTAAAATTTACATTTGTTAGTATTATTTGGCTTAAAAATTCCGCTGATTGACGCTCACGTCTGTACATGGGTAAAAACGCTTATCAGCGTTAATCTGGCCTGAAAGGCAGAAGTGCTGCTGTAGGCCGCGGATGGTTTTTTTTTCTTTGCAATCGATCTTTTCATCGATCAATTTATATAGCAGTTTATATTTGCCTGCTCTTGTTCTAGTTTCTTTCGTATCTCGGTAGATGGCGCGGGTTTTCTCAATATAGACGTAGGATGAAAGACAAAACGGTCTGATTAACTTCGCAAGGGTGTCACATTGACCAAGCAGTGTTCTGCGAAGCCCCATAAGGACGAAACAGTTAACTCTCAACACTTATTAGGTCCATTAGATCTTGGAGCCCCTTGAGGATAAACTTTTGAGCTACCCACGAAATAATACGAAAGAAACAAAAACTTTTTTTAACCCATTAGTCACGAAAACCTGTTTGATTTTTAAATTCACGGGTACAAATATTTAAGTTTGAAACTATTTTTTGTTATTGCTAAGTCAAGAAGAGCAAGGCAACAAAATAGTTTGTTATATTTAGCAAAAAATGTTATTAGTTTAAATTTAATAGCAAGCGAGATAGAACAAACGTTTCCTGAAACGTAAGTGGTTTAAAGTTAATTAGTTAACAGCCTATATGCTTTTACTAATAAAAGTCACGTGACTATTTTTTCAACGCCATTGTAGAAATGTTAACAGCAGGGTTCCGCAGATACATATGTATCAAGTGATATATACCATGATATATATCACGATATATATCATGATATTTATAGCTTGATATATATCCGATATATTCAATTTTTTTACTTATTCAACTAAAAATGTTTTCTGCCATTCTAAATATCAGAAAATTTGTCAGTACGCCCTTGTACAAAAGTATAAGCATCTGTAAAGGTGTAGTATTGATCGATTCGGCTGCCGAATGGTCATCGCGCAGCTGACTGGGAATCCCCTATTTCACATCTGGTAGATCCCCGACGCGAAAATTTCTTTTGTTTTCTGTTTTCCTAGGTTCTAACCTGGGAAAACAGTTACTGTGTTTTCCATCTGTGTGTACTTTTGATTTATTAGTAAGTAGTGATTTTTATTTAATATGCCAAAACCAAACCATTCAGTTTGATAATGATATATATATCAGATATATATCCGATATATATCATGTGATATGATATTTATATAAATATCATGATATTTTCGAACTCTGGTTAACAGTAAATTTATGTATTTTCGTAGTGATCACTAAATCCTTAAATATGAAAAAATCTACGGTAAGAGGGTCAGAGTGGCCTGCATTTTTTAGAATGGGGTACGAATGAATGGATGCTGTATTCCGAGCAAAAAGCTTTGGTTATTTGTGCGTTTTTTATTAAAGAGGCCTCCACCCACCTTACAGACCGGTCCTTGCTTCGTAAGACTTCTTTTTGTACTCCAAAACTTAACTTTTTAATAGGTTTTGAAAATATTGGCGAGATGTAAATAGCCGCAAAACGATTTTTGAACAAGGCAAATTTATAAGGCTTCCATGCAAGGCTACTTTTAGAGATGAAAAAATCGTGTGACTTAATGTACCTATAGCCCCATAATCTTTTTTTTATTGTTCTTTTTAATATTTTTTTTTCAACAAGTCTCGGTATTTATTTGCCTAGAATAATAAAATAAAATTAGGTAAATATTGCCAGAATACACAATCTTCTACTTGATTTATTCAATTATTTTTACTGCAAGATTAGATTTTGGAGTCTCTGACACTGCAGCTGTTTAGCTTATTGTATCTTTTGTTATGTAACAAAACAAACATTGTTTTCGGCATCAACAAGCATTAATTACATGCAAGATTAGGTTAAGAACAAGTAAAATTTATGGCAACGCAGCGACTTGTTTTAGGCATGATTTTCAGGAACGCTGTATATTAATAAAAGTTGTTTTCGGCTAGTCTGTCCTTTGAGCCACTAACATCAAAATAATTTATAATTTGTAACTGGAAACAAATTTACCAAACTATTTTCCATTTTTAAAAAACACACTATGTAATTTTGATCTGTAACAGTTTTCTAAGTCGACGCGTCTCTGGCTTGCGCTGGTGTTTTATCTCTTTGTTTGGAGCGTTCAAGGCACAGTCTATCTCTTAGAGTTTCAACCAATCAACGGCAAGCTGTGAGTGCCTGCACGGCAGGGTTGTTTTCCCTGAGACAAAAAAATTGTTGGAGATAATTCTTTAGTTGGTTTTTGTACGCTTCACTTCGCTTGATTGAGGGTTTTTTTTTTCAACTGGGGAAATTAATCTGTTAATTATTTTAACGTTATCTTTGTTATTTACTTTTAGAGTTTATTTCAATTTTAAACCTTTTATTATTGCTGTTTCCAATGTTTTAAAATATTGTTTCTATGTTTTTCTGGTTTTCTTAACATTAAATACAATCCATTCATTGCCCTAAAATCGGCATTTTTAATCAATATAAGGTCCCAAACCTAAACAGTTATAATTTGTAAATTGTACAGTTGATTGAATAACTTTATTCAATCCACGTTTAAAACATTGATAAATATATACATTTACAACAAGCTTACAAAAGGTACCGAAAACCTAAAAGTTTAATAGTAGTAAAATTTTATATTTGTTTAAAAAATATAAAGAAGTGCAAATATGAAGTTTAAAGAAGAAAATTGAACAGATATGTATGATTTTTCCTACATTGTTTACATAATTGAGAAAAACGCTTATAGTATATTCTTCCTCCAAGAACCGCCAAATTCCCTTTCGAGATCGTAATAAGTATTAAATTCAATACTTTTATAATTTATCTTGCACAAATTAGTAGCTTGCAACTATTTAGCCTTGGCCACTTGATTTGATAGTACTAATGTCAACTGGGTCACCTGCTACAGTTACATGTACTTCTAATTTAGGAGGGTTGAGGACCTCGCTGGGCGCAATAGCTCTTATTATTATTATTATTTTCTGACAGTCGGCATTCAGGAGGTTCGTTGGTCTGTGGAAGGCTAGTTCTGAGCACTTGGATAACATGTGAGCGGCTGGTATCTAGATTGCCATTCTGCGCAGGTATTTCATTAGTGTGAAGGGATGGGTTAAAAGCTACCTCACTATTCTCGTGCCGTATTTTTGCCTCGGTGTTAAATGTTAGTCTGTGCTTTCGATTTTGTTCATCCACCCATCGTTTGATATAGCCACGTTTTATGGTTTTTGGAATTACAAACTTCTACACCTATACCGGGTGGGCCAAAAAAAAACAATTTTTTCCATCGATTTTAATGGGACAAACTGCACTTGGCAGAGTTTTGAACAAAAACAGTTTTTTATTCGCCTTTTCAAAATCCAAGATGGCGGACGAAATTAAATTGTACCCTTTAAATATCCTCGTTGTGAATGATATAGTCCATGAGTGCAGCAGAATGAAGGTTGACCTTGCTGTACTAACAGAAACGAAGAAGAAAGGAAAAGGATCTGAAAACCTAGGACAGTATGACCATTTCTATAGCGGAGTGGCAAAAGAAAAACATGCGCAACAAGGAGTATCTATTTTGGTCAACAAAAGATTTAGAAAATATATCACCAACTGGGAAGCAGTAAATGAACGGCTAATAAGAATGAATATAACAATAAAAGGAATGAGACTTACGATTTTTGGAATCTATGCGTATAATGACGATGCAAATGTAGCCGTGAAAGACAATTTTTTTGAAGAAATCCACAATGAAATATCAGCAGTAAGTACATCTAGAGAAATTGTAATATTGGGAGATTTAAATAGTAGAACAGGTAACAGAGTAAATGATCTGACAGTTGGCCAATATGGAGAAGATGTTGTTAATGACAATGGAAACCGGCTTATCACAGTATGTGAGCAATTAGACCTAAAAATCCAAAAGGGTTTTTTCCAACATAAGAAAATACACAAATATACCTGGACCAAACCCTCACAAAACCTGAAATCCGTCATTGATTATCTTATCACTAAACAAAAGACAAAACTAAAAATTCAAGATGTCAGAACAAAGCGTGGATCAACATGCGGAAGTGATCACTATTTTCTGGAGACCAAAATTCTCTTTCCTTATCAAGGCCGAAGCCTCCATCAACAAAATCTTGATGATACAGTGAATGAGGAAATTGATCACTGTCAATATAATCTACTAAGCCTAGAACATGACAGCGTAAAAAACTAAATACAAAAAGAGACTGAACGAAAAACTTAATTCAAGTTCAGGTGAAACCCCAGATGAGGAATACGAATGTATCACATTAAGCATCCATCAAGCTGCAAAAGAAGCACTAGGATTAGTGGAAGAAACTCCTAAAAGAACAAAACCATACTGGTGGGATGCTGAGATTGAAAGTGAAATAGAGGAAAAAAGGAAATTATATCACACGTACTTATCCCAAAAGACAGATAGAAGCAGAGAAGAATACAAAATCGCGCAATCAAAGGTGAGAAGAATGATTAGTGATAAGAAGAATCAATCATGGATGCAAAAGTGCCAGAAAATAGATTCTTACTTAGGAGGTAGGAGAAGTACCGAAAGCTGGAAAACTATAAGATCGATCAAAAAAGAAACATGCAGAGATATTATTTCACCAATACCAGACAAAGAATGGGATGAGCATTTTAAAAAACTTTTAACTGAAGATAGAGCAGAATTCAAGGAAGACGAAAGAGACAATATCATTAGAACGATGGGAACTCCAGTACCCCTCACAATATCTGAGGTCAAAAACGTGTGCAAAACCTTAAAAAGCGGTAAATCTGCCGGACCCGGAAATATCCCAGCTGAACTTATTAAATATGGCACTGAAGAATTGTTTTGTAGATTACGGAATCTTTTCCAAAGATATTTAAATGGAGCTGTAGTACCAACTGAGTGGAAAACGTCATATATATCCACAATACACAAAAAAGGAAGGAAAGATATATGTGACAATTATAGAGGTATATCTGTAACTAGTACGCTAAGCAGAATATATGGCAAAATAATAAGAAATAAAGTGGAGAGCGAATATAAAGATATGGAGGCAGAAGAACAAGCTGGTTTCAGGGCGGGTAGATCGACTTCAGATCATCTCTTTTGTATAACCCAAGTTATTGAAAAGAAAATGGCATACGGACAAGAGCTCCATCTGCTTTACGTAGATTTGCAGAAGGCATATGATAGTATACCACTAAATCTACTTTGGAAAGCGTTGGAAAAGACAAACATAAGCGTACAACTAATTAAGGCCATCAAAAAGTTATACCGCAATAGTAAGGCAAAAGTTAAAATAAAAGCAAAACTAACCAAAGGCTTTCAAGTAAATAAAGGTCTTAAACAAGGTTGCTGTATCTCGCCTACGCTCTTCAAGATATATTTGGAACAGGTCCTTAAAGTCTGGAAGAGAAAATGCCAAAACATGGGAATTCCGTTGAATGAAACCACCTTGTATACTTTATGTTTCGCCGATGATCAGATAGTGGTGGCTCAGGATTATGACGACCTCGAATATATGACACGAAAACTAATAGAAGAGTACAATAAGTGGGGACTAGAGGTTAATATCAATAAGACAGAGTATATGTGTATTGGTGGAACGAAACAGGATCTAATCTTAAATACTGGGCAGCGAATTCAGTCCTGTGATGAGTATAAATACTTGGGTCTAAAAATTACAGCTGACGGAACACTAGACAAAGCTATAAAAGATAGAAACGTACAAGGAAGAAAAGCAATAACTTTATTAAATGGAATAATTTGGGACCAAAGTATATCAAAACATAACAAAAAGCTTATATATAACACCATTGTAAAAAGTATTATTACATACGGCTCAGAAGTATGGCCAATCAAAGATAGAACAGAAAAAATGCTTTCCGCTACGGAGATGGACTATTGGAGAAGAGCAGCAGGGAAATCAAAAAGAGAAAGAGTTACCAATCAAAGAATAAGAGAAATTATGACAGTGGGTGAACGTACTCTAGTGGATGATATAAGAACAAAACAACTGGTGTGGTACGGACATGTACAAAGAATGGATGATGGAAGACTACCTAAACAAATATTACAATGGAAACCAACTGGCCGAAGAAAACGAGGAAGACCAAGGAGAAGCTGGAGAGAAGGAATAGATAGTGAAATAAGAATAAGAGGCCTAGATGATGAATTATGGGCAAACAGAAACGAGTGGAGATTGGGTATCGGAAGACGTAGAACGTTGTGAAACCGATAAATATATATATATATATATAAATATCCTCGTTTATTCTTATGTTGCGAACATGCTTTAATTATTTTTTTAAATCGGTAATAAAGCTGCATTCTTGTCACGCACAACAAGATATGAGTCAGCAAAATCGGTTTAGTGGTTCTAAAAAATATATTTATGTCTCAACCATTGTTTTGCATATTATACGATTGCGTTGCGAATCATGTGTGTGAAGGGTACATTTTAATTTCGTTCGCCATCTTGGATTTTGAGATGGCAGAAATATATTCAGTCAAAACTCTGATAAATTATCTGTCAATTGCAGTTTGCCCCAATAAAGTCGATTGCATAATTCAAAAATTATAATGAAAAAAAAAATTGTCCGGTTTTTTTTGACCCACCCGGTAAATAATTTTTCTGATCCTCTTTTTGCTACAGAATGTTCGTTGCCTGTTAGATTCCTATAGCCCGGAACCCACGCAGTAGTAGTAGTTCCAAATTACTTTTGTGTGTATTTGTTTTCAGGAAAGCCCTTCTACTTAATTGTAATTTAGCTGCGTTCAAAACAAAACTGAAATTGCCGGTTTATACAGAAAAAATAGGGCTATAATTAGAAAAAATTGCTGAATCTCTCTAGCATCTATTCGATGCTGCAGCAGTAAACGTCAGCAGAATTAATCTAATAGATTGTGGAAATGAGAAATTACCATATTGTTTTGTTGTAAGGTCATGAGTCTAGGATTTTAGATGTAGCAAAACACCGTCGTCATCACGTCGTCGTCCGCTTTTTCTACGAAATATGTAAATAGGCCAGTCATTAGAGTGAAAAAAATACTCCCAGTTCGCAAAAGGTGGTGTAGTCGCGATTTTGACATATGTTGTTCATATTGGAGTCCTAAAAATTTTTTGAGTTTTCTATCTTGGGGGGCCGGCTTCCCCTGCCATCTTGTATTTAGTGTGGACGAAAAGGGTTTTTTTTTTTAAATTACTTGGTCCCTGTACTTTTTAGGAAAAAAAGTTGAAGACAATAAATTTTTTTACAAATACGCTGTCGTACGTTTTTTTGTCAGACGAATGGTTTTTGAGTTATGACTCTAAACATTTCGCCGCCATTTTGGATTTGATCAATTTTTTTATTTAGTGGCCTTTAACTTCGAAACTGCTTCATTTTGAGTAATTCTGTAATAACGTAAAATAAAGACTAACTAAGCCTATAAAATGAGATATCACTGAGTTCTCTGGGTAGTACCCTTGCTGAGATACGAACCCTGAAGTGTTAGAAGTACACCTGTTTTTTATGTATTTTCATAGTACAGTAGAACCCCGATTATCCGTGTTCCACGGGACCTTTATTTATTACATGCTACGTACATGTTATGTATATATACTCAAAATATGGCAGAAAAAAAAAGATCCCATAAGTTCAAACTAAGTTTATATGTATGTGTTGCATAAAAAGATAACAGAACAAAAAATATAATTCTACATAAGGTTTTGGTCGAGTGATTTCCGGTAACACTTCGCAGCCCGGATAATCTGCGCACGGATAATCGGGGTTCTACTGTACAGTGAAACCTCTTATAAGCGGACACTCACGGTTTTGTCGATTTTGTCCGCTTATTGGAGGTGTCCGGTTATGAGAGAGAACTGCGAAATTTTAGTGTATATTTATTAACAACTTCCGCTGCTTGAATTTTTCCGATATTAAATTTTTCATCAATCATTCGTGCTGATAGATGTTCCTTCACCGAAACGTTAACAAATTCCATTTTTTTACGTAAACTAAAAAGTTTTTTACTAGGCGCCATTTCAAAAAGATCTATTACTACCCAACTGATAAATAAAAATAAAACACAGTAGTCCCACCGAATAAAATATGTTGTAAATACGATAGAAGTAATTAGTCTTCGCGTTAAAACGGAAAGAGGTAATTCTCCGGCTGCCGAGTGCGTTGTTGCCAACATACTACATAATATTTATATTATAATATGTCCCGTTATCAGAGGTTCGCGTCCGGTTAAGGCAGGTTTCAGAATCTTTTAACCAAAAAAAATTGTCCGCGTCCGGTTATTAGGGTGTCTGGTTATAGGAGTGAATTTTACAGGTAAAGAAATAGGGAAAAGCTTGGTTCCAACAAATTTGTCCGCCTAAAGGGAGTGTCCGCTTAATAGAGGTGTCCGGAAGAAGAGGTTTCACAGTATATACAAAATAAACCAAAATTATTCAATTTTATCACAGGTTACCCAGGTGATCCGTGGTTTTATGTTATATTCTCGAAAGGTAAGCATTTTACAGAAAGTGTGTAATAAACTTTATTATAGAGAATTAAATTATCTTTTAAACGATGTATCACCGAAGTGGGCCAAGTCAGAGAACTTATTAGTTTGTTTTTATTTTATGTCATTACAGATTTTTTTTAAAATAAGCAGTTTTGAAGAAGAAGAAAACCGTTTGTCCGACTAAAAAACGCACCATAGCGTTTTTGTTGAAAATTTTATTCTTTAACTTTTTTTTCTAAAACCTACAGTAACCAAGTTATGTAAAAAAAAAACCTTTTTGCGCACACCAGAGATGTCGGGGGGGCCGGCCCCCCTCAAGGTCGAAAACTCAGATTTGTTTTTAGGGTTCCAATGTCAACTACACAATATTTTGCAAGTTAAAATTCTATAATGACTGGACTAAAAGTGCACTTTAAATTTAAAACTCGGAGGAAAACTTTTTACTTGCTTATTTTTATGACACAATATTCTCAACGGTTTACTGTTTTCCACAAGAAGGTAACGCTGTTTAAGTTATGCATATAAAGCTTTACCCAAATGAAGTATTACTCTTCTCTACCTACTTTTTTCTGCATTGCATACTCAGAAATACAGCAAATTCGTTGTAACATATTCTGCATTTTTCAAAAAGTCTTTCTTATTATCGTCGTTCAACCTCGAAAACGGGTTTTCGAGCAAACCACACACTGCATCGTACACAGGCAACATTATGCAAAATAATTAAAATAAAAACCGAATCAGAACCGAATTTAAACAATACGCCAACACACAGATTACCAAGAAACCCAGGCGACCTAACCGAGCCGTTTTTTGTGACCGGACACTATTTTAATAATAGACGCAGGTGCAACACCTAAGTCTTTGCCCTGCGAGAGCGTGCGACGTTATGACAACCAACAGACGCCTTCACCCCGCGGCATATCGAGTAGACACAGGTGAACGAAAAACAAAAATTGCTTTAACATGCTTGTCTGTAAGCTAGGCCCACATTCTCGCAGATTTTGACTATTTTGAGGCAAACTTATATATTTTGCTAGTTTTCCAATAATTTTTGTCGCTTAATTACAGGAAAGCCGCCACTGCATCAGCTATCGTTTGATATTTTAAAATTCTGCGCGAACTGATGCAAGGAACTTTGCTATTACGGGGATTTTCCCTTTCACCGGGCTATCTGTTTGTATTACGAAAAGCTCCAGAAACGAGATTCTCATCGTACTCGATCAAATATGTTAAAACTTTTTTTATAAAGCTAACTAAAATCAATATAAAATTCTTAATATTTATGCAGATTATTATTAGCCCAAATATACGTATATGTTTCTGTCTGTCCTAAAATCTACTACCGGGTCCCTATAGTTTATCATAAAAGACAAATAAAAAATCATCCAATATCATAAACGAAAATGGCATAACAGCCCAATGTGAAAAACGGAATTGTTAATAACCGGATATTATCAAAAACGTCGTTCATCAAAACAAGACAAGAGCAAAATCGCAGTTTTTTATAACTTCTTTTATCAAAACCGGACAAAATCATAAAAAAAGGGTTGAGCCTTCCATTTTGATCTTATCTTGTTTAGATAAATGTCGTTTTTGATAATATCCGTTTTTGATATTAGACTATTATACCGTTTTCCTTTATGATCTTAGAAGATTTTTTTTACAAGCTTTTATTTAGCTTCCGATGTTCTGTCTAACTATTTAACTATCTATCAAATCTTGTGAAGGTTTTTGACACACTTCCCATTATCCGATTTGGATGAAATTTGGTACACACATAGTGGTCCCATGACAATACAACATTAAGAAAAAATTAAAAATGTCCTCCCACCCTACCCCCACCCCCTTCCACAAAAAATGCGTTTTTGACACACTTTACTTCAAATTACTTTTATAAAATTTGGGATATGCTTAAAGGTCCGATGGCAATACAGCCCAAACAAAAAATATATTTCTACCTTTACCCCCACCCTCTCCTTCCCCCAATAGAAAAATGAGTTTTCAAACAACTCACGATCAGCGATTTCATTATAATCTAGAATAAACTCTTCTGTTCTGTGATTGAACAAATATTTTCATTTAATAGAATAGATAGCTGAGACTAAAAAGTAGAAAATAAATTGGTAAATTTTTTTTTAAGTCACAGGCTTTTATAAAATGCACTAAAAATTAAAAAATAATTTTCTAACATTCTAATATTATCATAATAATAAAAACAATGGCCGCAAATCAAAGCATAAGTTAATCTAAATTTGTGATCTAAGCACTTAAAGAATATTCAACATAGCAGGTCATCAAAGATATGTTTGATGTGCCGCAATGTTATGCCATTGCCATACCTATGTCAGAGAAATGCTGGCGTATCTTGGGTCGGGTTGGGTTGGTTTGGTACCTCTGCATTTTTCTGCTAGATTGATTCTTGCAAATAGTGATATTTAATTGATGCGGATATCTTATCGTGCTAACATCGTCAAAATTTCCATCAGTCGGCCATCGCTTTTATTATTATGATAATATTAGAATGTTAGAAAATTATTTTTTAATTTTTAGTGCATTTTATAAAAGCTTGTGACTTAAAAAAAAAAATTTACCAATTTATTTGTCATTTATGACGAAGTCAATCAAAAGATGTCTGTGGTGATACTCTAAATTAAGTTAGCACCAACCAAAAACAAGTCTTTTTTTCCTTTTTATCCTTCAAAAACTTTCTATATCCCTTTCTTATTATTGTTAGTTTACTATTAAGGTTTGATGCTTTGTATTAAAACGGTATAGATGAGAATTCGAGATGAAAATTTTGGTGCCCTGGGGGTACAAATACAGGGATTATCTTAAAACGGAGATCCGTGCCATCTCAATCAAACACACAATTGGTTTAACCTTCCCCTTTTAGATTTTTTTTCTTTTCAACATCCCGCTATGTGGGATTATTGGAACTTTTCTGGTATACGTACAAGGTATGTCCCAAAATCAAGTGACTTGGGATTTATTGGGTTATTGTAGGGAAGATAGGAAAAAAGTTGCCTACATTTTCAAAGCCTTGATCGAAAAGAATTTAAAGGTTAAAACTGCATCTTGATATAGCCAAGCTACTATAGGGGAGAGCGGGGCAAGATGGGCACCTGTCTACTATTCGTTATCTATGATCACTAGAAAACAAATAACAACATAAATCTGTTCATTAGCATCAGTGAGCTTACCCCTGATAGTTTGGTAAAGATCCCCAAAACGGCACCACAGTAGTAAATGTTTAAGATCGAAAAATTTCAGTTTCGCGATGGACCTAAAACAATTTGGCTCATTTGTAATACTTTTTTAGATTAAAACTCTGTTTTTGCTTTGTGTAAATAATATATAAAATAAAAACTAAAAATTGTGTTGGGGCAAGATGAGCTTGTGCAATTTTTTTTAGATATTTTCCACATATTTCATCAATAAAAAGATAAAATAGCATATAATACGACATCATGAGGCTTCGAGCCCCCTCGAGGGCCTCGGTCCCGCACAAGACATGATCTGGGTGCGTCATTGTTTATCCTCATATGGATCAAACAAATAAGGGAACGACGAATTGCAGAAAGTGGTCAGCTACAGTTTTGGCAAGCACGCTTACAAAGAGGAGCACGAAAACTCATTAAATGCATCCAAAAACACAAGACGCTAGCCCTACCAAGTCCACTTTGGCTCCCTGACTTCCGCATGCGCAGATCTACCAATATTACTTACCTGATGTATTAGAATAGATGAACAGGGTGATTTTCACTTGAATGATTCTAACTACATGAAAATAGAATGTTTCAAAAACCTAACCTAACGAAACCTAATCAAATCTAACCGAACCGAACCAAAGCAAACTAAACCAATAATTAAAAAAAAAATACTTTCCTGACTTCCTACCCGGGATCCTAGAGGATGTGAATCCGAACCGGGCCGAACCGAACCGAACCTATCCATACCCAACTAAACCTAATTAGCAGTGTTGTAGTTTAGTTAGGTTATGTTAGGTTTGGTTCGGTTTAGTTAGGTTCGGTTCGGTTCAGTTTGGTTCGGTTCAGATTCACATCCTCTAGGGTCCCGGGTAGAAAGTCAGGAAAGTTTTTTTTTAAATTATTGGTTCAGTTTGCTTTGGTTCGGTTCGGTTAAATTTGATTAGGTTTCGTTGAGGTAAATAATATTGGACTTGTACGGCTAGCGTCTTGTTCCAAAAACATAAAGAAAAGATGCAGTAAACCAAAAAAGACTTTGTAAAGAAAGTAAAGAAATATTTTAAACGAGGAGAAAAAATAATGGAAATCTCCAGAACTACCTACCTTTACTGTGATTACCTATACTCAGAATCTATGGAAAAATAGGTAAAATGCATCAAATGTCAAAGATTAGCTCATTGTTCCTGTGTGGAAAAAAAAGAGGAAGACGATTACGTGAATAACATTTGCGATTTTTGTAAATAATAGGAGTTTTAAAGAGCTGCCCATCTGGCCGTGGGGCAAGATCGCTAAATAAATTAAAATACTGAATAAACACAAAAAATAGTAGAAAAATATAGACATACGTCCTTTAAAAGAGAATTTTACTATTATTAAAAAATAATGATAAAAAAGGGTCATTCCTTATATGAAAAATATCAACTTAAACTCCACAAAGATTAAATCGTCGCCTTGATGCAGAACTATTCTGTGTTCAGCTTTCACATTTTCCGTTTTTTTGCGGAAACGTATAGCTCCAACCGCGCTTTATTGAATGCAAAATTATTTGAAGTCTAAGTGATGATACGTCCCCACCATCCGCCCGACCAATTTAAGCATTGATACCTCGCCTCACGCTGAATCAAACTAAAAAAATGCTCTTCTGTAAAAACTTAATTTTGTGAGTTACAATAGTTCTGCATAAAGGCGACGAAATATACATATCTGAGGGCACGGAGTGCCTCGCCAAGTTCGCGCTGCTGTACAATCTTTTCTTGAAACATTTCAACCCATATTTAACCAATCTAAAACTCTACTTCGGAATGACCTACGAATCTCAAACTTTGCACAGTCGTAAATCTCCATAGGATTAACAACCCCTCGAAGTTTCATGGACTTCCATAGAGTAGTAAAGTAGTTACGAAATTTCAAAAAACGTCGAAATTGCCACTCACTCACTCATGCATGTATAGATCATCAAAATTCTACTGTACATCCAGACATGCTACAAAGCTGAGATTTGGCAGACTGATAGAAAAACCCAAAATTCTAATTTACCCCCCATAGTTATGTAAAAGTAACATTGCCTACTTCCAGAAACGCTAGAGAGCTGAGCTTTAAAAGGCCGATGGAAACTATGATAAAACTATAGAAAAAAATTAAAACACCCCAAAATTCTAATTTACTTCCCTCCCCTGTAAATTTATACAAAAGTAACATTGACCATTTCCAGAAGCATTAGAGAGCTGAGCTTTGGAACGCTGATAGGAACTATGATAAAACCAAGGGAAAATATTAAAAAATCCCAAAATTTTAATTTACTCTTTACTCTCCTGTCCTATAAATTTAAAGTTATGTGAAAATAACATTGCCCACTTCCAGAAACGTCAGAGAGCTAAGCTTTGGAAGACTGATAGGAACTATGATAAAACCATGGGAAAAAATCCTCAAAATTTTAAATAAGGCATTGCAAAACTTTTGAACAATATTCCGCATATTTTACTAACATAACAAAAACATTTCATGTAAAAAAAGCCAATTACGCGAAAACTGCATTCCGTTAAAAGAATTGAGTTAAAAGTAAAGCTAAGTCCTCCAATACAAATTTCAAAATGAAAGGTTTTTACTAGATTGGAAATGTTTTTCTAAACTTGGCTATTACGGCTGCAAATGACTCTTAGGCACAATAATGCTAAATTGATCATAAAGAAGTTTGGCTGTAATAGCAAAGTTTAAAAAAACATTTCCAAATTAGTAAGAACTTTTGAAATTTGTATTGGAGAACTTGGCATTACTTTTATACTTGGCTTTTTCTTACATGAAATGTTTTTGTTATGATAAAAACTCTCTCAGCCCCCCAAAACTTTTCTCCTAAATACGCACTGCAATACAGTAAATTTTGTTTTGCACAAAGGATGATCATTTTTCCATTTTTCATTAGGCAATTCGTGGAAAGCTGCAAGTGAAACTTCAATGGTTCGCATGGCAAAAGTTTAATTCGTTTTAATTGTTTTTCAAAGTTGTGAACTCTACGTTTTTCATAAACACTAACTAAGTTGTCATCAGATTTCTACGAACTGTTCAGCATTTATTTAAATGTGCAGAGCTCTTAACAGAAAAATATGGATATAAAATAAACTGCTAAATCTGCTTGTAAACACTAGTCGCAGTTGGGTACAAAATTGATAGATATACCTTTAATGTACGACATGCTTCAACTTTTAGTTTTGATTCTTAAAGCGCACTAACGAAATTTTACAGTATTGTATTTTCATGAATCAGGTTATTGGGTAATTTTGTACTCAACTGCGACTAGTAGTTACAAATAGATTTAGCGGTTGGGTGTTTTTTTTTCCAAATTTTAGGTTTAATTCTTATTCAGGAGAGAGAGGAAGGAGTTAACTAGTAAAATGGTGTTGAAAAAAGCTTAAAGCGTGTGCAGAAAGAATTTTTGAAATCGCTCTATTTGTGTGAAAGTTATAGCTCTAACTGTTACAGGATGGGATGAGTGAGGGAAAGGGAGGGGGAAACTAGTAAAATGGTGTTGGAAATAAAGTCTTAAAGCGTGTGCAGAAAGAATTTTTGAAATCGCCCTATATTTGATCAAATTATGCCAATTTGGTTTAAAGGGTGGGGGGGAATGACACGATGGGAGATGGGTGGGAGCAGCGAAAATTGGAGAACATTTGCAATGGGTTATCAAAGGCATTTCAATAAAATCCCCTGAAATTTAGGTAATTTGTATGCCTTAAAGCCGACATCATGTGACAAAATGGCGTCTGATGACCGCCACATTGATTCCTATTTAAAAAGAATATAGCCTATAGCACCTTCGGGATCAGTAGCAATTCAACAACATCTTTTTTGCCAAAATCGGTTCAGCCGTTTAGCCTCTAGCGCGACACAAAAATACATATTTACCTACACATACATATCCCAAGCGAAAAACATTACCCTTCCATTCGCCGTGCTGCAGTTGAGTAAATACTCTGCCAATATATGGGCCCCTAAGCTCACACTAAGTACTGTAGTTGTGTACGTGTGAGCTAATATAACAAAAAACTGTAACATATCTTATTCAACTCCAGACTAAATTACCTCTCGTTTGATACCACACAAGCCATATTTTGACTTAAACTCAAATTTTTGAAATCTCCCCCCCCTTAAAAAACCAAAATTAAAATGTATTTTGTTTAACTTAAGACGTTTGATATCACACACGTCATATTTTCACTTAAACTCTAAATTTTTGAAATTTACCCCCACCCTTTTATTTGGCTTGTGTTCGGTGGATTTTGTTCATTTTTAAATGGGACCATGTCGACCCAAGACCCAGCCTAGGTACCAAATTTCATTGAAATCGGGCCAGCGGTTTGTGAGTTATGCGCGTTGGTCGTTACAGACAGACATACAGACAGACAGACAGACAGACAGACAGACAGACAGACATACAGACAGACAGACAGACAGACAGACAGACAGACAGACGGCGCAACAAAAAAGTTTCAAAATCATCTGAAACGCAAAGATATATAAAAAATTTTGAAATCGGAGCAACTTTCTTTTTCTCGAAAAAATTAGGATCACCATAGCTCACACTACTATAGTATAGTATATGTGTGAGCTAAAATATGAAATGTTTTTATAAATACTCTGCCAATATATGGGCCCCTAAGCTCACACTAGGTACTATAGTTATAGTGTACGTGTGAGCTAATATAACTAAAAACTGAAATATATTTTATTCAACTCCAGACTAAATTACCTTTTGTTTGATACCACACAAGCCATGTTTTGACTTAAACTCAAATTTTTAAAATCTACCTTTACCCTTAAAAAAAAAACAAAAACTAAAATGTATTTTGTTAAACTCCGGACTCAATTACCTTTCGTTTGATATCACACACGCCATATTTTCACTTAAACTCTAATTTTTGAAATATACCCCCACCCTTTTTTTTAAATAAATTAAAATGTATTTTGTTTACCTCCAGACTTAATTACCTTTCATTTGATATCACACACGCCATATTTTCACATAAACTCTAATTTTTGAAATCTACCCCCACCCTTTATTTGGTTTGTGTTCGGTGAATTTCGTTCATTTTTAAATGGGACCATCTCGACCCAAGACCGAGCCTTGGTACCAAATTTCAATAAAATCGGTCAAGCGGTTTTTGAGTTATGCGCGTTGGTCGTTACAGACATACAGACAGACAGACAGACAGACATACAGACAGACAGACAGACAGACAGACAGACAGACGGCGCAACAAAAAAGTTTCAAAATTATCTGAAACGCAAAGATATATAAAAATTTTTGAAATCGGAGCAACTTTTTTTTTCTCGAAAAAATTAGGATCACCATAGCTCACACTACTATAGTATAGTATATGTGTGAGCTAAAATATGAAATTAAGAAATAAAGGTATGAAAAAAATAAGTTTTTTTTGATCCCCTACAATTTTAGCTCACACATATACTATACTATAGTAGTGTGAGCTATGGTGATCCTAATTTTTTCGAGAAAAAAAAAGTTGCTCCGATTTCAAAAATTTTTGTATTTCTTTGCGTTTCAGATGATTTTGAAACTTTTTTGTTGCGCCGTCTGTCTGTCTGTCTGTCTGTCTGTCTGTCTGTCTGTCTGTCTGTCTGTCTGTCTGTCTGTCTGTCTGTCTGTCTGTCTGTCTGTCTGTCTGTCTGTCTGTCTGTCTGTCTGTCTGTCTGTCTGTCTGTCTGTCTGTCTGTCTGTCTGTCTGTCTGTCTGTCTGTCTGTCTGTCTGTCTGTCTGTCTGTCTGTCTGTCTGTCTGTCTGTCTGTCTGTCTGTCTGTCTGTCTGTCTGTCTGTCTGTCTGTCTGTCTGTCTGTCTGTCTGTCTGTCTGTCTGTCTGTCTGTCTGTCTGTCTGTCTGTCTGTCTGTCTGTCTGTCTGTCTGTCTGTCTGTCTGTCTGTCTGTATGTCTGTATGTCTGTATGTCTGTATGTCTGTCTGTCTGTGTGTCTGTATGTCTGTAACGACCAACGCGCATAACTCAAAAACCGCTTGGCCGATTTTAATGAAATTTGGTACCTAGGCTGGGTCTTGGGTCGAGATGGTCCCATTTAAAAATGAACAAAATCCACCGAACACAAACAAAATAAAAGGGTGGGGGTAGATTTCAAAAATTAGAGTTTATGTGAAAATATGGCGTGTGTGATATTAAACGAAAGGTAATTGAGTCTGCAGTTAAACAAAATACATTTTAATTTATTTAAAAAAAAAAGGGTGGGGGTATATTTTAAAAATTAGAGTTTAAGTGAAAATATGGCGTGTGTGACATCAAACGAAAGGTAATTGAGTCTGGACTTTAACAAAATACATTTTAGTTTGTGTTTTTTTTTAAGGGTGGGGGTAGATTTCAAAAATTTGAGTTTAAGTCAAAACATGACTTGTGTGGTATCAAACAAAAGGTAATTTAGTCTGGAGTTGAATAAAATATATTTTAGTTTTTAGTTATATTAGCTCACACGTACACTATAACTATAGTACCTAGTGTGAGCTTAGGGGCCCATATATTGGCAGAGTATTTTTTTCGACAACTAACTTTACTAAGTATAAATGTTTTTTTATTTTATTAATAAAGAAATGCTTCTTACCTTCAGAAAACATTTTTTGTTATAAAACTTCGTGAGCGTGGGCAAAATTTTCTCATTCTCATATTTATAGTTCAAGTACCTTTGGATAACGATTTTCAGTGGGTGGGGCTTTTCAGCAAAGTTAGTTTATATTTTGTTCAAATTGTAAAGGTATATTGCCTCTCTACGTATCTATATCAAAAGAAAAGTTTTATTAGCTCACACTACTACTATACTATAGTAGTGTGAGCTATAGTGATCCTAATTTTTTCGAGAAAAAAAAAGTTGCTCCGATTTCAAATTTTTTTATATATCTTTGCGTTATAGATGATTTTGAAACTTTTAGGTCACACATATACTATACTATAGTAGTGTGAGCTATGGTGATCCTAATTTTTTCGAGAAAAAAAAAGTTGCTCGGATTTCAAAAAATTTTATATATCTTTGCGTTTCAGATGATTTTGAAACTTTTTTGTTGCGCCGTCTGTCTGTCTGTATGTCCGTCTATAACGACCAACGCGCATAACTGAAAAACCGCCTGCCCGATTTTAATGAAATTTGGTACCCAGGCTGGGGGAAGGGAAAAGGGTGGGGGAAGATTTCAAAAATTAGAGTTTATGTAACAATATGGCGTGTGTGATATTAAACGAAAGGTAATTGAGTCTGGAATTGAATACAATATATTTCAGTTTTTAGTAATATTAGCTCACACGTACACTATAACTATAGTACTCAGTGTGAGCTTAATTGCCCATAAATTGGCAGAGTATTTTGTTCTGTTGTCTGTCTGTCTGTATGCCTGTAACGACCAACGCGCATAACTCAAAAACCGCTAGCCCAATTTTAATAAAATTTGGTACCTAAGCTGGGTTTTGGCTCGAGATGGTCCCATTTAAAAATGAACAAAATCCACCAAACACAAGCCAAATAAAAGGGTGGGGGTAGATTTAAATAATTAAGTTTATGTAAAAATATGGCGTGTGTGATATCAAACAAAAGGTAATTGAGTCTGGAGTTAAACAAAATACATTTTAGTTTATTTAACAAAAGAAGGGTGGGGGTAAATTTCAAAAATTAGAGTTTATGTGAAAATATGGCATGTGTGATATCAAACGAAAGGTAATTGAGTCTGGAGTTAAACAAAATACATTTTAGTTTTTTTTTTAAAGTGGGGGTAGATTCCAAAAATTAATAATTATAATTAAATGCCTCCAAAATATTAAAATTAGCCCCCGTAGTTGATCCAAAGGTCAGTGTTTGCATTCTCACACGCGATGCTTGAAGCCAGGACCCCTATTTAGTTCTTAATGTTCCTTTTTCGGGTAGACAGGATTTCGGTTACTGCGCATGCGTCAGTTTTGGTGGTTTTGGAACATACTCCGTTACGTCACTATATTATTTGACAATTGTTAAATGTTTAGGGTTATGTCTATATTTTTTTATAAAAACTAGTTGATTGGGTGAAAATTTATCAAATTTTGGATTAAAATTGTAGTTTTTCTAAAACTAATTGTGTAGATAAATTATAAAAAAAATACAAGTACTTACAAGGCACTCCCTTACGTCTCCCGGATATTTTTCCGCAAACCGCACAAGTTTTATGTGAATTATTTCCCATTTTTCACAGAAAAAAACATTATTTTACACGACATACGCAAAACACTGCAAAATGTCAAATATGGCCTCCATCCACACAGCACCTGTGTGTCTACATGACAAAAACCACGCGTCCGCGAATTTAAATTGCCATTGTTTCCAAAGCCACCTATGAGTGCTTCACTTTTCGATTCCTCCAGCTTGTATTTACGCTAAAACGTATTTGAATAAATCAAAGTTAAAAGCATACTATCCCGTCCTATTAGTATGTGTCTGGCGCCGAGAGGCTTAATTTATTTTGATGTATCGTAAAGTTGCGTTCGGCTAATGCACTTCATTCTCTTATTTTGACTATCTTTACACCGAACCGTTCGGGTTTTTATTTCGGCGTAAAAAGTAACAGTGCATTTTAGCGTTTGGGTATTAAAAGCGGAGCAAAAAGAGCTCACTATATAAGTATTTTCTTCTTTAGAGAGAAAAATATGTTTGTCACAGAGCTGTCACAAGTACATTATGAAAGTACTTCAAGTACAAGTACAAGTACATTAAGATTGGTAAAAGTACTTGAAGTACCAAGTACATTTTCTTTTCAAATGTACTTCAAGTACCAAGTACATTACAAAGGACTTGATTTTCCCCAAGTCCTTTACTTTTACAATAAAAGTACTTCAAGTATGTCAAAAAACGAAAAAAATGCCAAAAATATAAAAAAAATGTCAAAAAAATAAAAATGTCAAAAATTTCAAGAAACTGCAAAAAATATCTAAAATAAAAAAATAAATAAAAAAATTCTATAAAATTTTTAACTTTAATTTTTTATTTTTTTGAATTTTATTGTATGTAAATATGTGTTACTTATATTTATACGCTAAGTATTTCCTTTTGGTGTACAAATATCGGCGATCGAGCCACCCCTCGTATGTATACCTAAATTGCATTTATTTATTTTTCTGAACTCATCATTTTACATAGAAAGGTAATGGAAAGGGATAATTCTATTACACAAAAAGCTGCAAAATTGACACAGTCGCATCAAAATTTTTTTAATGTTTTGCAGTTTTGCAATAGGGGTGTCACAGTTACCCCGAACTCCGGAGTAAATGGGACCTACCCCTAAAGACAAATTTTAAAATATATTAAGTTTTTCTGTCTCAATGAATTGTAGATTTCTCCAGGGTGAAGTCCTTATTCTGTATGTTGTTTTAGACTATTTTAAATGTATTTTAGTTTTTGTTTTTGTGTGTTCCAGATTTTCATTTCATTCAAAGATGATTCTTAAGTGTCTACTAGACCACTTGATAATGGTTTTTAAAAACCGAAAAGCGTCGTGGTTAGACAATAAAATATTTGTGAAGTAAGCAGGACTTTCTTCTCCTTTAACAATGTTTCTGTCTCAAATTGCATACAGTTGTTCCAAATAGATCACATTTGTGTAAATCCAAATATATTTCTCTTGTAAAACCGGGATGCACGTACCCTACCTTGCCTAATTTCTTTTTTGGTTGAGCAATTGTGGCAATGTTCTTACCGTCAATAATTTCTAAATCACTCATAGAAAGTACTATTTATACAATAGCATAACAAAAGTCAGACTAAATAAATTTTCGGGATCTTTAAACCAACCTTTATCAAACGTAGAAATTACGTCTGATGCAAGGCGAGAAGCTGGATCCCCAAAAATTGAGCTGCACCTGAACTACCGTACTATCGACACCCCTTAATAGATGGCATGACTGCTGTAGTAGCACGGATCACCGGTAGTACTTTCTCACACTGAATTTGAATTTCATGTTTCACGAAATGATGAAGGTGCGTGCAAATAATGAAGTCTATAGGCATTATTCTTTGGATAAGTGTGAACCTAATATTACGATTTTTTGGGCGATTAATTAAGACGTACCTATCAAGGTTGCTAAAATACCGGACTTCCCTGCCAAGTTGATAAAAATACCGGACAGGTGGCAACCCTGAGGTTACCACTTGTCTTCGGCGCATTAAAGTGATATCTCACCTATATCTACATTGTACTTCAAGATTATTTTATTTTACTGGAAGTACTTTTAATGTACTTGGAGTATTTCGAATGTACTTGAAGTACTTTAAGTACTTTGAATGTACTTGAAGTACATTGAATGTACTTGAAGTACTTATAATGTACTTGAAGTACTTTACTTGACAAAATCAAGTACATTTCCAAGTACATTGTTAAAAGTACTTCAAGTACCAAGTACAATTACCGGATTGTAGATGTACTTCAAGTACAGTACCTGAAGTACTTGTAAGTACTTGAAGTACAATTTCAAGTACTATACTTAAAGTACCTGACAGCTCTGGTTTGTCAAAACATTAGCTTTTGACCTTAAAATGGGCATTGATAAAGCTATAAAATTCAAGTAATTTTCCTCTCTAGGGATGAAAATAATTTTGTCTCTCGAGACGAAAATAAAAATCAATATGAGTGTGAAATATGCACCTTTCTAAAACAGAAAATAGTGCAAATTTTGTTAGCTTCTTATACTTGGTCATAGGAAAATAGATTTATAAGTTTAATAACTTATTGAAAACTCAATACAAAAATAAATTATGAAATTAAAAATTAAAATCAAAATTTTTCTAAAATTTTTTTGACAGATCCCTTCTTTAAAGTTGTTGAAAATATTTATAATATCGATAAACATTCAATACCCAAACTCTCGGTAACTATCCATAGTGTCCACAACCACATACTTTAGTCATAAACTAATTACTCGTTTCTGCTTTAGTGATGACCCAATAGTATTTTTGTGAAAATAAGTACATTCTTTGTTAGTAACTGTTTTTAAAGAACAAATATTTGTCAATGCAAAAACATTGCCTAAAGTTTCTTTAATTGGATTCTTGCAGTTCTTATACTTTATTTTCAAACTTCTACTAAATTAGCTTTTTGCAAAGTTTAATGTTTTTTTTAGCAAAGATCGAGTTTGTTTTGATGTGCATACCTACTCAAATAAATAGAAATCGTGTGAAATCTAGACAATGCATTATTAAAAAACATTTCAACAATTGCTCACATCTTTATTTAGATACTATACACGGACTACCATTTATATCCAGTGGCGAATAAAAAACACTGCTGCTTGGACAATTTTTAAAATTTTAATTTAATAAGAATATATTACTTCTACAGGAAAAACATCTTTATGCAATGAACCCGTTCTATAGCTATAAAAAGAAACCGCAACGAAAGTGGACATAGCTCAGCTCTAATGGAATAACAAAAAACGAAATTGATTACATACTGACTACTGATAAAAATATCGTTAGAAATCTAACAGTCCTAAACAGCTTTACAACAGGCAGTGATCACAGGATGGTCAGAACAAAAATCTGCATTGATTGAAATAAAAATTAATAATAACAATGAACAACTTGGTATGAATAAACTTACACAAAATAAAGCTATATATAAAGAAAGGCTAAAGGAACAGCTATCGCACAAAAATATAAAAAGAGAGAAAATTGTATATCAGAAGAAATAAAGAGACTGATGGAAAAAAGGCGGACCCTCGAGAGAGAAGGAAAAAGAATATCTATAGAATAAACAGAAGAAAAATGATAAATAAAAATAAAAGAAAGGGCCAAGAAATTAAAGTTAAGAGAGTTATAGAAAATAACAGAAATATGAAATGTCTAAGGCCGATTCTAGGTAGATGTGAACATAAACTTAGAGCTACAACCTGAAATAAGCAAAGCGGAAATAAAGAGAGCATTAAAGAAAATGAAAAATAACAAATCACCTGAAAAAGACGGATTAATGGCAGAAATGCTCAAGTACGGTGGTAAAGTTGTACTTAATACCCTCCATATTCTCCTGAATAAAATACTAAAAGAAAAAATAATCCCAAACAACTGGAAATAATGGATAACCATTCTACACACCACTTCTACTCTCTACTCGACCTGTAACACTCCTCAATGCAATTTAAAGTTTGGTAAAATTATCACGTCCTTGCAATTCAACTACACGTAGACTTAGTGGGAATAAGGTCACTGCTGTTGTGGTAAATATACGCTTTAATCCATCAGTTTGACGGATTAAAGCGTGTATTTACCAGAACAACAGTGTCCTTATTCCCACTAAATCTACGTGTAGTAATTTATAAGCTTTTCACGAAAATACTAACAGATTGACTAACAACAAAATTTGACGGATATCAATCAAAGGAACAAGCAGGCTTTAGAAAAGGTTTCAGTACAGTAGATCACTTATTATCCATGAAAATTCTAACAGAACGAGCCAACGAATATAACATTCCACTATATATTGCGTTTATAGACTTCGAAAAAGCTTTCGATAGCATTGAGCACTGGGCATTAAAAGCATCCTTAATTATTAGCCGAATAGATCACAGATATGCAGACTTAATAGCCAATATATATAGCGAAGCAACAACATCAATCAAAATCCACGAATGTCTGTATTTATTTCGAAGACGACGTTTCAGTTAGTAAGTACCTCTAACCGTTTTCAAGTTTAAACTAAACAATCCAGTCTACAGGCTTCTACTTAGACTACTTGGCGTGCAGTCAGGTGTGAAGGACCGCCCTCATTTTTTAATCGTAAGACGCTTGTTTTCCATAAGGAATTGTTTACATATATTTGGTATATCCGTGCTTGGTTGACTGAAGACTTCTTTGTTCTGCATTATAAATGCACCTTCAATAAACTTTCGTTTTCGCCAATGCGACTCCTTATGCAAAACTTTAGCTTCAGGCCATTAAAATTTGTGATCATGCTTGGTCAAACGAACCAAAAATGTCTGACTTTAAATTGAAATTCAAGTTAGGATTCCTAAAAAGGCAATCTAGCGATTTATTTATTTAGGTATTTAATTTATTTTTGCCACCATGTAACAATAAAACTACAGTGTTTTTTCTTCGGAAACAGATATTCAAGAAAGAAACATAACACATTCGACACCTGTTACAAAATACAAGATCTGCATATCAAACAGTAGGACATGTAAAGACCCGGCGTGTAACCCATTGACGTCGATCGTAGGCATATCTGTGCAATATCCTTTCTTTGTATTGAAGACCGTCATTTTCACAAAGTTTTAAGCATTCGTTAATACTTGAGTATCGACTTTTACCATTTTTGAGGGCTGTCTTGTATAATAATAATAACTATTTTTTGTTTGTAGCTCTGAAGATGTCTAAAAATATAGTCGAAACGTCAGCATAATTCAATTGTCTTTTGAATACGCTCAGTCCTAAACCTATGACCCTCTAGACCTGTATCTAACCATAGGGACGATAATTAACTCTCAATATTGCTTTTAATAATATTATTGACCCAATTTATTATCAAGATCGATAATTAAAATTCGCGGTAAATTATAACACGACCAAAAGAGCAAAACAATATGAATAAGGTATAACTGGCCCATAACAAATTGACAAGCGGACCAAACCGCGATAATCTGTGGACCAGCCGCAAAATATTTGCGCCTTTCTTTGCATTAAACAGCGGTATGCGCCCCTTCCGCTCCTATCCCGTTTTTATCGTAACGCGGGCCGCGAGATGGCTTGCGGCCTAAGAAAGCCGAGCAGCTACCGATTCATCGATTCGTACTTAATCGGGTCGACAGGCGGCCCGAGGCAGTGTAAGTCAAGTATGGGCACGGATCACCTAACAAATGATCCGTGGTATGGGTCGCGGCGAAAGGGAACATCGGGGAAAATTATAGAATAAGCAAATAATAATTTGATCATATGTGAACATGCACCCTTATAATGATATTAATTGATTGATTTTGTTTAGATTAGATAATAAAATTGTAATTGATCATGAAGGGGAGGACACCCCTTCTTGAGTCAAGAAGGCCATGGAATTCAGAAACCTGCGCCGCTTCTGTTTTGGATAAAATACGCCCTTGCTTATGGCACTAAAACTAGATCAGTTCTCTTCTACCTACACTTTAAATTAACAAATGGAAACTGCGAAATTGCTTTTTTATTAACTGAAAATTTCCATTATCCCTTGGAAATCAGGCGCCTTGTCCACATAAATCATACAACTACCTAATTACCTCTGCTATCATATTGCCGCAAAAGTCCAAAAATAGAACAAAATAAATTAAACAAAAATAAATGGATAAATTATTTTAACTTTTTAAAAATAAAATAAAAGCAAAACTGACCAAATGCTTTCAAGTAAATAAAGGTCTTAAACAAGGTTGCTGTATCTCGCCTACGCTCTTCAAGATATATTTGGAACAGGTCCTTAAAGTCTGGAAGAGAAAATGTCAAAACATGGGAATTCCGTTGGATGAAACCACTTTGTATACTTTATGTTTCGCCGATGATCAGATAGTGGTGGCTCAGGAATATGACGACCTCGAATATATGACACGAAAACTAATAGAAGAGTACAATAAGTTGGGACTAGAGGTTAATATCAATAAGACAGAGTACATGTGTATTGGTGGAACGAAACAGGATCTAATCTTAAATACCGGGCAGCGAATCCAGTCCTGTGATGAGTATAAATACTTAGGTCTAAAAATTACAGCTGACGGAACACTAGACAAAGCTATAAAAGATCGAAACGTACAAGGAAGAAAAGCAATAACTTTATTAAATGGAATAATTTGGGACCAAAGTATATCAAAACATAACAAAAAGCTTATATATAACACCATTGTAAAAAGTATGGCCAATCAAAGATAGAAAAGAAAAAATGTTTTCCGCTACGAAGATGGACTATTGGAGAAGAGCAGCAGGGAAATCAAAAAGAGAAAGAGTTACAAATCAAAGAATAAGAGAAATTATGACAGTGGGTGAACGTACTTTAGTGGATGATATAAGAACTAAACAACTGGTGTGGTACGGACATGTACAAAGAATGGATGATGGAAAACTACCTAAACAAATATTACAATGGAAACCAACTGGCCGAAGAAAACGAGGAAGGCCGAGGAGAAGCTGGAGAGAAGGAATAGACAGTGAAATAAGAATAAGAGGCCTAGATGATGAATTATGGGCAAACAGAAACGAGTGGAGATTGGGTATCGGAAGACGTAGAACGTCGTAAAACCGATAATATATATATATATATATATATATATATATATATATATATATATATATATATATATATATATATATATATATATATGGATAAAGTAAAAACTATAAATAAAAAATAGATTTAACAAAATATATTAAAAACAAATTAATTAAAATTAAATTAGTTTTTTGGATTTTCATCTTATTAATTCTAAAAATATAAGTATACGTATTAAATATATACCGAGAGGACCACTTACCTAGGAACTTGTAGACCAACTTACTGTCGAGTCGAGGGGTGATTCCTTGTAATTTTTTAAGTAAAAAAGTTTTTATAAACATATCTCCGGAGACGCTTTGTGTTGGATTTTAGCTCACACTACTACTATACTATAGTAGTGTGAGCTATGGCTAATTTGCTCCGATTTCAAAAAATTTTATATATCTTTGCGTTTCAGATGATTTTGAATCTTTTTATTGCGCCGTCTGTCTGTCTGTCTGTATGTCTGTCTGTAACGACCAACCCGCATAACTCAAAAACCGCTTGTCCGATTTAAATGAAATTTGGTACCTAGGCTGGGTCTTGGACCGTGATGGTCCCATTTAAAAATGAACAAAATCCACCGAATGCAAGCCAAAGAAAAGGGTGGGGGTAGATTTCAAAAATTGGAGTTTACGTGAGAATATGGCGTGTGTGATATCAAACGAAAGGTAATTCAGTCCGAAGTTAAACAAAATGAATTTTAGTTTATTTAAAAAAAAGGGTGGGGTTAGATGTCAAAAATTAGAGTTTAAGTAAAAATATGGCGTGTGTGATATCAAACGAAAGATAATTGAGTCTGGAGTTAAACAAAATACATTTTAGTTTTTAAAAAAAGGGTGGGGGTAGATTTTAAAAATTAAGTTTAAGTCAAAACATTGCTTGTGTGGTATCAAACGAAAGGTAATTGAGTCTGGAGTTGAATAAAATATATTTCAGTTTTTAGTTATATACACTATAACTATAGTACCTAGTGTGCGCTTAGGTGTCCATAGATTGGCAGTGTATTTTTTATGGAGGCCAGAGACGTGCTAAGATATGGTTTTTATTTTTTTTTCTAAACGAAGCCAGACATTCAAAAAATTTAAGGGACAAAAATGTTCGATTTTTAGTTGTCTTATTCAAAAAAAATATCATACTTACAAAAAATGCACTGGGTGATATTTTTTTTTGCAAAAAAACTATCCGACTTAGCCCGTGGGCACGCCCTTGGAATTTCTGGGCCAGCTGTGAGAATGCCAAAAGATACCTTATAAAGTTATTAACAAATTGTAAAAATTTCAATAGATTCGGTAAACACGTTCTTTAGATATTAATAAAAAATCGATTAAAAAAAAAGTTTAACACTCTGTATCTCGAAACTGAAGCTTTTGTACTTAAAAAATTAAAGGAATTACCCCTTAAAATTAAAATCATTACTTATGTTACACCCTGTATAATCTTTTTTTACCATACCTATAAATACAGTAACGGAGTGGAATGTTATTTGACACACTGTTTTAATAAAAAAACTAAATTAAGTTAAGCCTTCACAAAAAGCGATGCATAATAAAAACTCGTGGGAGTAAAACTCGCGCAAGGCAGCCATAAAGGTTAATAAATAATAAACTTAAAAGTTTTTATGTGCCAACTTTGAACTAGCTTTTTTCTTTTTAGAGCTGTTCACTTTTGTTTTAAAATTGTAAAAATATCTGGGGCTCTATTCTCGTACTTGAACGATGTGAACATTAATATCACACGCTTTGGCCAATACCAAACTCTGAGTGGTCGCGTGTCGTGCGAAATGACTTGTCTCGACCAATGGCATAGTCGCCCGCTTTTCACAGTTAGTGAATTTTACGAGCTTGAAGTGAAATCTGTCTTACTGCCCTGTACCGACTGAACCTTTCTCGGTCGGATTGTATGAGAAGCTTGCGCGATGGAGGTGTTTTCGCTTAGCACGTGACCCCACTAAGCACAAAATCGTAAAAAACGTTAAATAAATGTTGAAAAAAAAATTTGTGTTAAAATTAAGTCAACTTTTGACATTTAAAAACATGTAGAAAATCCTAACGAAAATTTCATGCAAAAGCATTACCAAAAATATATTTCTTAATAACGTTAAGAAACCAATATTTAAAAAACCATAAAAAATAATACCATCAATATATGGTTATTTTTATAATGTTTTTTCTAGTTCTCATTTTTTTTTATTTTAGATTAAGGCGCATGTAACCTTATTATTTTAAATACATTGCAAAATCTTACAGTCTTTTAAAAAGGCTAGGACACTGTTTGAATTTTTTGTTTCATTGTTTAATAGAACACCAATGTTTGCTATTAATTTATGTTTTTGTCTTTCATTTCTGTAAGCTACACATTAAAATGTGTTTGACCGTAATAGGTTCTGTGTACATAAAAATATGTTCAAGTAAACTTGCACTTTTCTTGAGTTGGATAAAAATGACCACGATTTGACAGAGGTCTTAATTGTGCGTAATTTAGAGTTTGATGTATTCCACTGGTCTTGCCATATGTTTAGCACTTTACATTTAATGAACACTTTAAAGTCACTATATACAGTTTTGTTGATAGGTGTAGAGTCAATATAGTCACTGATTGCCAGTTTGGCCTGTTGGTCAGCCGTTTTATTTCCCGCGATACCGACATGTGATGGAATCCACATCAAAGTTACTTTAAGTAAGAGTTCTTGCATCTTGTATAGTATGTCTTTAATCATATGAATTATGGGATGTTTTGAACAGACTGAGCAAATTGACTGGATAGAACTTAGGGAGTCTGATAAAATTAAAGTTGATTTTAGTCTTTTGTTAAGTGTATATTTTAGTCCTTCATAGATCGCATAAAGTTCTGCTGTGTACACACTGGTGTGCTTTGTCAGTTGAAACTTGAGTGTTTCAGTATCTTTTATTACGACCGCTGCTCCAACCTCCTCTAAAGTTTTTGATGCATCAGTGTATATTTTGACATGGTTCTTCATAGTTTCTGTTATAGTTGCTAGTTCATTTCTAGTTAGTTCTGGATTATTGCTGGTCTTATCAAATTTTGTCATTGAAAATATGCATTCTGGGGTCTCAACTAGCCATGGTGGATACTTTTCTTCATATGTGAAGAAGTTAGGAAAAACACTTCCTACTCATTTCTAACGTTGAATTTAAGATATATGCAGCTAATAAATGTTTTGTTTTTTAAACATTAAAAAAAAATTATACTATAGAGGGCGCTGCCGCATAGTTCCACTACCAGAACGGGCCATCGCCATTTTTAGTTGCGTTGCGCTGCGAGTTCATAGGAGTCGGTAGCAGATACGCTTCGTGCAATTTTCGTTAAAATATTTACCTTGTGTAGAAACAAACATGGTAAATTAAAAGCACAGTTATTAATAATGATAGTGAATACATGTTTGGATAGGAATATACACCAGTTGTGTGGAAAAGATGGTATAGTTAAAGAACAACAAATTTATATGCAGTGATTTAAATGAAGCATCACAAAATTAGGTAAGAAAAGTAAACAAAAGTGAAAAAATTGTTTTGTATGTAATATCGCATACCTAACGTTATAGGTAATCAGACAGGGAATGCGACAATTCACCGCGGACGATTAGCCGCTGGACCTTAAGCCGCGTATTCATTTGAGGCAGATTTCGCAAGCAAGTGGGACGAATGTTTCGTTTGCATTCATGCTAAAATGAATACGCGCCTTGAAATTGTTTGCCTTGTATTCACTTGAGCATGAATTGTTTGGCCTCGTAGCGAGGCACTTACTACAAAAATATGATTTACATAGAATTTTAAATTTTATTTTCCGAAGCTATGGATCCGAATTTCCTTTACTGAGTGTCGAGTTCACGAAAACCTCAACAGAATGTTGCTGCCCTGCGTTTCCAAAATAGAAGAATTTTATTTACGTTATTTATATTACTTTATCTTTAGAGATATTTGAAAAAAAATATATTTTTTCATTGTTAAAAAAAACATTTATTTTTCAATGTTAGAAAAACATTTCTTTTCCACTGTTAAAAACCAATATTTTTTTAACGTTCGAAAAACACTTTAAAAAACGTTATAGAAACATAAGATTATTTTTCTAACGTCAGAAAACTGGTTAGTAAGCTTCTTTTTCACTATGAATATGGCGTTAGAACTAACATCCAACCTAACGTTATGTTTTTAAATTAAACTTATTTTGACATTAAAATGTTTTTATGTTTAGTGGAACGGCTCGGACCTAATTTAAAGCTTGCCATTGGTCGAAGCATGTTATGGGAATCATCAGTTAGAACTAGACAATGGGTGGTGAGAGTTTGTATACTTGGGTGTCACATTTGATAAGACAGTGACAGACTGTAAAGAACTGGAAAAAATAATAGTCAAAACAAAAAAGGATGTATTGACAGTATCTTATGGAGTAGAGAGTTCAAAAAATTTAAAATTTTACATATATGAAACAATGGTGAAAACAAGGGCGGATGCAGAGGTGCTTCTCGGGGGGGGGGGGGCACTTTAGGTTACATTCTCTGTTGGTAAAAAACGGTATATATTTTTTTAAGCAGCATTTTATTGAATTAGTCAGTGGTTGTAATTTCGATGATAATAACAATAGACACTTTCATGCGCCACAGGCAAAAATTTTGAATTTTCATTAGCAAAAACATTACTTTTTACTCATTTTTTGAATATTCAAAAAATTATCGGGGGGGGGGGCAAGTGCCCCTAGTGCCCCCCCCTGGATCCGCCACTGGGTGAAAAGCATGCTGACTTGTCGCGTAACAGAAAAATACAAAGCAAAAATGAAAAGTGTCGAAATGGATGCAATAAGAAGATTAATGAGAATATCTAGAACAGATCATATAAAAAATTAGATCATAAAAGAAAGAATGGGAATCGAGAGAACCATAACAGATGACATCACTAAAAGACAACTGATATGGTACGGCCATGTACAACGGATGAACGACGAAAGATTACCAAAGCAGGTCCTAGAATGGCAACCAATAGGGCGCAGAAAAAGAGGGCGTCCTGACTGGAATGGCAACAATGGATCGAAGGAGGTGGAGAATAGGCGTCGGACAACGTAGAAAAACGTTCAAAACCGACATAGTAGTAGTAAAAAAGTTATTTCAGATGAGATACATAGGGATACAAATTTTTCAACCCTAGGTAAATTAACTTAAAAAAAAAGCCGGCTAATTGAATTTTAATTCACGGATTATGAACGGGTTTATACACCTTACATTCGATTATGTAATTCCTAGCATCAATATTCGATCCTCCGGCGAAAATTGAATACATAATCTTTTAAGCCGAGAGCCTAATTAATTCTAGGTATCTATACACATAGGCTTACTATTCTAAGTATGTATTCTTACTTTCTCTGTCAGACTGCTTCTTTAAAAAAAATTAGGTAAATAATTGTGGGTAGTCTCGCGCGAGCAAGAACTTCCGTAACACGAGAGAAAAATCTTTTTGTTTCATAATATGCATTACACATCGTAAAAATTTTTCACAAATTTTTTTATTTGAATTAAAACAATAATAGTCGTCAGCAGCATCGACGTATGTGGCCCCTCCTTATGTCCTCAAGACCTTCCTGTGTATGGATTCTTGAAACGGGTGAGAGTGAGAATGACCATCTTTCCACGTCAGGACCAAGAAAGATGCGGAAATCAAGTGAGATCACATGCGCAGTTTGACTTTCACCGGATTTTGAGGGAGTACTCCTTGTCACCCATTCAAGAATTCATACACTGATGTATCACAGATTTCCCCTACCCCCTACTGTTAAGAAAAATACAGATATACAAAATATGTGTATCAAACAAAACGTAGACGTCAGCCACGCCCCCGTCCTGAAAATTAAGCATCATTTAAATATGAAATAGATGAATTATCCGGCTGAGCTAAATGAGTTTATCTACTTAACCCAAATCAGCTATTTAGTAACTACCATTGATTGCTGTCTTTTAGTCTTTTATATTTTGCATATAGGAACATAGAGGGCGACACTGATCGAATGTCGTTACTAATAACCTCAATCTACCTAACCTAAATTTAAAACATCAGTGCGAAACATATACTTTTATAGCTACAGTGAATTTTTTAAGTTAACAAATCAGACGAAAAATGGAGTTCAACCGAGAACATTTTTGGGCTATTATTTTTTTTTCAAATTATTATATCAACAAGAATGCCTTATCGAGTTGATTTCTGTTTTCGATAGTGAAGCACCACATCAGTCGACAGTTTCTCGTTGGTATGGAGAATTCAAGCGTGGACGGATTATCCTTATCGACGATCCAAAGCCAGACATGTCACATATCGCGAGATTGAAATTTTAATGGAGATTTTAAAGACCTCAATTCAAAAAATTTTGCATGAAAAATTAGGGGTAAGAAAATTACTTTCCCGCTGAATACCGCGTCTGTTAACCGAAGAACAGAAAGAAGCTAGGGTCAATTGATGTCAGAAAACTCTAGACCGCTTTGAGGCCGGAAACTCGAAAAATGTGTACATCGTTGGCAGTGGTGATGAATCGTGGATTTACAAATGTGAAGTCATTCGTTCTCGAAGTGTATCCAAAAAGATGTGCGGCATATTTGTCTCCAAAGCAGGTCATGTAGCAACAATTCCTCTGGAAGATTAAAGGACTGTTACTGCCGATTGATTGCCGAAAGTCATCGCTGAGCTTTAAAAAACGAACCCCGAACGAAAAATCATCCTCCACCAAGCCAATGCAAATTCACACAAAGCACAAAAAAACATTGAATTTTTAACCCAACAAACCGTCGAATTGTTGGACCATACTCCATACAGTCCCGACCTAAGTCCAAACGATTTCTACAGTTTTCCGAAAATCAAAAATGGGTTCAAAGATTCCAGTCGCCAGAGGAAGCAGTCAACCCTTTCAAGAATGCAATTTTGACAGTACCAACAAATGAGTAAGTGACAGTTTTGACAACGGCTAATAATGCAGAGGCCTTAGTGGTATATCTTTGAGCCAAAGTGTTAAGTAGAGTTTTTTAAGTGCTGGGTGAAAAAAAAAATATGCCACTTTAGTCAAACTCAGTATGTAGGTACGTGGGCACAATAGATCCATATGTGGTCGCAGTGCACGGAGGTCCAGTAGGGCCTGCCACCACTTTCGAATACATACGAATACATACAGTTTTGACTGATTTGAGCGCATGCTGTGGAGAATATTTCTAGAAACTAGAAAGTCTTTAAAAGTTATCTACTGTTTTATTCCAGCTGTATATGCAAAACTTAAAAGACAACCCTCATTTTAGAAACACATTTAAAACTTGAGTGAGCCTCATTTAAAATAAATGAGTGCACTTAACAAATAAGTGTACTTATTTGATTTAAATCTACGAATATATATTTTTAATGGCTGAAATGTCTTGTACTTAAATGAGTCATTTGGTCTATTCTATCTGTTCTATCTATCTATTTAGCTTTCTTTAATCCATCATTGGACATATCTTCCACTCTTTTCTGTCTATCGCCGTGTTAATCCATCTAGATCCCGCGTGTTTCTTCAAATCGTCCGCCCATCACATTTGGGGTCTTCCCCTACTTCTTTTATTTTCCCAAGGTCTCCAGTTTACAATACATTTGTTCCATCGATCGTCTTTCTGTCTGATATTATGACCGACAAATTTACATTTTAATTTTGCTCCTTCTCCTCTGACATCCCTTACTTTTGTTTTATTTCATATCCATTCATTCTTTTTTCTATCTGTCAGCTTTACATGTAACATTTGTCTTTCCATTGATCTTTGGGTATTTGTTACCTTATCCATGTTTGATTTTGTAAGTGTCCAGGTCTGGGATCCATGGAAAGGTAAGTATAGGAAGGATATATTGGTTATACACTTTTGTTTTGAGGTACTGAGGATTTTTTTTATTTCTTAATATGTAGCATAATTTACCGAATGCTGCCCAAGCCAATCTTACTCGTCTCTTGATTTCAGCTGTTTGGTTTTCTTTTTTCAGTTTAATAATTTGTCCCAGGTATATATATTCCTCTACTTGCTCTATTTTATTTTGGTTTATTCTGACCGTAATATCTTCATCCGTGTTTGCTAAGATTTTAGTTTTAGTGTAGTTCATAGACTTAAGCCTATATTGTTTACACTACCAGCATCATAAACGTGGTACGCGATAAACATAGGTATTTTTGAAATTGCATGGTTAACTACCGGATTATATTTTGGCATGTTTTTATTTATTTGTCAGAATGGAATACAAAATGACATATTCTTTAACAGTTTCAAAAGTATCTTTGATTATAAAAATAGACGAAAGTATTACAACAAAAAGTATTATGTACCACTTTTATGAAGCCCCAGTGTACCTTGAGCGTGATGGACAAGAGTGACTAATCAATACGTCAGGGCCCAAGGCCGTACCTAAGGGGGGATCAAGGGGGTGGTTTTGGTTAGCACAATTCTCACTACAATCTTGGTTATCGTTATTCTGAGTCGGCATAGTATAGCGACCAGTAGCGGATCCAGGATTTCCAGGAAGGAGGGGCCAAAGTGGCAGCAAACATGAAAAAAAAATTTTTGTGGTTTTTGATAGAAATTGGGGTGTGAAATTTAGTAGCCAAAGGAGATTAATAGCGCCGCAGGCGAAATTTTGAAAAAAATTTAGTAGAATTTGTGACAAATTTTAAATAAGTGATGCTGCTAAACTAAAAAATAAGATATATGATTGGGAGGGGGGGCGGCTGGGCCCCTCTGGACCCGTTATTTTTAATAACCATAAATCTATCTGGCCATAAACACCCTAATAACTAAACAAAAACACTCTAATATGTCAAATAAAACATTTAATTTAAAATTACTCTTTTTTGTAAAAATAGACCCAGGTATTACAACGAAGAGTATTATGTACCACTTTTATGATGCCCCAAGTGTACCTTGAGCGTGATGCACACAACAGAATTGACTGATCAATACGTCAGGACCCAAGACCTTACCTAGGGGGGGATCAAGGGAGTGGTTTTGGTTAGCGCAATTCTCACTACAATCGCGGTTATCGTTATTCTGAGTCGGCACAGTATAGCGACCTGTCACTTCCGCACTGTTATGTTTAATAACCATAACTCTGACTGGTCATAAACACCCTAAAAATACTATTTTTACAAGCTTTTATTTAGCTTCAGATGTTCTGTCTAACTATCTATCTATCAAATCTTGTGAAGCGTTTTGACACACTTCCCATGATCCGACTTGGATGAAATTTGGTACACACATAGTGGTCCCATGACAATACAACATTAAGAAAAAAATATCCACCACCCCTTCCCCCACCCCTTCTATAGAAAAATGTGTTTTTGACACACTTCTCGTTATCCGATTTGGATAAAATTTCGTATACACATTGTGGTCCGATGATAATACAACAATAAGAAAAAAATATCCTCCCACCCCTACCCCCACCCCCTTCCATAGAAAAATTTGTTTTTGACACACATCCCGTTATCCGATTTGGATGAAATTTGGTATACATATAGTGATCCGATGACAATACAATATTAAGAAAAAGATATCCTTCCACCACTACCCCCACCCCCTTCCATAGAAAATGCGTTTTTGACACCCTTCCCATTATCCGATTTGGATGAAATTTGGTATACATATAGTGGTCCGATGACAATACAACATTGCAAAAAAAATCCTACCACTCCTACCCCCACCCCATCTATAGAAAAATGCCTTTTTGACACACTTCCCATTATCCGATTTGGATGAAATTTGGTATACATACAGTGGTCCGATGAAAATACAACAACATTGAAAAAATGTTCTCCCACGCCTTCCTCCACCCGCTTCCATAAAAAAATGTGTTTTTGACACACTTCACTTCAAATGACTTTTATAAAATTTGGTATATGCATAAAGGTCCAATGGCCATACAGCCCAAACAAAAAATATATTTCTACCTCCCCCCACCCTCTCCTTCCCCCAATAGAAAAATGAGTTTCCAAACAACTCACGATCAGCGATTTCATTATAATCTAGAATAAACTCTTCTGTTCTGTTATTGAACAAATATTTCCATTTAATAGAGTAGATAGCTTAGACTAAAAAGTAGAAAATAAATTGGTTAAAAAATTTTTTTAAGTCACAAGCTTTTATAAAATGGACTAAAAATTAAAAAATAATTTTCTAACATTCTAATATTATCATAATAATAAAAGCGATGGCCGCAAATTAAAGCATAAGTTAATCTAAATTTGTGATCTAAACACTTAAAGAATATTCAACATCGCAGGTCATCAAAGATATGTTTGATGTGCCGCAATGATATGCCATTGCCATACCTATGTCAGAGAAATGCTGGGGTATCTTAGGTCGGGTTGGGTGGGTTTGGTACCTCTGCATTTTTCTGCTAGATTGATTCTTGCAAATGGTGATATTTAATTGATACGAATATCTTATCGTGCTAACATCGTCAAAATTTCCATCAGTCGGCCATCGCTTTTATTATTATGATAATATTGGAATGCTAGAAAATCATTTTTTATTTTTTAGTCCATTTTATAAAAGCTTGTGACTTAAATTTTTTTTTTACCAATTTATTGGCTGTAAATATAGACCAAGGTATTATAACAAAAAGTAATATATACCACTTTTATGAAGCCCCAAGTGTACCTTGAGCGTGATAAACGCAACAGGAGTGACTGATCAATACGTCAGGACCCAAGACCTTACCTAGGGGGGGTCAAGGGGGTTTTGGTTAGCGCAATTCTCGCTACAATCGCAGTTATCGTTATTCTGAGTCGGCACAGTATAGCGACCTGTCACTTCGGCGCCGTTATGTTTAATAACCATAACTCTGACTGGCCATAAACACCCTAATAACTGAACAAAAACACTCTAATATGTCAAATAAAACATTTAATTTAAAAATACTCTCTTTTTTTGTAAAAATAGACCCAGGTATTAGAACGAAGAGTATTATGTACCACTTTTATGATGCCCTAAGTGTACCTTGAGCGTGATGCACATAACAGGAGTGACTGATCAATACGTCAGGACACAAGACCTTCCCAGGGGGGAATCAAGGGAATGGTTTTGGCCAGCACAATTCGTACTACAATCGCGGTTATCGTTATGCTGAGTCGGCATACTATAGCGACCTGTCACGTCGGCATCGTTATGTTTAAAAACCATAACTCTGATTGGCCATAATCACTCTAATGACTAAACAGAAACACACTAATATGTCAGATAAAATATTTACTGATTTGGTAGCAAATTAGTAAATTAATTAAATTTCGGAAGCTTTAATTTCAATAATTAAATCATGGAAAGTAAATTAATTTAATGTTTTATTTTAAGTCATAAAATTTCTGTGGTTTGCTGTTAATAAAATTAAATACGTAAACATCAAAGTCTATGGACAAAAACAAGATCATAATCTAGTAAATTTTTTTATGATAGCTAACGTCGTTGTAAAATTGAAAGTCAAATATTTTGACCGTCAGATCTATTAACTATATTATGTACACAAGGCAGTACTTAGGGGGGATCAAATTTTTAGTGAAAAGATATTGACAATTCGCATTTTTTTAATGGCAGAATTGACTCTGATTTTTGATATTTTTGTTTATAACAGCTGAAAAAATGCACAAACTAAAGTTTGGTTACATATTCAATTTTCTAAAAAAAACCAACATCTAAAGCATATTTTATAGATAAATGCATACAAAGTAAGTGGCAAAACATGTTTGTCTTCTAAATTTCATTAATGTCCCATAAATTTTCTTTAAATTTCTAAAGCGCCTCCTATTGTTTGATAACACCAATAATTTTATTTATAAACATTTGTGTTTTAAATAATATTACTTGAATTGACTTGTTTTTTTTTGTTTGGCAAAATACAGATCATTAAAATATATGTATTTTTTAAGGCAGATTAGAAACACACGTGTTACTCCATCCGAGTTCAACGTTTAAAAAATTATATAACGTTTAAACCACAAATATATTGAAATTCTACGTTGGATATAATTTCCTGCAACTATTTTTGTAATAATAGAAAGATTTTTGAAAATACCGTTAGAAATTGGGGTTCTCAAGATATTGAGATGAAATACAAAATTCAATTTTAAAGCAATATTTTTCTACTATTCCTTTAATTTCAATATCTTTTAATTGGATGGATAAAGGAACATAAGTGACAGGGTGCAAAATTGAAGAAATTCTTTTTGGTTGAAAGCGTTTTTGTCGATGCCAGCAAAAATTAAAAAACATGCTAAAAATTAACATTGTGTGCAGTTTCCAACACAAAACGCTAATTTTCCAAAATTCTATTTTAAATTTCTTATCCCTCCTCGAGATTTTTTCCTGGGTACGGCCCTGTATGTACAGGGTGCACCAAATAAGAATCTTTCTGGCTTCATGCTTGCAAAATTGGTCGATAAACTTTTGTTGTTTGAAGTAAAGAAAGCACAAATAAATCTGGTAGCCCATGGACAACCGCTATCGGTTTAGCACAACAATTGGGAAATAGACACTTATTGGTATAAAACCTGACCTTATTTTAAAATCGACCCTATGGTGACAGATTTACATATAAAAAGCAGCTGCTCTGTTTTAAAATTCGGCCTTTGTGTATTTAAAAACCGGATTTATTAGTGTCGGTATTCATTAAATGAAAGTTAGCGTCTTTATTATTAAATTTGGTTTTGGTATGTCAATTTTGAGAGGCCAGCTGTTATTTTCTGTGTAAATGTGTCAAAATAAAGTCGACTCTAAAATAAAGTCAGGTTTTATTCCAATAAGTCCCTAATACCTTTTTTTTATTTATTTATTTAGAAAGACCTAATATATACATTACAAGCTAGCTTATTATAAACTAAGTAATAATTAAATCTAGGGATAAAGGACACTTAGATATAAGCATACCTGTATGTGTCCTTTCGCCCTCTTGTGAAATTTGTAGGTATACAAGGAAATAGTTTTCTGTAATTTTCTATTAAGACAAAAAATTTAACATTAGACAAAATTGAACTGAAGGTATTAGATATAATTGGTTTATTTCTGGACATGCAAAAGTCTCGTTTATTAAAACTTTTGAGACCGTATATATTTTTATATGCAATATATAGTAATTCAATGTTTCTATACGTATAAAAAAAAATTGTGAAACGCGAACTTTATTGACCCGAAAGCCAATAACACAATGTTTCGCAAATAAATCTCTTTTGTGCATAATAATTACAATTTTGGGTAATTGTTACTGTCAACCACGAAAATCGAAAGTCCGATTAGATTAGTAGGCAAACCTAGTTCTTAGAATAAAATTATGTAAAGATTCCCATAAAAAATAGCTACCTATTCTCGTACTTGAACGATGTGATGGTTCCCATCACTGTGCCGTCACGTCTCTTGCAAAAATGCCTTCATTGCGCAAGCGTCTCCGATGATCCGACCGTGAAACCTTCAGCCGGTATAGGGCAGGAGAACAGATTTCACTTCAAACGCGTAAAGTTACCTAACTGTGAATGGGGGGTGGGGACTTTGCTATTGACGACATATGCCATCCCTTAATGATTGTTTAGCAATAACTCGTAGAATTTGAGCTTTTTCAAAATAATTTTGATTTAGGTTGATTCATAAATTAACAAATTTAACATATACAGTCGAACCTCTATAACTCAAACCTGAAAGGACAACCAAAACAGTTCGAGTTATGGAGAGTTCGAGTTATAGAAACTCGAGTTACATGGGTTAAAATACATGTAAAAAGTGCAGGGACCGCTTAAAAGGTTGGAGTTATAGAGAGGTTCGAGTTATAGAGGTTCGAGTTAGAGAGGTTTGACTATATATATATATATATATAACAATAATGAAAAGCACGCTGTTGTATGGAATAGAGACTTGTCGCGTATACAAAAATACAAAACAAAAAAGTGTCGAAATGGATGCAATAAGAAGATCAATGAGAATCTAGAACAGATCATATAAGAAATGAAGTCATAAAAGAAAGAATGGAAATCGAGAGAAGCATAGCAGATGGCATCACACCCAAGTAACATTATTGCCACTCAAGGTTTTATTAATTTGGTTCCTAGGTTATTTAGAGGGTGCTGTTATGGGTTTTAGGATCAATTTGGCTACATAAAGGTAATTTATATTGCCAATTACCTAAAGGGGTGTTATACAACCAAAAAGTGATTTATAAAGGGAGTATAATAAAACTGATATTCCTTCTGTTCCTTTTAAATACTTTTGGTTTTATTGATTTCTGATTTATAAAGATGATCTTATAAAACCATGTTACCTAAAGTTTTTAAAAAGAAATAAATATAAACTTTGGTCATTTAGTTTTTTTCATTACTTTGGATCATCACAAAAGTCTTTATAATAGAGCTAAAAGGTTATCTTATATCCTTTTGTTTTTATAGTTACCAGTAGTTTAAAAGTAAATATGATTAGATAGGTGGCCATATAGAACCTAGTTTCCTTACGGTTTTTAAGAGTGGTAAATATAAACTTAAGACTTTTGGTTTTTGCCATTACTTTTAGGCATTTTAAAAAGGTTTTATAGGAAGGCTTAAAGGTAATCTTAATTCTTTTGTATTGTATTTACTACCTAATGCAAGATTGATTAATTAAAGCCCGATAATTAATAATTATTGAGTTTCCGTCCTCCTGGGTAGGACACCCATGCCTAGATAGGGCCTGTTTAGACGGCCAATATAAAAGGTTGCCCTCCAACCTGCAGGCACAACGAATATCATTGCACTGGCCCTCTCGATTGTGTCAAAATTGCACGATAAAAAAACATTTAAGTGTTGAATTATACGCTTTTAAACATTTTAAAAACAAATACAAAAAATTTAAGTGAAGTTATGTTGACTATGTTTACATTGTTCTTTTTTGTTGGTTTCATAAGGGCACTAAAAAATCCTTGTTGCGATACAGTAACAAATAAAACCAAGTGACCACTATAAAACCATAATGGCGTGTATAAATTTATTTTAAAAACATTGTAAAGAGAAAATATTTATCTAGTCGTTTTAGCAGTGTTTTTTAACACTAATTTTACTTTAATTCTGATTTATGTAAACCAAACAGAATTTTTTAATGGTGAATAGTGTAAATGATATTTTTTTAATTTTAAATATTTGTTATTTTGTTATCAAAAAACTATTAAAAAGCATTATTGAGATGGCGCGCTTGTTTTGAGCGCTTTTCAGATAAGATTTTATCAGAAAAATAAATCTGGCAGGCAATTTGATCATCAACAAAACGACAAACTCGGTATATTTTTAGGTGATAAAATAATTTTGGGACTCTGACATTTTTGGCAATTTTGTGACCTAAATTATTATGGTGATCCTAATTTTTTCGAGAAAAAAAAGTTCCTCCGATTTCAAAATTTTTTATATATCTTTGCGTTTCAGATGATTTTGAAACTTTTTTGTCTTGCTGTCTGTCTGTATGTCTGTCTGTAACGACCAACCCGCATAACTCAAAAACCGTTTGTCCGATTTAAATGGAATTTGGTACCTAGGCTAAGTCTTGGGCCGTGGTGGTCCCATTAAAAAATGAACGAAATCCACCGAACGCAAGTCACATAAAAGGGTGGGGGTAGATTTCAAAAATGAGAGTTTATGTGAAAATATGGCGTGTGTGATATCAAACGAAAGGTAATTAAGTCTGGAGTTAAACAAAATGAATTTTAAGTTATTTAAAAAAAAAAGGTGGGGGTAGATGTCAAAAATTAGAGTTTAAGTGAAAATATGGCGTGTATGATATCAAACAAAAGGTAAATGAGTCTGGAGTTAAACAAAATACATTTTAGTTTAAAAAAAAAGGTGGGGGTAGATTTAAAAAATTAGAGTTTAAGGCAAAACATGGCTTGTGTGGTATCAACCGAAAGGTAATTGAGTCTGGAGTTGAATAAAATATATTTCAGTTTTTAGTTATATTAGCTCACATGTACACTATAACTACAGTACTTAGTGTGAGCTTAGGTGCCCATAGATTGGCAGAGTATTTTATATAGCCATTGTGAATCTAAAATATCGCCATAGCTTTTATAGGAAAACTTCTTTACTCTAAAGGTATTATGGTATTCAACAGAATCGCCAGGATACCAAATTACCAAATCTAGTTTTATAATAGGATAGAGGACGTTTCTGAGTTGCTTTTAGAACCTGGCATAATAGCTTTAGGCTCTAAAAGGTTCTATACTGGTGGAACTGCTAGAGGGCGAAGCTGGAGTTTATTTCTTATGGTTTTATAGTGAGTTTCATACATAGGTTGCCACCACCAATTAGGGAGTCCCATTTAGGAGGTCTAAGGGGTATATAAGGGTAATGGGAACGTGCTAGCGACCAAACATTGAAACTAATGGTTTTAAGGAAAGGCGCTGGCAACCTTTTAGCTTCTGCTATAAATAAAGAAATGTTACTTGGGCAAAAAGACAACTAATATGGTACGGCCATGTACGTACAACGGACGAACGACGAATGATTACCAAAGCCGGTATTAGAATGGCAACCAATAGGGCGCATGGCGAATGGCAACAGTCAATCCAAGAATCAATGAGTCAAAAATACTCTGCCAATCTATGGGCACCTATGCTCACACTAGGTACTATAGTTATAGTGTATGTGTGAGCTAATACAACTAAAAACTGAAATATTTTATTCAACTCCAGACTCAATTACCTTTCGTCTGATACCACACAAGCCATGTTTTGACTTAAACTCTAATTTTTAAAATCTACCCCCACCCTTTTTTTAAAAACTAAAATGTATTTGGTTTAACTCCAGACTCAATTACCTTTCGTTTGATATCACACACGCCATATTTTCACATAAACTCTCATTTTTGAAATCTACCCCCACCCTTTTATTTGGCTTGCGTTTGGTGGATTTCGTTCATTTTTAAATGGGACCACCACGGCCCAAGACCCAGCCTAAGTACCAAATTTCATTTAAATCGGACAAGCGGTTTTGGAGTTATGCGGGTTGGTCGTTACAGACAGACATACAAAGAGACAGACAGACAGACGGCGAGACAAAAAAATTTCAAAATCATCTGAAATGCAAAGATATATAAAAAATTTTTAAATCGGAGCAACTTTTTTTTTCTCGAAAAAATTAGAATCACCATAGCTCACACTACTATAGTATAGTAGTAGTGTGAGCTAAAACCTGTCAGGATCGAGGGAGATGGAGAATAGATGTCGGACAACGTAGAAAAACGTTTTAAACCGACATAGTAGTGGCAGTGATTCATAAATGTCTGTTTAACATAAATTTCACACTTATAAAACATTTTTTCTAGGAAAATTGGTGAACATTGCAACAATAAAATATGCCGCTATTACATTAGTAATTGGAACCTCAATCTAATTACGGCTTATTATGCCGGATAGGAAATGTAAAAAAATATTTTTAATCACTATTTTCTTATATATATATATATATATATATTTATTAGTTTCACAACGTTCTACGTCTTCCAATACCCAATCTCCACTCATTTCTGTTTGCCTATAATTCATCATCTGGGCCTCTTATTCTTATTTCACTGTCTATTCCTTCTCTCCAGCCTCTCCTTGGCCGTCCTCGTTTTCTTCGGCCAGTTGGTTTCCATTGTAGTATTTGTTTAGGTAGTCTTTCATCATTCATTCTTTGTACATGTCCGTACCACACCAGTTGTTTTGTTCTTATATCATCCACTAAAGTACGTTCACCCACTGTCATAATTTCTCTTATTCTTTGATTTGTAACTCTTTCTCTTTTTGATTTCCCTGCTGCTCTTCTCCAATAGTCCATACTTCTGAGCTGTATGTAATAATACTTTTTACAATGGTGTTATATATAAGCTTTTTGTTATGTTTTGATATACTTTGGTCCCAAATTATTCCATTTAATAAAGTTATTGCTTTTCTTCCTTGTACGTTTCTATCCTTTATAGCTTTGTCTAGTGTTCCGTCAGCTGTAATTTTTAGACCAAAGTATTTACACTCATCACAGGACTGAATTCGCTGCCCGGTATTTAAGATTAGATCCTGTTTTATTATACCGACACACATATACTCTGTCTTATTGAGATTAACCTCTAGTCCCCACTTATTGTACTCTTCTATTAATTTTCGTGTCATATATTCGAGGTCGTCATAATCCTGAGCCACTACTATCTGATCATCGGCGAAACATAAAGTATACAAGGTGGTTTCGTCCAACGGAATTCCCATGTTTTAGCATTTTCTCTTCCATACTTTACGGATTTGTTCTAAGTATATCTTGAAGAGCATAGGCGAGATACAGCAACCTTGTTTAAGACCTTTATTTACTTGAAAAGTTTTGATTTTATTTTATCTTTTGCCTTACTATTGCGGTATACCTTTTTGATGGCCTTTATTAGTTGTACGCTTATGTTTGTGTTTTCTAAATTTGTAAAAAAAAACAAAAAACTTTATCTTTGATTTGTCACCCGATATACTTTTAAAAATATGTTTCCGCGGCCCAAGAATTTCTTGACAGTTATGGGAAAAATATGCTTCTTTTATTACTTTATATTATAAAAGCAGTTTTTTAATAACTCGTAGATTTAAGACTGATTGGATATATTTTTGATATACATTGAACGTATTTTTAACATTTAATAAAACATGTATTTTTCACATTAAATAAAATATATTTTGTAAACAAATGGTAACAAAGGCAAAAATAAAATGGGCCGGCTTATTAAGCTGGAATTTCATAAAATTGCTATTGTTGTTTAAAATATATTTTTTTACATATCCCGACAAAAAACAAAAAATGTCCAATTATTATGGAAAACATTTAATAAAATAATAAACTCTAATTTTTGAAATCTTAAAACTATGGAACTTTAAAAAAAAGCTAAAATGTATTTTGTTTAACTCCAGACTCAATTACCTTTCGTTTGATATCACATACGCCATATTTTCACATAAACTCTTATTTTTGAAATCCAGCCCCACCCTTTTATTTGGCTTGTGTTTGGTGGATTTTGTTCATTTTTGATGGGGACCATCTTGAGCTAAAACCCAGCTCAGGTACCATATTTTATTAAAATCGGGCTAGCGGTTTTTGAGTTATGCGCCTTGGTCGTTACAGACAGACAGACAGACAACACAACAAAAAAGTTTCAAAATCTTCTGAAACGCTATGATATATAAAAATTTTTGAAATCGGAGCAACTTTTTTTTCTCGAAACAATTAGGATCACCATAGCTCACACTACTATGGTATAATTGTAGTGTGAGCTAATATGCCATCTTATATTATTCTGTTTTTAACAGGGCTTCCCAAAAAAACGCCGTTAATATTTTTTTTTAAGGCGAACGTTTATATATAAAATTTTGAAAAATAACCATTAAAAAAACAGTTTATTTCAAGTATGCGTGGTAAAGCTCAGTTTATCGCTGTCTGAAATTTCCCACGATCCAAAGCTTCCGTCAAGCAAATCAAAGGTGGCTTTGCAAGCGGTGTTCAGTTTTTTCTTTTCTAGTCACCCATCTATCTGAGGGGGCAGTGCCTCGCCAAGTTCGCGTAAACTGCTGTAGCATCTTTTCATGAAACATTTCAGCCCAACTCTACTTCGGAATGAGCTATGAAACTCAAACTTTGCACAGTTGTAGATCTTCATAGAGTTAACAGCCCCTCCATGTAAGAAAAAGCCAAGTACGCGACAATGGCGCGTGACGTTTAAATGTGGCGGTTCTGCAAAGTGGGGAACAAGACAATTTTTAAAAAATCCGGTAAATGGTTCAAATCGTCAGCATCGGAAAGCAAAAAAAATTTTTTTGACACTGCACCCACAAATCCATTTAAAACGCTTATAAACATCGCGAGTGAATTTTCTTATATAGTTTTTGCCGCGACTTTTTCCCCCATAGGTACGTTATTTCTAAATCTAATAAGGGAATTAACGTCCTTGAATTACGTAACGCAAAAATTCAGGATTTTTGACCTCCTACCCCCCTCGTAACGCATTTTCAAGAAGAAAACACATTAAAAAACCATTGAGTGTAACGCAAAGCCAAACCCCCCCTCCCCCCTTGAGCGTTACGTATTTTAAGGATAGGCCCTAAAGGACGACCTTTTTATTTGATTTTTAACTTTTCGTTAAAAAAAAGGTAAACTTTTCGTTAAAAAAAGGGTAAACTTTTAAAATCCCGGAGAGTAATGGTTATATCTTCGGTAGATTTCATGTTTTATTAAAGTTTTTTGTACCTACCACACACCGCACTTATAAAACTAATTATTACAAATGCTTTTGCTTTGGCAAACACTAAAATATAATATTCATTCAAGTACCGTAATGACGTAAATTATGCCAACACTAAACTAGGTCCAAATTTGCAGTTCCCATCTGTTCTTAAAATATAAACGGGGCACTACCCCGATTTTCTAAAATTTTGCATAGCTGAGACGTCAGTGGAATAGTTCTATCCTTTTTAATGTGTGGTACAATCTGTATTTATTCGTCCTTTATTCGGGGGAGTTTGTTAACAGACCCGGCAAAATCTACCGCGCATCTACACAGCACACATCGCAAGCAGAGCGACGAGCCCACCAGACCCAAGAGCCCGAATAGCAACAGGCTTGCCCCTCGTACCAATTATACAAATGTTGTAGGCATGTGCCTGCTTAATTAGTGAGAAAAAAAAGAAGAAAAAAATTCTGTACAAAAAAAATATATTACTGTACTCAAAATTAGCCGGTGCTGCAGCCCCGCAGCCCTTATTGAATAACCGCCACAGAATGGTATTCCGTAAAAAGAATTAAGATAATAGTAAAGCCAAGTTCTCCAATACAAATTTCAAAATGATAGGTTCTTACTAATTTGGAAATTTTCTTCTAAACTTAGCTATCACGGCGGCAAATGACTCTTAGGCTAAATTAAACATAAAAGAAGTTTATCTGTAATAGCAAAGTTTGAAAAAAACATTTCCAAATTAGTAAGAACTTTTCATTTTGAAATTTGTATTGGAGAACTTGGCTTTGCTTTTATCTCAATTCTTTTTGTGCAATACCATTGTCGCGTACTTGGCTTTTTTTACATGAAATGCTTTTGTTATGATTAAATTATCACAAATCTATTTTCTTTAAAAAAAGCAATGGAAAAAAATGGAAGCCATTGGAAAATCTTGATTAATTTGATGTAGGTGTAGTAATCCTTAGCTGCCTTAGCGTAATAACAAGAGGGAATTATTTATAGTTTCAGAAATCGAAGAAACGGATAATTGTAACTAATGATCCACTATTTTCCAATTATGCGCATTTTATGTTTTTTTTTTATCCCGTTTTGGTATATTTTGGGTAAAAATTTGTATAAAATAGTAAAACATAAAAACTAATAAAAATAAAATACTACATAAGAAAAGTAAAATAATAATAATAATAATAATAATAAAAAAAGTAAGAAAAACAATAACACACTATAAATAAAAAAATTCTTCCAGACCAGACTCAGGCTTAATTGTGCCTAAAATTGACGCGGCATTACCCGTTTGAATTGCGAGGCCTATCCGTTGGGAGATGAAGCTACGAACTTTTTGATGTTTAATTTTTTTACTAATGTCATTAATCAAGTTCTCAGCTTCCTCTCCCCACGGGCCCAATGTCTCAACAATAAAGGGTTCAAATAAGAAACGATCTTCTAATTCTTTATATTTCTCGCTCTTTTGAACTTCTCCAAGGTGAGCAGCTTCCCCAGATTTTACTGAGGTTTTGTTTATGTAGGAATCTGCAAGGGTGGCACCAAAGTCATCCCGTCCGCCTGCTTACCGTCGCCACGACAAATACCTGGAGGCTCCAGTATTGCAGGAAAATCTGCAGAACCAAGAGACCTCTTAATAATATCATTAATCAGTCTGTGTCTAGCTAAACGACCTGCACTCTTTAAGCAGCATAAGCCATGATGGCCGTAAATGTCAACTGTTTTGCCACAAGTGCAGACGTGTTGCTCACACACAGGCTGACCTAGTCTTAGAGCGACAGATAAGCGGAAGGACGAGTTGTCTAAAAGGTTACCCAAAGAAGATGAAGATAAAGCATGAAGCCAAAAAGAGCTTTCGGATTTTATGCTTTTCACACAAGTGGCAACATCTCCCAAATACAAGAGAAACTACCAGAAATAAAAGAAAAGGTATGCAGATGAAACGAAAAACGGTACCTATGGCCGTGACAGAATTTCTCCCTCAGGTCGGGTCAATGCATATTGCATGTTTGCCATCTTCGCGACGTTTTATGTCGGGTCAGCGGAGTATAAGCGGGTATAGAAATATTTTGTTTCGCTTGTATTTTTCCGTGGGCAGCTCGAGAAAGAAAGAAAAATCTTTTTATACCGCTTAGCCACAAAAAATTTCTTTATTCACGTTTGTTAAGTAGTCTTCTGCATTTTTTAAGGTATAAAGGCTGATCAACTCCGTAATGGAGATAACCTACAGATAACTCTGTGTGCGGCTCTAAATATATTATTAATAAATATTTTTACTGTTTTTTTGTTTATTCTTATTCACAATAATTATTATTTGTGATCTTAATAATGTATCTTTTTTAGGTTTTGCACACATTCATTGAACCGCATCATGTCGTCAGGAAACGTAGCGCAGATCAGTCACTGCGCATTCTTCTTTATTACGATCAGAGCGTCTATAGGTAAGCATATACTTGAAACACCTATCCTATCCAAATCTTTTCGAGTTCCTTACTTCCATGTGTGCATGCGCACTCCCAAATTTTACTTAAAAAAAAAATCAAATTTGACAATTATTTAATTCACCAAAGACATGAATTAAAAAAAAAATTATACTGGGACTTTTCATCCAATCAGGATCAATCGCCCACTTTCGCAAAGTTTTAATAAAGGGAAAGCATTTTTATTTAACAAACACAAACAACCAAGTACTAGCCAGGAATCGAACCCGGACCGCCGGTGTGGGAAACAAACATTGCTACCACTACACCACGACCGACGGCGACACAAAAGACATGAATATGAACTAGAAATTAATACCCGGTATGTATGTGTGTATTCCTGTTCAAACCAAAATGCGGTAGATGTTGGAAATTCTGTGCACCGTAGATGTTATGTCGCATTCTAATTACGAAATATTAAAAGAGAGGACGACATGATATGAATTTTATAGTACATAGAATTTGGGCTTTACTTCGGTTGTGCTCTTGTGTAGAAATTTCGAGGATCGATGTCGCCCGCACTACAGTGATGCCACCCGCGTCAACGGTTACCATTGGCTGATAAAGCACCTCATGTGCACCTTAAATTAGTGCACTGAGACAACTTGGCGTTATCGGTCAAGCTATATTGTTTTGATTTCGATGATTTCGTAGTTACGAGAATGGCGGAAGTTTCTTATTTTGATAGCATTAGCGTGCAATATTTAAAAATGCACCGCAATTTTTGGGTGTGCCCCCCTAAGTTTTACACCATGCGCCGCCAGTGATTTATACTAATTTATTTACATCAATCTTGCAATATTCTTATGTAAACCTGAGGTGACTGTTACCTGTGCTAAATGAAAATATATTTCAAACAACAGGCTGTGTAACATTTCCGCATATTACTCCTCAAAAGGGCATCTCTAGCTCTAGGGATATGAAATCAAACATGAAACTGCCTTTAAAACCAGCTTTAAAAAGCTTTTTAAAAGTTTGCTCGTGTATAAACTCGAGAAGCTGACCGCAAAACGAGCAGAGCTGGGAAACCCTTTTAAAACAGGAATCCAGGCAGTTAACTAGGTACCTGTCATGTTTATTCGTATTGCATAAACATTGCGTCGCAAGGCAAGTTATCGTTCAGGCAAGATTCGGGAAAATCCACTTTCTAGAAGCATTTTATATTACTTTTTGGCAAATGGGCAATTCCCCCTATTTTGACCCCGCTGAATCCGAATATCCCTGTTGCCAACTCGAAATATTGACAGGGGCTCGATACATAGATGGCGGCCAAAATGGCGGCGGAATTTTAATTTGCCGCTGGAAAGTCCAAATTGTCACAGGTGTACATTCAAAATATATATTTGTATAATTAAAAAATAATAACATATTTTTTTTTTGTAATGGCTACAAAAACCTCCAAAAAACCCCCCAGACCCCACAAAATCTGAAAGTTTGAGGTTTTTGTAGACAATAAAATTTCCTTTTCAACATGGTATAACTTAATAAAGTTAGACTAATAACAAGCTCTCCAGCGGCGTCCGTTATTTGAAGTAATTAAAAAAAGTTGAAAAAATACCTATGTTTTTTCCAAGATTTATTTAATTTAAAAAAAGTAATATCTACAGAAAACTATGTATTACATTTTGGTATACTCAATAAAATTTCCTTCAAAATGACGTGTAACATGATTAAATCGGTTTTATAAATAAAACTTCAGGAGCATCCGTAAATTAAATTAATTTTGAAAAAACAGAAAATAAACCATTTTTGTTACAGGTTTTATCTAATTTTCTCAAAAACTAAGCTTAACATGAAAAAACTTGTTTTACACTTTTTTGTAGACAGGGAAATTTTCTTTTTAAAAATATGAAACTCGGTGGGGTTTGACTTATAGCAAACTCTCCAGCGACGTCCGTCAATGGGGGTGATTTCAACAAATCATTAAAAAAAACATGTTTTTCATACGTTTTGTTCAATTTTCTTAAAAACCAAGCTCTTTATCAAAAAATATGTTTGATACTTCGTCATAGCCAATAAAATTTCCTTTCAAACGATGTAAAACAAAGTGGAAGTTATTTTATATTTACCGCTCCAGTGGTGTTCTTAATTTAAAGAAATTATTTAAGATCAATCCAAACTAATCAATTTTGTGTCTTATTAGCTTTTCGCTGGATAATAAAGAGCGGCGGATAAAAGGTCGAAAGTACAAAAGGTCGAAAAAATAAGGTCGAAAGTACAAAAGGTCGAAAATACAAAAGATCGAAATTACAAAAGGTCGAAAGTACAAAAGATCAAAAAACAAAAGGTCGAAAGTTTAAAAGGTCGAAAGTATGAGTACCTAATTATGATTATGCCCCACCCCTTCAAACCGTTGCATAAGATTCACCACTTTATTTTTAGTTCTACATGCTTAAAAAAATAACCAAAAACACCTGTGTCAAAGTTATTACTGTTACTTTCTGCACAAAAATATTGCTTAGGGGGGGCCATGGCTCCTATGCCCCCTCCCCTTATAACCACCGGTGTATAAATTACGAACCTTTTTGAAGTATTTATCATAACATTAACCTCACTTTGTAATATATCATTTAAAAAGAAATTGTCTTATCCTCAATAAAGAATAAAGGCACATTTTTTTTCTGAAAATCTTAGTTAGAAAAGATATTTAAATATGCAAGAGAAACTGATTATTTCAGTTATTTTTGAAAATTAGTTTATATTAGTACGCCCCTGAAGCCTTAAATATGGCAACAACCCGTTATTTTTATAAAGTTTTTAAAAGAAAATGTTATGTTCTACAATAAAGTATACTACATATTTTTTCCTAAAAAGTGTAGTTTTTGAGAAGGTTTTGAAAAACCTATAATAAACATGTTTTTTCTAAATAATCCCAATTTACGTACGCCACTGAAGAGCTACTTGCTTTTCCTAACCTTATTGACCAATACATAGTTGGAAAGGGAATTTTATTCTCCACAAAAAACTGTTTCTTGCAATTTTTGATAAAAAGGTTAGTTTTCGAGAAAATTGCATAAAACTGAAAGAAAACAGGTTTTTGGGGGTTTGGGGGGGATTTTCTCCGTCCCTGTCGATTTTTCGAGTTGGCAACAGAGATATTCGGATTTAGCGGGGTCAAATTAGGGGGAAATGGTCTGTTGCCAAAAAGTAATATGATTTGCTTCTAGGCCGAAAACGGAAAGCCTTTTAAAATAATATGCTCTGTCTAAGTTACTTTCAGGCTTTCAAAACATCAAAGGTTACTGACTAACAACTACACATGGACTGATTAAAAAGGTAAACAATCAAGTCATCAGATTTTAATAATAATTTTGTTGCAAAGATATTTTTTGATTTTTTTTTTGGGTCTTAAGAAAAAATCTTGCATGGACACTGAGGCTCTGAACCAGGAGCTTCTCTCATAAATAAAACGATTCCAAATATCTGGCTTATTCCTTTTTTCCTAGGATAACCACATTCATAAATTCAAGAATGCCATTTTTTCCATGTTTTTTACAAACTTTTGGTTTTAACTTTTCTTACATCAACTTTACAGAAAAATTGTATGGGTGATTATTTGTTCGCAATACACAGAAAAAAAGAAGTTCTTCAGTTAAGAAAACTAGTTTTCTTGAAAAAATTATCTTGACCCAAAAGCAAAAGTCTCCGAACAAAATGTTTTCTTTTCATCTAAGCAAACCGCTTGTTTTGGGGAAAAAAATAATTGTCTTGGTAAATTGTTTTGGTTTAAAACAAACTGCATTTAGCGAAGAAAAAGTGGTTTTGAAGCAAGATATAAAATGTCTTACTAATATCTTGTTAACACAAGTAAAGCTTTATTTTGCCTAAAGACTTTTAATTTTTTAACTCAAAATATCCGGAATCTCAAAACGGTTGGTATGATACTAGAAAACAGAAGGTTGCCGCTTCCATTCAAAACAAATCAATTTTCTTGGATAAAGGCAACTTTTATTTTCAACGGAAACCAGCAGTTCAAGAAAATAGTTTTTTTTTGTTAAGAAAATATCGTCTTCGTGCATAGGAAAGCAGATTTTTTCTTGGATCAAAGCAATTTGCATTGACTGAAGACATTTTTTTTCTGTGTAGAACAACAATTTAATTATTGTTTTAAGAAGCTTTATATCTTAAGAACCAAAAAGATATTGTTACTTTCTTAAAAAATTATAAAATTTCACATTGTTTAAGAAAGTTTTAGATAAAGAAGTTTAATGAATGTTTTTCGTTTTAGACTACCGTCGATCGATTGGTGATGCATATTAGGTCGTCGGGTGTTTACCTCGAATTTGAGTAGGAGGGCCTGTGTGACGTCATAAATATAAGATGGCGGCTTTTTTTTATGTATTTTCAGAAACTTTGGCTTATAACTTTCGCTAAGCTAGTTTTACAGAAAAACTCTACATATGTTTTTTGTTTGCAAAAGAACACCAATTAATACAGTAAAGAAATTGGCTTTATATCTCGAAAACAAACAAAGATATACAAAAAAATTGGTATAATTTTTGATTTTTTTTATATCTTTGTTAGTTTTTAAAAAATAAAGCTACTTTTTTTACTTTAATAATTGTTGCTCGCTTGCAAACAATAAATGTATTTACAGTTTTTCTGTCAAACTAATTAAAGAATTTGTTTTGGAGAAAAAAAATCCTGTTTTTTAGTAATTACCCCCCCCCCCCCAACCCGAATAAATAGTAGTTGTTTCCAACACTGGGGTCTCGAGGACAAATCTTTCCTCCCGTCGAGTCTAGGCAAACGGGCTATTCGTATTTATTTCATTCTAATTTTTCCATACGTCAAAACTTTTCTTTGTTAGATTTTTCTGTGCGCTGTTTTACTATGTGCGCTTTTTTCTTTCCGCGCTTTACTTTGCGTGCGTTTTGTTTCATGTAGCTTTTTTTCCTGTGCAAATAAATCCTTTTCCCTTTTTTCATTGACGGTCCCCTTTTCACAATAACCCCCCTCAGACTTTTGTTCCAGAACCGCTATTGCGTATAGTATGAAGGTAGCGGATTTATTTTGTTTGTATCTCAAAAAACAAACTATTTGAAAATACCACATACACAAATCTATTAGGAAAGAAAGCTGAAATTTACCAATAATTTATTTTTATTTCAGATTAGACGAGAGGAAATTCAACCTAATAAACGTAAGTACTTACTTAAAATCGACCCTACTACAGACGTTGATTTTTAAGCTTTATAGTATTATACACTGGCAAACAAATTAAATCTGGAAAAGAAGTTTAACCTTTCACTTAAGCCTTATCCGCACCAAGGGTAACATTGTTAGAAACATGTGTTTCCTACAATGTTACTAACAAAGTTTGAAAATTTAATTGGAAAAGTTAAAAACATTTGTTTCTAACTTTCGTTGAGTAACTTTGTTGGTAACAAATGTAGAAAACAACACACAATGTTGCTGACAATATGTTTCTAACAATGTTATCAACAAGATTCTGTTTCCCATCACTTGTCGTTAGAGATCAAAGAAATGTAAGATGTTAGAAACTTTGGTGCGAACGGCATAAATATTTTTCTATTTCTCGAACGAATTTATTATTTAGTATTTAGTCTTGAATTGGCTTGCAATGGAGTGGTCAAGGGAAAAAATTTGTGTGTTAATAGAAATATTTCGTGAAAAATCAATCCTTTGGGTTGCAACTGATAAAGATTACAAGAATAAGCAAAAGAAGTATGACGCAGGGGGGGGGGGGGGAAATAGCTGCTCGTTTATTTGTTTGTTTTATTTGTTTCACATATTACTACACATGTTGCTGCCGCAATAATAATATCAATATCACCGTCATCCATTTCTGCTGTACTTTTACTTTCAACTGTCGAAATCAGTCTGGACGAATGCATTTGCACAGGAGTAACAAAACAGTCAGCAACATTTTGTTGGAGACAAATTTCGCAACAATGTCTTGTAAATGTTTGGTTTGAAAATTTGTTGAAAAATATTGTCATTAACTTTTTTGTTACAACTTTGTTTTCAACAATGTTTCTTGGTGCGGAAAAGGCTCTAAATACATTTTTGTCGAAACTGTAACAAAAAAAATTGTTTGTTTGTTGTTGTTGTTAGAAATTTTTTAAAGAAAGGTCGATTTTTTCATAAAATTCTTGTAACCCTATAATAATAAATACTAAATAATGAATATATTCCCAAGGCATTTAAAATTTTTGGAAATATTGGTTTGGACGAAAGAATACTTTTATAAAACTCGATGGTAGTAATAAAGATTGTAACCATTGCAGATTAAAACTTCTTTTGTCATATATGGGGTTCCGCAAGGATCTGATTAAAGTCACTATTTGTAAACAGGACTTTCGTAGATGATTTGAAAATAAAGAAGTTTATGTTTTTCGTAGGTTGACAAAAAAATGTTTGCAGAACCTGAACTTGAATTATCTTTTATGTTATCATTTAGACAGAGGCGTACGCAGGGAGTCTTTGACGCAGCCCACGAGAAAGACCGGCTCGGGCGCGGAAATATCACGTGACCGTAGGAGTGTCACAAAAGAACGCCTCCCGGCCAGCTGTCATTATAAAACATGTGTATTTTCAGTTTTGGTATGTTTGTTTACGTCGATTTTTTTTTAATTCGGGCATGAATTTTATGTGAATTTTATCAACGTTAGTTTAAGTGACATTCTCTGTTGGTAAAAAACGGAATATATTTTTTTAAGCAGCATTTTATTGAACTAGTCAGTGGTTGTAATTTCGATGATAATAACAATAGACACTTTCATGCGCTGCAGGCAAAAATTTTGAATTTTTATTAGCAAAAACATTACTTTTTACTCATTTTTTGTATATTCAAAAAAATCTCGGGGGGGCAAGTGCCCCTAGTGCCCTCCCCCCTGGATCCGCCACTGTCGTGATCTGCGTTAAAATAATTAATGGCTAATGAGTAAATTAAAAAGAAAATACCTATAAGATAAACAATGCCGCGAACGTGTAGTGTTGTGGGTTGTCGGTCCAACTATAAAACTGAAACCGAATATGTGTCAACTTTTAATTTGCCAGTGGATAAACAAATGCATGAAATTTGGTTGCGAAAAACTCCTAATGATTTAAGTAACAGAAAATGAAAATGATGTACCTACGATTTTTAACGAAGTACCTAAGTAGACAACCAGTATCTACTGTTCGATTAGCTGATGTCGAGAGGCAACAAATGGAAACTGCAATACAAGAAAGTCTTGAAACACTTCAATCTCATAAGAAAACAAAAATTGGATTTTAACCCAAGAACGTGACACAGTCTGCCTGTGCCTGTTGACATTTTGAACAACAATCTATCACTGTTAGCATCTCTAGTTGTTGAGGGAGATCTGTCATTTTTTGTACATGTTAACAATGTGTCCATACCAAAAAACAAACTGCCAAAAAAAGTGAAGAGTTTTATTTTTGTACAGCCTCGATACACTTGAAAGCTAATGCAGATTATTGAAATGAAAGATGCAAACGGGAAAGAAGTGGTAAAAGATAAGATTGATCAAGTAATAGACATCCTTAGTGACATTTTCAATAGTGAGAGTGAAAATGTGTTTAGTTGTCATTACTTATTGAACAATTAGGTCTCTTGAAAAGGTCACCTGAGAATCGAAGATATTGTGGATACACTTTAATGTTGGTTACATCTTTGTTTATCCAGTCATCCAGTGCATACATGTCAATTTCTGCACCCTCGCAATATTAAAAAACTGATTTGTGAAATATCGTTAACAGATAGTAATCTCTCCGGTAGTGTGCAATATTTCCCGAGGCCTTTTGGGGGGAGGGCCCGAAGCCTCATGATGTCAAATGTTAAGCTATTTTTTGTGTTTGAAATATGTAGAAAATATGTAAAAAAATCTAAGGCCAGATATAAGGCTCCAAAAGTCCTAAAAATTAGTATTTTGCAATTTTCTCGAAAACTAATAACTTTCTTTAAAAACGTGAAGAGAGAAAAAATACGCAAAATTATTTGGCCTATAACGTCAAACTAAGAAAAAAACCTAGCCTAACGCCCTAACATTTTACAAGATATATTTTAAAAAAATGTTTTTTTTTTTTATTTTATTTTACTCCTACCCTGTAGTTAACTTGTTTTAAAATTTTAATACTTTACCACATTGTACACTTGTACAAAATACCATGTACTTAAATTTAGCTTTTGTTTCTTAAAAGTTAAACAACTTTTAGTGAGGCTTAGGCCAATGATCAATAATATCCGGACCGCAAATGGAACATTGAAAACAATATTTTTATACAATTAAGCAGTGCATGCGAAAAAAAAGCGTACATAAAAAAAGTTCAACTTCTGGCTAGAAACAGCTTTCAAATATGCGCAAATGCTCACAGTTTTAATATATTTGAAATTCCAGCCAAAGTGCTATTGACCGCAAAAATACAGTTTCACTAAACTTTAATGGGACAAAGGGCCCACTAAACACAAAAACATTTTAATAATGTCAAAATAATGTTTAATTTAAAAAGATAACGCTAAGTTGGATGTTAGTTCTAACGTCATATTCATAGTGAAAAAGAAGCTTAATAACCCGTTTTCTGACGTTAGAAAAATAATCTTATGTTTTTATAACGTTTTTTTCAAACGTTAAAAAAATATTAATTTTTAACAGTGAAAAAGAAATATTTTTCTAACATTGAAAAATAAATATATTTTTTTCAAATATCTCTGAAGATAAGGTAACTTAAATAATGTAAATAAAATTCTTCTATTTTGGAAAAGCAGAGCAGCAAGAGTCCGTTGAGGTTTTCGTGAACTCGACACTCAGTAAAGGAAATTCGGATCCGTAGCTTCTGAAAATAAAATTTAAAATTATATGTACACAATAATTTTGTAGTAAGTGCCTCGCTCTCGTTCTCATTAATGCTCAAGTGAATACAAGGTAAACAGTATTTAACTGAATGCTCCTTTGCAATTCGCACTATGATCGGATGGGGTACCGTGCCGAGGCATTCGTTTGATCCGCTGCGAGGCTTGCGAATTCTGCCTCAAATGAATACGTGGCTGAAGGTCCGGCGGCTAATCATTTGCGGTGAATTGTGGCATTCCATGTCTGATTAACTGTAACGTAGGTATGCGATATTCCATACAAAACAATTTTTTTACTTTTGTTTACTTTTCTTACCTAATTTTGTGATGCTTCATTTATATCATTGCATACATATTTGTTATTCTTTAACTATACTATCTTTTCCACACAACTAGTGTATATTCATATCCAAATATGTATTCACTATCATTATTAATAATTGTGCTTTTAATTTGCCATGTTTGTTTCTACAAAAGGTAAATATTTTAACCAAAATTGCACAAAGCGTATCTGCTACCGACTCGTATGAACTCGCAGCGAAAAGCAACTAAAAATGGCGATGGCCCGTTCTTGTAGTGGAACTATGCGGCAGCCTCCTCTATAGTATAATTTTTTTAATGTATAAAAACAAAACATTTATTAGCTTCATATATCTTAAATTCAACGTTAGAAATGAGATCTAGAAAAAGCATTATAAAAATAACCATATATTGATGGTATTATTTTTAATGTTAATAAAATTATGGTTTTTTTAAAATATTGGTTTCTTAACGTTATTAGGAAATAGATTTTTGGTAATGCTTTTATATGAAATTTTCGTTAGGATTTTCAACATGCTTTTTTAATGTCAAAATTTGACTTAATTTTAACAGAAATTTGTGCTAGAAAAAAAACATTTTTTTTTTCAAAATTTATTTAACGTTTTTTACGATTTTGTGCTTAGTGGGGGTATAAACAAAATAAATGTAACCTAAGGTTGGTTTTTTAAGGGTTTAAAATTATAAACATGAGTTCATAAAGTTTTACCGAATAGTCGTTGTATCATGATTTTTCCCCAAATATATATGTATACAAAAAGCTTTAGTTTCTAAGATATCTACAAAAAATCATTTATACATGTACATATAGCCTGGTTTTTAACAGCCTTGGCGAAAAATCTTGACATAAAAAACTGAAAATTGCATATTAATACGAGTATTTGTTAAGACGTTATTTAAGTACCTCTGTTTATAATTTTCAACTCTTAATAAACCACCCTTATGTTCCATTTATTTTGTCTAAACTCCTTTGTCACATTTAAGTTTAGTCAAACACTATTTTTTCTAAAATGTTATGAAAATTACTGTAATATCTGTTAAGCTGGAATTTCTAATAAAATAAATTTGTGGGCATTTGCGCGTATTCTAACATTGTTGTTTGTGTCGTACAGTTCCTAATTGTGTAAAAATTAAATTTTTAAAATCCCAGTGGTAGTATTAACTACTTTCTTAACTTTACTTAAAGTTGTTTAACTTTAAAAAATTAAAAACTAAATTTTGATAAATGGTGTTAATTACAAGTGGGGATCAAGCTTAATATTACAAAGTATTCACATTTTAAAACAAGTTACCTACAGAGAGGGAAAAAAATTAATAAAAAATCAATTTTTTTAAATATATCTTTTAAAAGGTTAGGTTTTTTTCCTAAATTTTTAGTATAGACCGATGATTTTTCGTATTTTTTGAAAAAGTTATTAGTTTTCGAGAAAATCACAAAAACCTGATTTTTAGAATATTTGGGGCCTTGTATCTACCGAAGCTCAAGGAGGATTTTGGCGGAGAATATGTGGGTATGTGTCCCAGATGCTAAGGAATAATTGCACGGTGTTATTTAACAACCGTTTAAGCCACAACCTGAAAAATTATATTCTTTGTTGAAAAACGTTCAAAATTAGTTATAGACCGCTACGCAAAAATGATTTAACTCACAACAACAAAGAATTGCGCCATCTATGATTAGTATTACTAAGCGACAAATCGTTATTGCCGCTATAAAAAATTTGCAATCTCGAAACCTCCCAATTGTGGCTTAAACGGTTGTTGCGGAACACCGTCCAATTATACAAAAAAATCCAGCTTGAACCTATTTTTTTCCAGGTGAATTCCCAATATGACTGGGCTAATAAGAAAATAAAATGGTCGGACCAAAAACACTGCCGTTTTTTAACAAATGTATTTTAAATTTTTACAGACCACCCGGTATACGTGCTTGCATAAAAGCATATTATAATTAATAAGGTTTTTTTTATTTTTCAATACATTTATAATTTTCATAGGCCACCCGTAACCTTTATGTGCATGCATGTTATATCATAATGATTCAGTCTGAAGTGTAGATAATTTTTACATGATTTGTAATAACTATCGAACTAAAAAATATGTTTGCAAACGCTTTGGACTTGACTCAAGTGAAAAATAAATAACCATGTTTTGATGACATAAAAAATAGATTTTCTAGCTTTAAAATTTGTATAAAGTCCATATCATTATTTTTGGGATAACTTTTGACGATTTTTTTTCGCTGGCCTATGCTATTTGTTATGGTAACAGCTGATTACTATGAAAAAGTTATCTCAAAAATAATAAAATGAACTATACCTATGTACAAACTGGTTGAAAAATAATGTCACTGTCGATTAATTTCCCTATATTTAACAAATTTAAAGAAATACCGGGTGGGCCAAAAAAAAACGGACACTTTTTTTAAAAATTATAACTTTTAAACTATACCATCGATTTTAATAAGGAAAACTGCACTTGGCAGATAATGAATCAGAGTTTTGACTAAATATATTTTTTTCCACTATCTTAAAATCCAAGATGGCGGACCAAATTAAATTGTACCCTTCAAAGATGCTCGTTTATTCTTGTGTTGGGAACGTGTTTTAATTACTTTTTTAAATTACTAAAGAAGCTGTGTTCTTGCCACGCACAACAAGGTACAAATCCGCAAAATCGATTCAGTGGTTCTAAAAGAAAATATTTTTGTTTCAACCATTGTTTTGCATATTATACGATTGCCTTGTTAATCATGTCTGCATTTATTTCCTTATTTATTCATTACTACTGAACCGTTTTTAATAAAATAAAAACATCCTAGTAAGAATTGATTGCTTTTTAAAGATCCTGATCAAAGTTTATCGCCATCTAAAAGTTTAAGATGGCGGACAGAATCATACTTGATTCTTTAAAATGGCGTGTTTATTCTTATTTTCCAAAAACGTTTTAGTTTTTTTTTAATTTATAGAAAAGTACTACTTTTCCCCCTCACAACGAGGTACAAATTAGTAAAATCGGTGTGGTGGTTCTCAAAAAAATCGATTTTTGTTTCAGCCATTGTTTTACAGATTATACGATTGCATTGACGATCCTGTCTGCATTCATTTCCTTATAAATTTATTATTACTGAACCGATTTTAGTGAAATAAAAAAATCATAGTAAGAATTGATTGCTCTTTAAAGATTATAATCAAAATTTGCCGCCATCCTAGAATTAAGGATGTCTGGCAGAATCATACTTGATTCTTCAAAATGACGTGTGATGATAATATACTTTGATCATCATCAATCAATTCTTACTAGGATGTTTTTTATTTTATTAAAACCGGTTCAGTAGTAATGAATTTATAAGGAAATAAATGCAGACATGATTAACAAGGCAATCGTATAATATGCAAAACAATGGTAGAAACAAAAATATTTTTGATATGAATTAATAAGGAAATAAATGCAAACATGATTGGCAAGGCAATCGTATAATATAATATAATTTTTATAACCACTGAACCGATTTTGCTGTTTCGTACCTTGTTTGCGTGGCAAGAATGCATCTTTTTTACTAATTTAAAAAAATAATTAAAACAAATGTTTGCAACACAAGAATAAACAAGCATCTTTGGAGAGTATAATTTAATTTCAAGATGGCGGACAAAAGAATATATTTAGTCAAAACTCTGATTAATTCACTGACCAGTGCAGTTCGTCCTATTAAAATCGATTGTATAGTTCAAAAGTTATAATGAAAAAAAATTGTCTGGTTTTTTTTGGCCCACCCGGTATATCAAGATCTGACAAGACAAGAAGAATTGAAGTCCTACCCGATTTTGTTCAATAAGTGATGCACAGTTGCCAAGTTAGCTTAAATTTGGGGTAGGCGAATTCACCGCGAATCTAACTCAACTTATTTTTTTTTTTAAATTATAACTCGCCCTCTTGTTGGGAGATCAAACATTTTGCAAAAAAAAGGTGCAAAAAAATAGCTTTTGAAAATTTTAATTTTTTTTTTACTTGTTAGAATTGTGTTAGAAATTATTTAATGGCCTCTTGCTACCTGGGATACTTTATACAATTATATAAACATTATACCTTTACAACCTTACCTAACCTTGGCAAAAAATTTAATAAATAAAAATTGCAGTTTTTATAGTCTATAAAACATTTATTTTATCAAAATCCAATTAACGCAAAAATATACACAACCAATAATACTAAATAATAATACAGAAATCATCTATAAAGATTATTAGGAAAAGTACCTGCTTATTACAATAAAAAAATGAAATGATGCTAAATAAATTGGCTATAATATGCGTACGTATATCACATAATTTTTAAATTTAAATTATAAATAATAATAGTTTTATTCCGCTTTTAGCAATATAAAAAGTTAATTCCCTATACTTAAACTATCGAAAATAAATACTTAATAGCGAAATTAAGTAAGTCTATGATGTTTTTTCAGTCTACCAAAAACATTGTTTTGGTCAATGCATATTAAAAAAAACTTGTTATACGTATTGCTGCAGACTTTTTTTTGGACCCAGAATAATTCAAAAAACGCTTACAATGACCTTGATTACTGTTTTTTGCTGCATATACATCCTGAAAAGATACGAGGTGTAATTTCAATGATTTACCTAACATGAGGTGGTATGAAAGGTCAAAAGTAGACAAAAATTTCAAATAACTTTTCGTCAAAAGTTTTTTGTTTATAAGTTATAAAGGTTGAAGAGTGAACAAAACTTTAAAATTAAAAATTTGACAATAATAAATAAATTCAAAAAATGTTTTTTGTGTTTCGCAAAAAGATACAGCGTGGCCAATTAATTTGCAATAAGTATCAAATTGTAGGTATTTTTGTTTAATTTGAGATAGGTTTTTGTATAATATCTAAAGGCTCCTTTATAATAATTTAAAAAAATATTCATATTAGAAAAAATTTTAGAAAAACTTTTTCTAAAAAAAAAGAGATTTTTGGTAGGTTATTATTTTTCTTTAAATAATTTTAAAGCTCAATGATTACTAATTTAGTATGCATAATTCCACAAACTTTCGATTGTTTATTATAATTTTAAATCGATTTTTTTTAAATTTCGACACTCTGTATCTAATAGATAAAAAGATTTAATGCAAAATGTTATAGTTTTTTCTGGCTCCCCTTAAAGTGTGGTGCATCGTTTAAATTATGTATCTATGTCTCATTAAAAATGGCTTCTGGATTAGAAAAATTGATAACGATAAAATAACCTTGGCCAACATTTGATCATTGCCTATTTGTTGATTCGGTAAATTGTTCTTGAGATATCGTGAATACAGCAATAAACTAACTACTTATTTTAATTAAAATTTAAAAAACCTACTTACTTTATTTTTAAAAATTTATTAGTCGAACCTACTAATTCTATTTCTTTAACCACATAAACCCTTTGTTTAATCGCAGCATTATTGTCCGTTTTTCGCACGATGTTGGTGATTTTCACTCTCTTTTAAAATTCCATCAACATCAAAAACCTCACTACTAGGCATTTCACGATAGCTATTTTGACTGTTGTTTACATTTTGTTTTTCCTTGTTTTCATCAAAAGTGTTTTGAACCACTGAAATATTTGTTCTCTTGCGTTCTTTCATCCTACCACTTTTTGACAAAGAGTATTTTCTGGTGAGTGCTGGCGGATCAACACCATTTTCTTCGTTTTCGTTCCTCTTGCTGGCACCGCTGTCTGCTTTTTTGCTGGTGACTTTACTGGACTTGCCACCAAACAGGTTTGAAAAAAAACTGGACATGGTTTTGCACTATGGTAAAAAGCTGTCTGAGCAGTTAATTGTTTTTAAATTATCACTAGGAACTGCCATTTATCGCAAAATACGTTTAACACACCGCGCGCTGGTTGTGTCTCGCGATAAGATAATAAACCCAGGTATTAGATAAAAGTGTATTAATGTTTATAATATTAATAAATGCTATTTAAAATTTAATAATGTGAACAAGGTGACAAGGTAACGGGTGACTGAAAATTATTTTACACTTTCTATGCGGTGGGTTCAACTTGCAGAAATTCAAACTTGAAATTGACTTTATTTTGTTTTGTTTGACTTTTACGCTGTTGGCTACTAAAACGTTGTGGTTCTCTGACTTTCCGCAACCGTGGCATTGAATTAATTAATTTCTTTTGATTTTTGCTTATTTTAATTAAAACCCACTATCTTTGCAATCTTAAAATATGTTAACTTATACTGTATCCAATTATAGGCCTATCTAGCTTTAACAGTTGGAGTGACGCTCAATGCATTAGGCTTACAACTAATTATCACATTTTCGGAAACAAAACAAAATAAGAATTAAACAAGTTGTCCTGGCTAACCGGGTAAAAAGAAGTTTTTGTTCATATTTTTCCGTGGCTACCTCGAAAGCAGCGTTGCCAGGTCGAATTTCATGAAAACAGTAGGTCATAGATAAAAAAAGCAGTAGATTTTGTAAAAAAACAGTAGATTTTTTTGAACTCCAAAAAAGCGTTTCATGTTTCTTTTAGTGATAAACAAAATAAATAGTTGAATTAATCAATTCTCGAACACAGCGTGATGACAACTGACGCTTCGCGGGGATCCCACGAAGCACACTTATAGCAATTTCGGCTTTTGCTCGAAAACTGCCCTCGATTGCTCGAAAATTGCTCTGAAACGGATACACGCTTTCTACTTAAAAACGAGCAGTGCTCTACAAATCTTCGACCTGGTGCTCTGAATTGCTCCATCTTTTTTTAAGGAGCAACGTTTCAGTGCAAAACAAACCCATAACCCCATTTTTTAGATCTGATTATTTTTGTTTCTAATTTTGGTGTATTTGTGTTTTTATAAGTATTTTCCGTGTTTTGCATGTAGAAAATTTAAATTCATATACTCCATTACCCAAAAAAAAATATTATAAAACAACAGTATTTTTTTGTTTATAAAACCCACGAAATTTCGAGCGTGTTTAAAAAGTCGTGTTCGCCCTTGCTCCGTAGGCGAGCAATCCCGCTCGATCTCTGATCAATTCCGGAGTGCTCGGAGAGAGGTTCGTGACGTTACCGCTCTACCCGCGAGTGATTTCAGAGCAGTGAATCCGAAATCGCTATTACATTTCACGAAGAAGCACGAAATTCAAAATCGAACACAAACATAAAATACATCATGAAGATGTTTTAAAGGAAGTGGGCGTTTTCATATCATTTTTCACAGGCAAAAATTATAAATATTTTAAATATGTATCTAAGTAGGTACATAAAAATTTTCATGAATAACAAAAACAGTAGATCTCCTGCTTATATTTCTTGAAAACCGAAAAAAGCAGTAGATTTCGTTGTAAAAACAGTATTCAGTAGACAAAGACCCAAAAGCAGTAGATCTACTGAAAAATCAGTAGACCTGGCAACGCTGCTCGAAAGCTTCACAGGGGTCCAAGATCTAATGAACACCTAATAAGTGTTCACAGTTAACTGTTTCGTCCTTATGGAACTCCTCAGAACACATCTTGGTCAAAGAGAGAAAATCCCCGTAAGAAGCGCCATCTACCGAGATACGAAAGTATCTATAAAATAAACTGCTATATACAGGGTGGTCCATGTTAAAGTACATTAATTTTAATAGGTAATAAAACGTCGCAAAAAAGTAGAGTTTTATTACAAAACTTAAAAAAAAAACGTTACCTAACAAAGATACAGGGTGTCAAAGTTTTAGGAAAAAAAAATGTTTTTTTCGTCATAAGTTTTAAACCGTTACATCATTTTTACTGAATTTCGTACACATACTATTGTCGTACATCTCTACGTAACGATAGTATTCGTTTACTAAAATTCTCCAGTGGCGTAGATATTGGGGGTAGGAACCCCATTTTACCCTCCCAATCTTTGGCGCCACGAAATGTTTTAAAAATAAAATTCTTTTTTATTATTCCTTGTTTAATTTAACAAAAAAAAGTGCTTTTACAAAACTTTGTTTTTTGGATCGATTGCAAAAAGAAACCATCCGTGACCTTCGACAGACGTTCTGTCTTTCAGGCCAGACCAGAGCACCGCTGATTAGCCTTTCTACCCACCATCAGACCCGAGCGTCAATCAGCGGAATTTTTAAGCCAAATAATACTAACAATCATAAATTTTAGTATTATTTGGCTTAAATAAGAATTTTTTTTAATTAATTTTTAGTAAATTAATTTAATACACTTAGAGCAGCGGTTGTGCCTTCAATCTGGTAAATAAGGTGCTTTGGTTTCAGTACTTTATAAATAAAATCTGTCAGGTTCTCGTAAACAATTCTGCATTTGCGGACTGGTGCATTGTTTTGTTGTAGAACTTAGTAGTCAGGTTACCTATTTGTGATACAGTATCACGTCAACAATAAAATCACGGATCACCTAACATAGGAGATCCGTGTTAATATCTCTTCTGTCCCAAAAATATTTTGTAATCACCTTTCCTTGTTTATGATTTCTCTTTTATTTTTACTGTACTTATAGTGGTAGACTCAGTTCTCTCCCCATGCAAATACGGCACCCATCTTGCTGACAGCTTTTTTAAGTCCAAACTCTACAGTTTCAGGAACTTTCATAATTTTTTGATTTATTATATTTGGAGTAGGCGCTGATTTTGAACATCCAAGAGGTGGCTCATCACTTGTGTGCGTACGCCTATGTCAAAATTCAGATATTAAAAACGGACAGTCTAAAATAGACATGACGAATCGGCAAGCATCCATTCGAGATTTTAGTTCGGTCGCTGATTTACCTTTCAAATATAAGAATTTACCACTGCTCGTATCTCATTTTTCTTCATATTTGCCATACCTATAAGTTAAGTTAATGTGACACCAACTGTGTAAATAGATTGAGCCTCTTTTGTTTTTTCTATTGAAGTTGCAGCAAAGTGCTCATTTCTAAAATTTATCAAGGAGTCTTTATCCGTAAGATCAACAATAACAAACATAACACTGGTCTGCAAAAAGTAAAAAAATCTTGAGCCCTAGCATTATTTCTGCTGATTCTTATGTATACAATGACGCGAGGGGTCATCGGCACCCTAAAATTTTGTACAGCGTCCAACAGGACTTGGGTCCTGTCGTGTACTGTTGGGTCCTGTTGAGTACTGTTGGGTACTGTCGTGTACTGTCGAGTACTGTTGGGTCCTGTCGAGTACTGTTGGGTACTGTCGTGTACTGTCGAGTACTGTTGGGTTCTGTTGAGTACTGTTGGGTACTGTCGTGTACTGTCGAGTACTGTTGGGTCCTGTCGTGGTACTGTCGGGTCCTGTTGTGAAATTTGTACAGTACTGTTGAAATCTGATGACCCCTCGCAATGACGCCTTGAATCCCAATATAGCTTGCGTTTTTTTCTATCACCCAGCATTGTTGGGAGAGCAGCCCTTTTATCTATTTTTACCACTTTTCCATGAACATGGTAATCTTATCGACATAAATTTAATTATTTAGGAGCGAAGAGAATTATTTTAGCTGTAACAATAATAAATAAAAAGATCTGTACCTTCACTTGGTGCCTGCCTTCCTTTTATACCTTGAGGTACAACTCTGTCGTTTCAAAAACCAGTAGTACTTCGCCCACATGCTTCTATTCAACTTCCCTAAAAATCTCGTTTCCAACTTAGCGATGTCTTGATAAACCGGTTCTCCGTGTTCATACGAGACTTCTCCTAAACTTTCAGAAAAGAAGGCCAGATGCGAGTGAAGGAAGTGTACTTTAAAAGACATGTTACATCCCATGGCCTTGTAGGCTAAGAGCAATTCCTCGACCTGAGCGACATAATCACCACTTTTGTGGCTACCCAGGAAGTTTTGGAATGCAAACCAAGTTTTTTTTTCTTTTTGTTTCAGGTGTTCAATAAACGTCAAATCTTGAAAAAGTTGTCTAATCTGGGGCGCCACAAAAACACCTTCCTTGATTCTAGCTTCACTAAGACGAGGCAATTTAGTTTTCATAAATATGCATGCGTCACCTGTTTTGTACAGTGCTTTTACAAACTGTTTGATCAGTCCGAGTTTGATGTGCAAAGGCAGCAAGTGAATATTATCTTTCGGGACTAAAGGATTGTTATAACGTTTATTACTTACTACTAAAATTTTTTAAAAAATAACTAAAAAATGTATATAAAACGTAAAAAATCGACGATGGCCATTTATCATTGATGCAGAACCTCCCCCCACCCCAAAAAAAAAACAAGGTCCTACCCGGAGGGAAATTCGCCACCCTTAAAAACATATAGTGATTTCCATTTTTTACCAATGATTCCTAGTGATTCCCAGACATTTTCAGGTGTTTTCTAGTCATTTTGAAGTGAAGTGAGTGCAAATTTCGAGTGATTCCCAGGGTGTTTCCCAAAAAAATGTTCAGTGATTCCCACCCGCGAAATTCCCCTTGGGCCTACCACCTTGCCCCAAATATTAATGTTTGACAACACTATACGTCCCAGTACCTCAGAAATAATGATGTTAAGGCCAAAATTATCCTTTCCATCCCACCAAACTATCGAAAAGCAGTAAAAATAATTAGGGGGTCTCCCCCAAGAATGGGGGGTGATGGGGTAAAACGGTATAAAGTTCATATTTGGATTCAGGAGGTCACTTTACATAATATTCGGCAAGAATGGTGTCAGGGCCGATTTTCATGCCGACCAGTGTAATTAGACAAATGCCTTATCGCAAAAGGTAAAGCACGTAAAGGTTTGGTTCAAGGAAGTTTTACCGGATGAAGCACAGAAACAAGGTCGTTATAAAATGCACAATGAATTTGTGGATTTTGGAAAATAAGGATCAGGTGAAATGGAAACTCCATTCAAAATACCCTAGATAGACACTGTCATTATACAACTTACAATTAATTACAGTGTACGCTGGTAGAAGTATAAGTAAAGGGCTGTATTTTGTTTTGCTTAGAACATAAAGGGCGAATCTGGTCGAATGTCGTTACTAAAACTTAACCTCAATCTCTACCTAACCTAAATTCAAAACGTCATCGTCAGTGCGATACATATAGTTTTTTATTTTTATTTATTTATTTATTTATTTATTTATTTATTTATTTATTTATTTATTTATTTATTTATTTATTTATTTATTTATTTATTTATTTATTTATTTATTTATTTATTTATTTATTTATTTATTTATTTATTTATTTATTTATTTATTTATTTATTTATTTATTTATTTATTTATTTATTTATTTATTTATTTATTTATTTATTTATTTATTTATTTATTTATTTATTTATTTATTTATTTATTTATTTATTTATTTATTTATTTATTTATTTATTTATTTATTTATTTATTTATTTATTTATTTATTTATTTATTTATTTATTTATTTATTTATTTATTTATTTATTTATTTATTTATTTATTTATTTATTTATTTATTTATTTATTTATTTATTTATTTATTTATTTATTTATTTATTTATTTATTTATTTATTTATTTATTTATTTATTTATTTATTTATTTATTTATTTATTTATTTATTTATTTATTTATTTATTTATTTATTTATTTATTTATTTATTTATTTATTTATTTATTTATTTATTTATTTATTTATTTATTTATTTATTTATTTATTTATTTATTTATTTATTTATTTATTTATTTATTTATTTATTTATTTATTTATTTATTTATTTATTTATTTATTTATTTATTTATTTATTTATTTATTTATTTATTTATTTATTTATTTATTTATTTATTTATTTATTTATTTATTTATTTATTTATTTATTTATTTATTTATTTATTTATTTATTTATTTATTTATTTATTTATTTATTTATTTATTTATTTATTTATTTATTTATTTATTTATTTATTTATTTATTTATTTATTTATTTATTTATTTATTTATTTATTTATTTATTTATTTATTTATTTATTTATTTATTTATTTATTTATTTATTTATTTATTTATTTATTTATTTATTTATTTATTTATTTATTTATTTATTTATTTATTTATTTATTTATTTATTTATTTATTTATTTATTTATTTATTTATTTATTTATTTATTTATTTATTTATTTATTTATTTATTTATTTATTTATTTATTTATTTATTTATTTATTTATTTATTTATTTACTTACTTACTTACTTACTTACTTACTTACTTACTTACTTACTTACTTACTTACTTACTTACTTACTTACTTACTTACTTACTTACTTACTTACTTACTTACTTACTTACTTACTTACTTACTTACTTACTTACTTACTTACTTACTTACTTACTTACTTACTTACTTACTTACTTACTTACTTACTTACTTACTTACTTACTTACTTACTTACTTACTTACTTACTTACTTACTTACTTACTTACTTACTTACTTACTTACTTACTTACTTACTTACTTACTTACTTACTTACTTACTTACTTACTTACTTACTTACTTACTTACTTACTTACTTACTTACTTACTTACTTACTTACTTACTTACTTACTTACTTACTTACTTACTTACTTACTTACTTACTTACTTACTTACTTACTTACTTACTTACTTACTTACTTACTTACTTACTTACTTACTTACTTACTTACTTACTTACTTACTTACTTACTTACTTACTTACTTACTTACTTACTTACTTACTTACTTACTTACTTACTTACTTACTTACTTACTTACTTACTTACTTACTTACTTACTTACTTACTTACTTACTTACTTACTTACTTACTTACTTACTTACTTACTTACTTACTTACTTACTTACTTACTTACTTACTTACTTACTTACTTACTTACTTACTTACTTACTTACTTACTTACTTACTTACTTACTTACTTACTTACTTACTTACTTACTTACTTACTTACTTACTTACTTACTTACTTACTTACTTACTTACTTACTTACTTACTTACTTACTTACTTACTTACTTACTTACTTACTTACTTACTTACTTACTTACTTACTTACTTACTTACTTACTTACTTACTTACTTACTTACTTACTTACTTACTTACTTACTTACTTACTTACTTACTTACTTATTTATTTATTTATTTATTTATTTATTACAATAATACTCAACAGGTTAACTTAAGCCAACCCTATTACAAAGAACCACATAATAGAAAAATTACAAAACTTCCTTAAAAGCTACAAACCACTAGGAGCTAGTTTAGTAAAACTAAAGTTATAATAGAGCTATTCAGTATATTATATAAATAACAATAATTTGCTTTTGTTAAAAAAAAACCATAAACAAAAAAAAATACATTCTACGTCAACTTATGATATTAATATTATTATTGAGAAAAAAAATTAATGCTTATTGTATTATTTGATAACACACTTTCTTTAGAGAATAAATACTAATACTAAATATATCAATCTGATGAAATGAATATTAAAGTTTCTCTGCATAGTAATTAATGGTGAGTTACCAAGATAATTGGTGCTGATCCTAGGTAGATAAAAGGGATTTAAGTGTCTGAAATTGTGATGCCGACCCGTGTTAAAGTTTAATCGAGATAAAATTACTGCAGAATCAATTTTATTACTAATAATTTTGTGGAGGAATACTGTGGAGTGAACGATGCGTCTTGCACTTAATTTAGACATACCCAGCCTTTTCAAACTAGTCTCATAGTTCTCATGACTGAGGTCTCGAAAGTATCTAAAATTTATCGTTTTTACAAATTTGGCCTGGACTGTTTCAATACGATCAATGTATTTAGCATAGGATGGAATCCATACTACACTAGCATTTTCAAGGTTATTACGCACAAAAGAGTTATATAACAAGATAGCACTTTTATGTGATTTAAATTCTTTAGTCACTCTGGCAATAAAACCCATAATTATGTAGTCTTTTTTAACAACTGATTTAATATGCAGATCAAACTTTAAAGATTTATCCAGGAGGAGCCCTAAATCACTCACACTATCTTCGCTTTTAAGGCATTTATGGAAATTTTATTATAAGTTTATTGAGGGAACAGAAAGTGTGAAGACGTTCAAGATCCTCCCGAAAAACATGACAATCCCTGACACTTCGAATGACTTTATAAGCTTTTAAGTCGTCAGCAAACAAAGCACTTTTAGAGGCACGAAAACAGTTTGCTATGTTATTAATAAAAATAGAAAAAAACAAAGGACCAAGATGGGACCCCTGGGGAACACCAGAGGTCACATCGACAAGGTCAGATACATTGCTACCAATCCTCACACACTGCCTTCTTTCAGAAATATAAGTCTTGCCTAAGTTCAGTTTTATAGCTAAAGTGAATTTTTTAAGTTAACAAATCAGTTTAAAAATGGAACTAAACCGAGAACATTTTTAGGCTATAATTTTTTGCAACTTTCGAAGAAAATTATCTCAACAAGCCGAGTTGATTTATGTTTTTGGTAATAAAGCACTTTTTGGTAATAAAGCACCACATCAGTCGACAGTTTTTCAAGGCCAGGTGTACCAAAAACGGCTGTCAGCCAGGAAAACATCGATGCTGTGCACATGTCCATCACGGAAGATCGACATGTGACATATCGACTTTGGGGATTTTAAAGAAAAAATTTTGCATGAAGATTTTGGGGTAAGAAAATTAGTTTCCCACTGGATACCGCATCTGTTAACCGAAGAACAGAAAGAAGCTAGGGATTGGTGACTCCAGACCGCTTTGAGGCAGGAAACTCGAGAAACATGTACAGCTTTGTCAGTGGTTATGAATCGTGGATTTATTCATATGAATCCAAAAATAAACGTTAATAGTCTGTTTGGGTGTTTCATGATAAAGAAAAGTCATCCGTTCTCGAAGTATATTCAAAAAGAGGGTTGCGACATATGTTTCAAAAGCTGATCATGTAGCAATAATTCCTCTAGAAGATCAAAGGACTGTTACTAAAGATTGGTACATCACTACCTATTTGTTTGTCGAAATTCATCGCTGAGCTTCAAAAATTAAACCCCGATGAATCATCTTCCACCAAGACAATGCAAGTTCGTACAAAAAACTATTGATTTTTTAACCCAACAAAACGTCGAATTGTTGGACCATCCTCCATACAGTTCCGACGATTTCTATACTTTTCGGAAAATTAAGAATGGACTTCCGTTGTCAAAGATTTCAGTCGATAGAGGAAGCAGTCGACGCCTTCAACAATGCAATTTTGACAGTACCTACAAACGAGTGGAATTACAGCTTTGTTAACTGATTTGGGCGATTGCTAAAATGCATTAGATCTTAAGGAGAATTCTTCGAGAAACAATAAAGTCTTTTAAAGTTATCTACTGTTTTATTCCAGCTGTATATGCAAAAGTTAAAAGACAACCATTCCCAAACGCAACCTGTCACCACTTTTAGCGAAACAATACGAATATGTAAATATGCCTTTGTTCCAAGGATTTTGTCAGTGGCATCTATGGAAGGCGGGGAGCCCGGGGGACCCAGCCCCCCCAAAGCTAATATATTTTTAGATATTTTCCACATATTTTATGTATACAAACAAAATACCATAAATACGGCCTTATGGGGTCACCCCCCCCCCCAAAACTTTTTTTCTAAATCCGCCACTGGATATTTCATCCTTATGTGTGGTAATCGCCTGGATGGAGCACATTTAATATTGTACTGGAACATAAAAGATCTTATCCTGTAAAATATTGTGTCCTTGTTTTTGATTTTTATGCCCAAGCTGCATTCTGACATTTATAGGTTTGGTCTATTATAAAAGTCCTATTCATCCACCTTAATACAATTCACTTCTTACAGTAGTCCTAGAGGTCCATCTAAGCCTAAATGCGGGCTCAAACGACTCGTGTACTTGGCAAATACACAATTATTTGCGTACTTGGCACGTATACGATAGCAAGCAGGGCGTATGTATGAGTATGTACTTGGCAAGTGTACGAATAATCGTGAGCCCTTTGACTCGGCCCATTTTTACCGACCACAAATGGAAAACCAACGAGTGACAAATAATTGTACAAGTAACACACTCACACGACATGGCAAGTATACGCAAGTAACAATTATTCGTCAAGTACACGAGTCATTTAATCCCGGCTTACAGCAGTAATATGTACATGTAATATGTTTAAATGTTTCACAAATATAATGCCTGAATGTTTTTCAAATACATTTACTAATTATTCTTAACTTAGTTACGTATTATTTTTATTTTAGAATACAATACTGCCAGATGCTGTAAACTTTTGGGAGAAAGCGTTGTTTGTTCGCAAAACTCAGCAAGTTATAAGACTCACGAGGTAAGAGAAGTAAACAGCTTTGGTTTAATGAATATTAAAGTTATGAACGTAAAGTTTAGTCCCCGTGAATTAAAACAAAAAAATTTTCGTAGCCAAGTGGATATAGAAAGATTCAGTTTCTCTTGTGTTTATTAGTCACAGTCATGGGTATTGTTTTTTGTTTCATCTGCCTGCCTTTTGTTTTTACTCTGATAGTTTATCTTGTATTCGGTAGATGTCGCCCCTTCTTTAAATAGCGTACTGTATCGCAGGCAATATTTTTCATTTCTCTTACCAATATCTTAAGATAAGATATATATACCGTCTCTCTTTACAAATGTGTCGCATTGACCATGCAGTGTTCTGAAGAGTCCCTTAAGGGCGAATCAGTTAACTGTCAACACTTAATAGGTGTCCTTTAGATCTTGAACCCCTGTGGGTGTACAGCTTTCGAGCTGCCCACGGAAAAATACAAGAGAAACATAATCTTCTTTCTATATCCGCTTAGCCACGAAAAAATGTTTGAATGTAATTATGGTTCCTTGTCAACTTGTCCACTTAATATAAACAAACCAGTGGTGATTTACTTACGTGGGGGGGATGATTAGACTAATTTAGATTAGGTGTAATTACTAACTACCGCAAACAAGCTAAATAAAAATATAAGACGCATTTCCCCTTCTCTGGGCTGGGGAGGCGGGTTAATATCCCATGATATAATATTTCATGCGCTTTTTTATTTTTATTCATAAAATATAAGATATTAAAAAAATCTTAGGCCTGTGGGGGAGCCGCGCACAGAGCCCCCCCCTGGATGCGGCCGTGCCCGTTATGCCCTGTAGTAGCAACCATTGGCTCCCCCAAACCATGGCCTAGAAATCCCGACTTGCACGTAATAATTGCCTCAAACAAACAGAATACAGAAGAGAAAAATATATTTTGGCCGATATCTTGACATATTTTTCGCTGTTTTAGACCCGTATTGGGGCTGGTAGTGGTAAAGTAGGGGTTTTTCGTCATTCCGTCGTGTGCAGTGGAACAGGTGAGAAATTGGTATTTGTTATTTAGCGTTCAGGAAAAAAATTCAGATGGTTCAATGGTATTTCGGGGGAAATAGTTGTTAAGATGTGGCAAATTTATTTGTTGTCGCGTTTGAGGGAGAGTATATTCCAAGCCGTAGCACGATCCAAAAAATTTCCAACGAACAGGATAAGTCAATTTTTGCCACAAATCCAGAGGTGGATAGGAACCTCACGTTCGTGAGTTGGAAGAGGAAAGGGAATGGCGCGAAACTATGATTTTTGCCGCAGCAGAAGCTTTGCTTCCCTGATCTAGTAAGGCAATTGCCAAGGATGTGGGCGATGCTATTTCACCCTTAACCATCCGAAACATTTTGAAACGACATGGGTGCCGAAGTTTTAAAGTAAAGAAAGCGTAAGAAATTTTTCCAGATGATCAGTTTCGAAGAATGGAGTTTTGTAAAACCATAATTGAAACAGCGAATCAGTGTGAAAATGTTGTTAAAAATTTGGTAAACTTATCACGTCCTTGCAATGCAACTATAGGTAAATTTAGTGGGAATAAGGACACTGTTGTTCTGGTAAATATACGTTTTAATCCATCGTACATTGGAACATTGGATTTCTTGTTTTTTGTTGTTCCAATGTACGATCTAGTCTGAAGGGTGAGTACGGAATTTTAAATATTTCAACAGTCCTTTTTAATTTTGTTTTAAATTTTAACACAGGTTTATAATGTGTACATTGTTGTTATTTTCTACATGGTATTATGGCTTGCTACAGGTTTTATTTATTATTATTGTTTTTATATGAATAGCTGATTGATCTCTGCGTATTTTATTCAGCCACCCATCAGTTACTATAGTGACAAAATTTTTTGAACCTTTGTATAAAAAATTTTATATATATTAAAAAAAAAGAAGAAAAATAAACCATAATTACTTCTTTAGATAAATAAATAAAAAAATCAGTTACATATACATTAAAAGGGAAAAAATATTTAGGAAAAAAATAATATATTGTTAATACGGTCACTTTAAATGTTATTTATTGGGAAAAGAATAATAATTTTTAATTGGTGATGTATTAATATGCCGTATTTTGTATTATCTTACTAATGAGTTGTAACCTTTTTAGTCTGATAAAGACAAAAACCATTGTCGAAACGTTACCGATGGATTAAAACGTATATTTACCAGAACAACAGTGTCCTTATTCCCACTAAATTTACCTATAGTTGTTAAAAATATTTATTTTACAGACGAAGGTTCGCTTTTACATTCCTTCCGTTGTTCGTTACTCATCACGGCAAAAAAACATTTGCGTACTGCAGATCTACCCAGTATTCCAAAAAAACGTAATGTCTGGACTGGGATTTTGGGTGACAATATCATTGGCCTTTTTTTCATCAATGGTAATTTACGAGGGAGAAATTATTTAGCTCTTTTGCCCAGCTCATGACACTTTGCCTGAGAGAGTGTTTTTAAATGAAAGGTTTCCAGGGCGGCTTATTACAAGCAGGCAAGGTACTCACTCAGCTGGCCTCCGAGATCACCAGATTTGGCACCCAATACTTTTTTTATGGGGCTATGCAAAAAGCCAAATTTGAAATGCTAAGTTATGTCCGAACTGATTTTTATAACAGGCTCAGATACTGTTTAGCACACAGCGGTGGTATTTTTGAGAATTTAATTCGTTAGGTAGTTCCTAAATCAATATGAAAGAATTTTCTTTTATTTGTTTCGCTTTAGTTTTTGGTAGACACGGCATTAAAAATTATAAAAAAAAACAAGCTTGAGAAAAGGATTATCCGTTACGTAGTTATCGTCTAAATTTTAGATATTTTATGTACGACTACCCTAGATCGATTTTCTTTACGAACCGTCGAAAGAAAAGATCGCCGCGCTAGGAGAAACAATTGGTGTCATAAGTTTCCTCCCTTTACTTTACCGGGGTGCACAGAGAACAGGTATTGGCTGTGGGTCTGGCTATCCTGAAACAAAGGGGGTAGCCACGTGTAAACTTCTCTCCTTTTTTCTTACATACTACATATTTGATGCATATGCAGTTGTTCTTATCTTTTATACAGTTTTAATTTCCCATGAATCCTTTATCCTAACGACCTGTTGCTGGAGAGCATACCATAATGCTCTTTACCTCCAAGAGTTTTTTGGGTTTTTTAAGAGTTTTAATTAGGTTAGTTAGTTGGCAGTTGGGCAGATGTGTTCAAATTTTATTTTTGGATAGTTTAAACGTTGTTCAGGTCGTAGGATATTCTTAAATTAAAATAATAAATTATTAATACTAACATTATTATAATAATAAATGTTATAATAAAAACAGGTGTTTGTTGCAGACTTTTTGGATTAGAACAAACATACTATCGTTTAAGTATGCGACAAGAAAGTACATAAAACATTAACAAAAAATTTTGATTATTTCCTTGAAGGTGACATATGGTTAAAATCAGTTTTAATTATACAATCGGATATGGGAACAAGAAAATGCAGGAAAATTGTAGTTTCTGCAATTTGTATCAATAAAACGAGTGTCAATATCAATTACCGCTGGCACAAGTTTTTCTTGTCTTATACGGGGAAAAATCATCAACCACAATTTATACACAATACAGATAAAAACGAAGATTTAAAACAAATTAAAGAGTTATAGGAATTCTTCTCGTAGATAATTTATTATTTGAATTATGTATTCCTTTTGTAGATATTTGTGTTGCGTTATTTTATCGATTTTAAAGAATGAATGTTACATTACTTCCATTAATTCTTGGAATTATTATCAGCGGAACTTTTAATAACGTCTTTACAGTAGGAAAATAAAAGGCTTTTGTTTAGAAATTAATAATTTGTTTTGCATAATTCGCTTTTAATTGGTCCGGTTTCAAATAAATCAGCCAAACTCTGCAGTTACTAACAATATTTAAAGATGATTCTAAATTAGGGTTGCCAACTTTTGATAAATGAGGACAAAAATATATATTTTTTTGAAATAGCGTTTATTGTTGTATTACAGGGTAATTTTTGATATACATAATTTTTGATAGAAATAATATAAAAAATTAAAATATGCAAGAGAAAACGTGAGTTTTGTAAAATATTGGGTGATTTTACTGATTAATTTTAGGGTGGAAGGCATGAAACAAAAAGTCTCCCGTTTAAATCTGGAGGGTTGGCGAGCCAGCAACCCTACTATACTATAGCTTTTTTAGAAATTAAAATAGGCGTAGTTATAGAGATAGGAGAAGTTGACATTTTTTTCTAAAAAATTGTTTTTTCTACCATAACATTTTTCTCCTTGCAATAACAAACAAAAATAGACTATTATTGAACCCACGCAAATTCACGGAAGCGTACAAGCAGAATTTTCCCAGGCAATACGATCCTTTTCACAACCTATATCCACGGATCACCTAACAAATAGGTGATCCGTGCTATATCTCTAAATATGACAAGTACAAATAGATAAAATATAAATGTGTTTGATGGGGTAATCTAATTTTACAACAAGACCGACACCAGCGTACATAGAACTCATAGTAGGGTCACTTGTCAATTTGCGGTAATACATTTTAAGTTTTCCGATAGCCGAGTTGTTAGGGGAGAGTGGGGTGAGTTGGAACAGAGTTTTTTTCGGAGATGCGAAGGGATTTTTTAGTAACTCTCGCAATAGTTCATATTCTCCATTGGCGAGTTTTGGACTGTATATATGACGGACAGCGTAAAGACGATAGAATTTGATATATTTTCGTTTTTTGAAATTCCACGGGTATGATGTAATATTTTACTTAAACTACATTAAAAATGTTTACTGTTGAGGTAATTAAATCATTTTTGCACAGAAAAATAGTTTTTGAAATGGCGCCTGACAGGGAGACTTTGGACGGTATCAAGAGTCTCCCCATCCCAATAGTTTCAGGATATCCAAATTTTTCAAAATATTAAGATGTAAAAGAATTTATTAGCCAAAGCTTAGGTTGTATGGTTGTTAAAATAGTGTTTCAAATTTAATTTTACTGAGATTAAATAATAGTGGAGGTAGGAGAAGTACCGAAAGCTGGAAAACTATAAAATTGATTAAAAAAGAAACATGCAGAGATATCATTTCACCAATACCAGACAAAGAATGGGATGAGCATTTTAAAAAACTTTTAGCTGAAGATAGAGCAGAATTCAAGGAAGACGCAAGAGACAATATAATTAGAACGATGGGATCTCCAGTACCCCTCATAATCTCTGAGGTCAAAAACGTGTGCACAACCTTAAAAAGCGGTAAATCTGCCGGACCCGGAAATATCCCAGCCGAACTTATTAAATATGGCACTGAAGAACTGTTTTGGAGATTACGGAATCTTTTCCAAAAATATTTAAATGGAACTGTAGTACCAACTGAGTGGAAAACGTCATATATATCCACAATACACAAAAAAGAAAGAAAAGATATATGTGACAATTATAGAGGTATATCTGTGACTAGTACGCTAAGCAGAAAATACGGTAAAATAATAAGAAATAAAGTGGAGAGCGAATATAAAGACATGGAGGCAAAAGAACAAGCCGGTTTCAGGGCGGGTAGATCGACTTCAGATCATCTCGTTTGTATAACCCAAGTTATTGAAAAGAAATTGGCATACGGACAAGAGCTGCATCTGCTTTACGTCGATTTGCAGAAGGCATATGATAGAATACCACTAAATCTACTTTGGAAAGCATTGGAAAACACAAACATAAGCGTACAACTAATTAAGGCCATCAAAGAGTTATACCGCAATAGTAAGGCAAAAGTTAAAATAAAAGCAAAACTAACCAAAGGCTTTCAAGTAAATAAAGGTCTTAAACAAGGTTGCTGTATCTCGCCTACGCTCTTCAAGATATACTTGGAACAAGTCCTTAAAGTATGGAAGAGAAAATGCCAAAACATGGGAATTCCGTTGGACGAAACCACCTTGTATACTTTATGTTTCGCCGATGATCAGATAGTAGTGGCTCAGGATTATGACGACCTCGAATATATGACACGAAAACTAATAGAAGAGTACAATAAGTGGGGACTAGAGTTTAATATCAATAAGACAAAGTATATGTGTATCGGTAGAATGAAACAGGATCTAATCTTAAATACCGGGCAGCGAATTCAGTCCTGTGATGAGTATAAATACTTAGGTCTAAAAATTACAGCTGACGGAACACTAGACAAAGCTATAAAAGATCGAAACGTACAAGGAAGAAAAGCAATAACTTTATTAAATGGAATAATTTGGGACCAAAGTATATCAAAACATAACAAAAAGCTTATATATAACACCATTGTAAAAAGTATTATTACATACGGCTCAGAAGTATTGCCAATCAAGGATAGAACAGAAAAAATGCTTTCCGCTACGGATATGGACTATTGGAGAAGAGCAGCAGGGAAATCAAAAAGAGAAAGAGTTACAAATCAAAGAATAAGAGAAATTATGACAGTAGGTGAACGTTCTTTAGTGGATGATATAAGAACAAAACAACTGGTGTGGTACGGACATGTACAAAGAATTAATGATGAAAGACTACCAAAACAAATACTACAATGGAAACCAACTGGCCGAAGAAAACGAGGACGGCCAAGGAGAAGCTGGAGAGAAGGAATAGACAGTGAAATAAGAATAAGAGGCCTAGATGATGAATTATGGGCACACAGAAACGAGTGGAGATTGGGTATCGGAAGACGTAGAACGTTGTGAAACCGATAAATATATATAAATAATAGTGCGCCGTCAATGGTAAAGTGGCTTTTTTCAAAGTTTTCAGTTTAAGTAATAACTTATTTCTTTGATTTTCAATAAATAGGTTTTTAAGTAAATATTATCACTTTGATCAGTGTTTATTGTAGTGTCCAGGTAGTCCAATGTCTTCCCAGTGCCGGGAAGACTTCGGACACTTGCATCATGACATGACAGAAACACGTATTTTGTCAGTACATGGGACAACATAAAAAACACCTAAGTACGTGGATTTTTTTAGTGGTAAGATATGACCGTTCATTTGTACTTCATCGAAGTATTGATTACTGACATCTATTATATTTTACGAAATATTGAAGAAAAACTAAGATTTATCCAGTGTCCCCTCACCATCCCGTAACCCTTGAAACGACCCTGCTGAATGATTTTGGAAACCGGAATTAAATTATCATAAGGAGTTTTATAGACCGTCTGACGACGGGTTTAACCAGCGAAAATATAACTGATCATATGTTCTCTGGTTCGGTAACACTAATTTATGATCGGTAGGTATTTTAAGCTCCTGATTTTTAAGTCGTTATTTTATAACTTCTGGAAGGAATTTATGAATGACCTCATCTGCTTACTAAATAGATCTATGATGTTACGAGAATACCAAGGTTAAAATTTGCAACTCAAGAATACCAGTAGGGTTAACTGCCCAATTGTCGTCCAGTTAGTGGAAAGTTTAACTTTAGAGCCCGAAATCTCGAACATTTTACATTATTTCGTATTATGAGCGGCTAATTTCCATTCTTTGATGATTTAAGAATTCAAAAATAATTAATTTAGATTTTTTTGCTTTAATCTAACAGTTCCAGACAATTAAAATGAAAAAAATGTTATTTTGCCAGTTTCTGTCCACGGCATTCCCTCCTTCTGTCCAAAAATTTCTAGTTTTTCGACCGGACGAAAACTAGGTTTAGGTGGTTCGAACAACTGGTTTGTTGGCGGTCGAAAACTGGTATTATTCGACCATATTAGGACGAAAAATAGGAATTAATCGACCACACGCCAAATAAACTGGTCGAAAATTGGGGTTTTTTGGACGAAATTCACAAGGAAAATCTTGATTTGAGCAGATTTAGGAGTAGTATTCCCGCAAAGTTCGTTAAGCATATTAGTGTACCTAAAAAACATAGTGGAAAAACTGGAAGAGTTCGGTTTCTTGCGTTTAATTTTCTTGTTGAAGGCAACTTCGGGTCTACTACGTTATACCTCGATGCTTGAAAATGGGTGTTTCTTTTTTTAATGATAAGTTGAGGTCGTTTTATACTGTTTTCAAGAAAAAAAAATGCGGATTTTTCGCATTTTTTTTAGAAATTTCAAAATTAAAAAATTAGTAAAAACTCATACAAATTGCTATAGAAAGATTTTATTTGACGTATTTCGAGAAAGAGAGGAACGGCTCACAATCGACTGAGCTTTAAATAAATGGTAATTTAGCCAAAAATAAGGTGACCAACTGTCTGGCAAGAGGCGATAAAAAGTTATGGTTTTTTAGAAATGTATTTACGCATAGAAAAATGGTTACACCATATTTTTGAAATCTAACGTTCGACCTTACATTTTGCTCCAACATTTTAATTTGTCGAGCATTTTTGACTCCGTAAAATCGTCCAAAATCGACTATTGAGCATTTATAATGAAAAAAATGCAGAAACAATTATGATAATGATGATTTACAGAAATTCAGCAGTTCGGTTTGGTTCGGTTTGGGTCGATCTTAGATTAGGTTGGTTGTGTTTTAAAGTAATTCAGCAGGAGTCGGCTGCGCTGACTCCTGCTGAATTACTTTAAGACCCAACAAACCTAACCTAAAACCAAACCGAACGCAACTTAACTGAACCAAAACGAACCGAACCGAAACGAACCGAACCGAACCGAACCGAACCGAACCGAACCGAACCGAACCGAACCGAACCGAACCGAACCGAACCGAACCGAACCGAACCGAACCGAACCGAACCGAACCGAACCGAACCGAACCGAACAGAACCGAACCGAACCGAACCGAACCGAACCAAACCGAACCGAACCGAACCGAACCGAACCGAACCGAACCGAACCGAACCGAACTGAACGGAACCGAACCGAACCGTACCGCACAACGCAACTTAACTGAACCAAAACGAACCGAACCGAAACGAACCGAACCGAACCGAACCGAACCGAACCGAACCGAACCGAACCGAACCGAACCGAACCGAACCGAACCGAACCGAACCGAACCGAACCGAACCGAACCGAACAGAACCGAACCGAACCGAACCAAACCGAACCGAACCGAACCGAACCGAACCGAACAGAACCGAACCGAACCGAACCAAACCGAACCGAACCGAACCGAACCGAACTGAACGGAACCGAACCGAACCGAACCGTACCGCACAAGCAATAAGCAAGAATCGGCTGCGCCGATTCTTGGTGAATAGTTCTAAATAAATAATTTCCTATAATTTGGGCCTTTAACCCTCAGATGCCCCGTAACAAGGCTTTGTTAATCCATTTTCAATCTTTGTTGTTTTGTATGTGAGCAACAAGGACTTAATCGCGATTAAACCCATGATCGCGCTTAAGTGCTTACGGTGCATCTGAGGGTAAGTCAGCGTAAGCAAATCGAATTGGGAAATTTGATATGGCCGAATGACCCGGAAACAGTTGGCCCAGCAAAAAATTTCTATCAATGTGTCAAAACATCTGTGGGAAGGTCAAGGGTACAAATTTTCAAATTATGTGAAAAAACCGCGAAGAAACACGAAAATCTAGGTATGTAATTAATTTAAAATTGTTAAATTATTAATCCTAAGCTAATTTACAAATTTATGTCGAAAATTTGAGGATGCAGTGATAGAAATTGATTTTTTTCAACCAAAACAAGTCAGAGAAAATCACTATGTAACGTTTTTTAAAAAATTATTTTTAAAAAAAACCATACTTTTTTTTTAATTTCCCGTATCTAAATCGACTAAAAATAGTCCAAAGAATCATTTCCATACAAAAAAATCGTTATATAGGGCGTTTTGACGAGCGAGGTCTAACGTAGTAGAACCGGCAACTTCAACTGAAATCTTGATGGTAAACTAGTTTAGTCACCATAAGCTACAGTCGTTATTATTCTTGGGTCGAGGAAATTTAGTCGAAATATCTGTGTACTTTTTTTTGTTATTTTAACATCAACTTTCTTCAAACTAGAACACCCTGTATTTAAATAAAAAAAATTTCTCTTTGATTCCAAAAATGCGAAACACTATATTTTTATATTTAACAGTCTTTCCGATATACCCTTTAAATTAAGAAAGTCGATGTTTGACAAATGGGGTAGCGCTCGAAAAATATCTGTTGAGTGTTCTTAAAATTTGCTAAAAATTGAGTAACTTTTATATTTGGAATTTTTTGTGGCACGCATATTAATTACGGAAATGGGTTGTCTAGTTAAAATGAAAAGCACTGTACCCAACAAGCGGTGTTTTATAATAAGCATTTTTGTAAAACTTCTCCCAACTGTTTTAATAATTCTTTATATTGTTGTACCCACCTATCCATACAAACCTAGGTCAGACTGTAATAAACCCACCCAAGTAACTCTACCTTTATTTTACAATCGTTATGCAAACAAACATCGGTATACAAAAAAAACAGCCAGACAGATACGATAACCAAAAATATGTTTAAATTATATCCCACACCCTTATGGCCTCAAGCACCAAACGTTTAAGCATGGTGCTTGTGGCCATTAGGTTCTTACAAATATTTTTAAAATGGAAGCACTGATTTATTTTTCTTTTTGTACACACCAGGTAGTACCTACCTAAAAAGTATATGGTGTAATCTGAAAAATTTAATTCTATTTTATACTGGCTAAATAAAAAAATCTTCAAAAAATTAAAAAAGACTAACCTAAATAATAAAATTATGAACACCAATGCAATTTTTTCAAAAGGATTTGTATCTCAAAATTGGTAAAAATTACCAAAATGCATTTTTTACTATTTAAATTCTTATAAAATTTAAACTTTGCAATGTGGACTATTTTTTTATTGTCCCTAGAAGTACCCGAAAAATTTCAAGAGTTTCCAACTGGGAATGCCCTATACTTATAGGTAGGTACCTACTTCCATTTTCTAATTACCTATTTTAACAAGAAACAGTCAGGGATTAACTTCTTAATTGCTAGTGGTCGAAAAAAACCTGTTTTTCGTCCGTCAAAATTAACAAAAAATTGATGTGGTCGAAAGATTCCAGTTTGTCGTCCGGCCATTTTTTGGGT